>CM041023.1:11627629-12080016 GCA_022984855.1 Dimocarpus longan | reverse complement strand
TAATTACGGATAGAATACGGGTCTCCATGTTGGCCTCTATCATACCAACAAACAAAACACCTTTCTTTAAAAATCGCTCTACCCGTTTTCTTTTAAGAAAAAACAAAAATCCTAAAACCACCCGAGCATCTCCGGCGAAACCAGTAAGTCTCTGTTTTCTAGGTTTCTTTATATAATTTCTGTTTCTGGGTATTTTTTATTTTATTTGTTTATGTTGATTTCTTATGTGTTTCTGAGTATTTTGGCTTTATGCGTATACAAGTTTGGTCGTGATTTTGTTTGTATTTTGTTTTTGGTATTTTATTTATACTGTGATCTTTGAATTGGACGTAAACTGATAAGGGATCATTGTTTTCTTTTGTTGTTTTTGTATAAGTTGCTGTTTGAATACTTGAGATATGCTATTTATGGATCATTTTGATTCATTATCTTGTTGTAGTTTCCCATTTTATTGTTTTTGAACGGGAGAACATTAAAGAAATTAAATAAAAAAAGCATGAAATTAGTTATTTAGATTTGTTCATTCGTGTGGACTGCAATTGTTTTAAAAGCCACCAGATGTGTGAAGGTCTCAGTCTCGGCCTCCTTTTGTTAGTCTCCTCTCCTCTTGATCATTATCGTTTCTACTAGATTCTCGCTTCTTAACTTTGTCTTATCATTTATTGCAATAATCTCCTCTTACTCTGTTTCGTTTCTGTTCGTTTTTTAGCTTATTTTTAAGCTTATATCATTATATTAATGCTTGGTTGTTAACATCTTCTGCCGTCAGTGTTTGGTTACTGAGAAAGTGGAGAAAATGAGAGTGTTTGTCAAGAAAGTAGTCTAGTGTGTCAATTTTTTTTTTTAAGTCTGGTTGTTGTGTTGAGCTTTATTGTTACGTATTTCTTCGATTTCTCTGATGTTGTTTCAATCTGATAGAATTTTGATCTCACTACTTGATTGATAGTTATGTTGTAAGTTAAATTCTTTGATTATGAGTGCTATTTTTGCCTAACTCTGTTTCGTTTCTGTTTGTGTTTTTAGGTTTATTGTTAGGTATTTTTTTTATTTCTCCAGTTAATCTTCACTCTAGCTGCTGTTTCAGTCTCTGGCCTCCTCTATTTTCATCATCTCCATGCCAGTTTGTACCTTTTTTTTTTTTTTTTTTTTAAATTAAATTAAATTAAATTTATTATTTGCGCGCTGTGGGTTCAGATTTTGCTTAACTGTAGCACAGAGTTTCTAATACTTGAACAAAACCATGTGCAGAGAATTATTTACGCCTCTTTTGAGTGTGCTTGTGCTTGTGCTTGCCAATGTGTTTTAGGTAATTTCTGTGTTAAGTTGAGTTAGGATTTTGATTTGACTTATAATTTACGGTGGCTTTTGTGGTCGGTCAGTTTTTACTGATGGTTAGATGAGAATTATTTTGCCACGTTTGAATTACCTTTGTGTTATAAAGTTCCCAAAGTTAGAATTTAAATAACATTTTTTGAAGATGTTAATTGTTTGTACATTATGTTTGTAGTGTTTGATAAAGTGTGTACTATGATACACTGGAAATTATGCATGGTGTTATATTATTTTGTTGGTTGTTTTCAACTGCAATTGCAAATGAATCATTTCATGCATGCTATCGTTGTCACTAAACTGCCACTCCTAGTGTTTGGAGAGATTTGAGTTCATTGTTTAGTAGTTTGTAAGATCAAGCTTTCTATTGTTTTGGGTATATATGTCTCATAGGTACAGGTATGTTCTACTTAGATTCATCTTTAAGTATTGGGTTTTGGGGACACAGTTGGTATATTCAGATTTATAAGTTTTATTGATTTAAAATTTTAATTGAACCTCTTAGGACGCTTGTGGATTTGGGGGAAGGAAAAACTAATCTTGCATTCGACGACGAGCTCCTCGGGGCCCACCAGCTAGCTCCTCCTCTGAATAGCGAACTTCTTGACAACAGGATAGACATCGGAATTCAGGATGAACTCGAGCTCACCCTTGCCTGTAATACTGTTGGTGAAGTAGAGACTGTTCCTGTCCTTCAAGAAACTCCAAAGATGGTGAAGCTCGCCCTCCGCAAGGCCCCTTCAACTCGATCTGTCCAGTCTATGGCCCCTTCAATTGTTGCCTCTGTTAAGGTGACCACCTCAGCATTGGTTTCAAGATCTTCACAAGCTCAGGTCCCCATCTCACAGCCAGAGGTGGTTGAAGTTCGACATGAGCAAATGGGAGCTCCTGCTCGTGAGGTTCAGGCTGTTCCAAGCAATGGAGCAAAAAGGAAGTCAGCATCCAAGCCTTCCCCGGTCAAGCGATCACGAGTAAATAAAGGTAAGCAGCCCGTTGTCGCAGAGAAAAGAGTTGAGACACAGGCCATGGCGCAGCCTGAAGTTGGGTCAGGAGGAAAGTACTTTGACGCCATCCTCGACAACTTGCCCGAAATTTTGGGGAACACTGCCACGAAACTGGATAAAGAGACCTTAAAAGGCTCTATCTTGTGCAAATACATAGCTCGCCACTCGTTGCTGGTAATCTCCAATGCCTTTACCTTTTTTGTTGCTTGGTCTAAATATTAAGTTGTTGCATTTCAGGCCGCTATGGGAGTGATGAAGCTAAAGGAGGAAATTCAGGCTTCTAAGGAGGAAAAGAAGGAGCTTGAGAGCAAGAAGAAAAAGTTGAAGGACAATCTCTCGTTATTGACTATGGAGGCTGAAATAGCGAAGAAATCAGAGCAACTCCTTCTGATTAGGCTGAAGAATGTTGAGGAAGCCAGAAAAGAAGCTGAGGACGCTCTGACTCACGAGGAAAATGCTTATGCAGCCGTGAGGACAGACTTCACGATCAAACTCCTCAAAAGTGAAGATGAACTGAACAAAGCAAAGAGCGATCTGAAAAAGGCCATGCAGCGAGTTGAAGCTGTTGAGAAGGGAATAAAGGAAGCTAAAATGGAGGTCACCAAAGTTAGGGAGGAAGCCGAGGTGTGGGTCACTAAAGCTAAGGAGGAAGCAGAAATCAGAGATCTCTAGTATGTTTCTCTACATTTTATGGAAATTTCATCCCGAACTGGATTTCTCTTTCTTTGGTGAGGAAGCGATCGTGGAGGTGGAGAAGTACAAGGAGCAAGCTGCCCGACCCTTAGCTATCCTAAAAGCGGCTCCTCAGAATATAGAGCTTCTAGATGTGCCATTCCAAGATGAGATAAAACAGGTTACAGTGTCTCCAGATGCGATCTTGCATGAAATAGCCCCTATGTAACTTAAACCTTTTTTCTGTTTAAAATTTTTCGTGACTTTGTGTTACACTCACCTCGTTTTGTGAGGTCATTTGTGATTGATATTTCGACCTCGTATTGAGGTTATTATTGTTGGTACGATTCACCTCGTTGCAAAGTTTATTTTGAGTTTATTTGTTTTACTTGAATGTTTCTTTGCACTTTTATTCTCTTTTTTTTTCTAAGCCTTTGAATTTCTTGCCAAATGAGAAATAAGGTAATCAATATATAAATCAGTGATAATAAAATCTGGTGGGAGTTTAGGGGGTCGCTGATCTTGATGCGCCGTAGCTCGCAAATTATAGTTCAATTTAAAAAATTTAAATTAAGTTATATCCAGTAGGTCGGAATTTCAGCTAATATAGCATAATAAAATTCTGTAAAACTATGTTCAGTAGATTGGAACTTCAGTTAACATAGCATAACTTTAAGAATTTTGTCAAAATATGTCTAGTAGGTCGGAATCTCAACTAACATAGTTTGACTTATAAAATTTTTGCCAAAGAAAAACTTAATGGAGAGGTCGTTTTTCCCTTTTATACTTAACATTTAATAAAGAAATCAGTAGAGAAATTATTCAGAGCAAAATAGTGCGGGAAATTTGGAGCTTTTATTGATTTTCGAAGATTGAATTTCAAACTAGAGGTATGCGCTCATAAGTTATTGAAAGTATGAGCGAAGGTGCTCATTATTCTAAGCTCGGGACCTCAGTTCCATCCATGGTAGTCAGGTGATACGTTCCATTTCTTAGATTTTCCTTGATAATATAAGGACCTTGTCAGTTTGGGTCTAATGACCCGTCACTGGCCTTATGAGCTTTAGGTAGAATAAGACGTAGTACGAGATCACCGACGTTGTAATGCCGGACTCGGACCTTTTTGTTGTAGTGTCTTGCGACCTTTTGTTGATAAACAATTACCTTCAAATGGACTGTTTCTTTTGTCTCTTTGAGGAGGTCGAGGTTAGTGACAAGCAATTGATTGTTATTTTCTGGATTGAAGGTTGCCCTACGCTACGAGGTCACTTCTAATTCTATCGGGATCATGACCTCGGATCTGTACACCATAGAGAAAGGAGTTTCATGAGTAGTGTTGCGAGCCATGGTTCTAAAAGCACATAACACTTTTTGTGGTTCATCCATCCATGCTCATTTCTTTGCTTCCAGCTTTATTTTCAAGATTTGCTTTATTATTTTGTTCATTGCCTCAACCTGACCATTGGCCTGTGGATGGTCTACGGTTGAGAAGCTCTTGACGATCTTCAGGTCACTGCAGAATTTGATGAACTGGTCGCTGTTGAATTGAGTCTCATTATCTGTTATGATCTGTTGAGGGATCCCGAACCTGTAAATAATATTACTCCACACAAACTTTTCTATTTTTTCAGTGGAGATCTCCGCAGTCCATTGTGACAATAGCGTGCTTGCACTTCCCGTGAGCTGTTGGTAGAGGCCTAATCATGTCAACTTCCCATATTGCAAAAAACTACGGACTCACCATTGTTGGAGATAAGCTAGTAGAGCTTGCGGAACCTTAGCGAACCTTTGACACTTATTGCATTTCTTGACTAAGTTGATAGCTTTTGCTTCATGCGTCTAGGATTGGACTCATCTATAAGTTTAGTTGGACAACTATGACCATCATTGAATCACTCTCATCTGTGCTTGGGGCCGACAAGAACTTTACTGCGATAGCTCCCAATTTGTCTGTATCTTGAGTAGTTGCTAGACGAGCTAGTGCATCTATATGCGAATTTTGATTTCGTAGGATCTGGTTTACTTCAAACTTTTGGAAAGTGCCTAGTATCTTCTGAGCCTTCTAGAGGTAAACAACCATTTTAGTCCCCTTGGTTTGATATTTTCCTCGGATGTGGCAGACCATAAGCTGAGAGTCACTGAAAATCCTTAGTTGTTCAGCTCGCATCTTTTTAGCTAGACGCACGCCTGCTAGCTGCACCTCATACTTAGCTTCGTTGTTGGTCGCCTGAAAACCAAACCTTAATGCATAGAGAATCTTGTGCCCTTCGGGATTGATTAGTAGCATCCTAGCTCCAACTTTTTGCTCGCTGGATGATCCATCCACATATAACTCCTAGGTTGGACCTTCAGTAGATTCAACCCCCTCTTCTGTAGGCCTTGTAAACTCTGTGATATAGTCTGTTAAAGTTTAGGTCTTGATTGTTGATCTTGGCTTGAACTCGATGTCGAACTGTGCAAGCTCTACTGTCCACTTGAGTAATCGGCCCAAAGTGTCCGACTTCTAGAGGACCTACTTCAGTGGATATTGAGTGAGGACTTCAATTCTGTGGGCTTGGAAATATAGACATAACTTCATCGACGCGACTACCAGGCAATAGGCAAGTTTCTCCATCTACGAGTACTTGGTTTCAGCATTGAGCAACCTCTTACTCACGAAGTACATGGGAAGCTGTATTTTTTCCTTTTCTCGCACCAAAGCTACGCTCAGGGCATGCTGAGATACCTCTAGGTATAAGATGAGCTTCTCTCATTCTTTTGGCTTGGATAGAAGTGGAGCTCGGCCCATACAGTCCTTTAGCTACTGAAATGCCACCTTACATTGCTTAGTCCATTCAAAGTTTTTCGCCTTCTTCTGTATGTCAAAGAAGGGAATGCATTTTTCAGTAGCCTTCGAGATGAATCTACTGAGTTCTGCGACCTGGCCATTAAGGCTTTGCACATCCTTGACCTGAGTAAGGAACCTCATGTTAATTAGTGCCATAATCTTTTCGGGATTGGCTTCAATCCCCTTGCTGTTTACCATAAAGCCAAAGAATTTCCTAGAGGCCACCCTAAAGACGTACTTGAATGGGTTTAGCTTCATCTGGTAGTTCCTCCGTATTTGAAACATTTCTTACAGGTTGCGCACATGGTAAGCCATTTGCTTGGACTTTACCAGCATGTCATCCACGTACACCTCTATTGTCTTCTCGATTTGTTCGTCGAAGATCATATTGACTAGGCGTTGATAGGTTATCCCTGCATTCTTCAGTCCAAAGGGCATCACTTTGTAGCAGTACAAGTCTCGATCTGTGATAAACGAGATGTGCTCTTCGTCCTCTGGGCTTATGGGTATCTGATTATAGCTTGAGTAGGTATTCATGAAGCTTAGGAGTTGATGACCAGCTGTTGCATCCACGAGCTGATCAATTCTGGGTAGGGGGAAACTATCTTTTGCGTATGCCTTATTTAAGTCCGTGAAGTCAATGCAGATTCTCCACTTCTTATTTTTCTTCTTTATGAGCACAGGATTGGTGATCCAGGTTGGGTAGTAGGCTTCGTGGATGAATTTGTTGGCCAACAACTTATCTACCTTCTCCTTTAAAGCGACATAGCGATCCGTCGTCATTGGCCTCCTCTTTTGGCACATTGGTTTGTGGTCGAGGTCAATGTTTAGTTTATGTGACATGACCTTAAGATCTATTCTCACTATATCCTCGTGGTTCCAAACAAAAGCGTCCAAGTTTGCTTTAAGGAAGTCGACGAGCTGGGATCTCACATTTGGAGTTAAACCTGTCCTAGTTTGAGACATCTTTCAGTATCCACTCTGCTGATTTAGACATCCTTGAGCTTTTCTACAGGCCCAGTTGCTCTGTTCGTGTCCACCTCGCATGGGTTGAGATCGTGACTTACTCCATTTCTCACTCATAACACGTGGCTTACCCCCGAAACCATGTTTACTTTCTTTCCTCTGATCCCTATCTTGACCGCATCGAGTCACGTGCTACTCGTCTCGCACATAACTTATCATATTAGGGGTTAGAAATTTGACTGTGAGGGTCTTAGTGGAGGTGATCACATTCAGGTCGTTAATCGCAAGTCTCCCCAAAACCACATTGTATGCTGAGGGACAGTTAATTATTAAAAAGTCTGCTAGCACTGTGGCTTAGCGACCTAAATCCCCAAGTATAAGCGGAAGTTTAATCTGACCTATTGGAGTGATGGCGTCTCCGGTGAAGCTGTAAAAAGGTTTTGAGGAAGGTCTCAGTTGTTCTGCCCCCATCCCATCTGATTGTAGCACCTCCTGTACATGTCACTGAGCCTCGTGTCAATTATGACCTGTCGTACCTTGGTATTATTAATCTTTACTTGAATGATGAATGCGTCATTATGGGGCCAACATACACATCTGTCATCCTCCTTGGTGAAAACAATGTCACCCGAGGTCGTTATTGCCTCATTTGCAGGTTCTTCCAGCCCATTATGACCTATGAGCAGGACATGACTTACTTCCTGTATGTAACGTTCGTGCGACCTGTTGGATGTACCTGCGATGTGAGGACCATCATGTATGGTGAAGATGGTTCTCATTACGGGTTCATGTTCTTGTTCGGAAGCTCGCTGAGGTTACAACTGTGCTGGCTGTAATGGTTGTTGAGGTCATTGCTGTTGAGGTTGCGGGTTCGTTGGTCGCACCACATAGTCTCTCAAACGACCTCTTTTGATTAGATCCTCAAAGAAGTCCTTTGGCATCCATCATTTTGAAGTGTTGTGCCCGACCTCATTATGATAGGTACAAAACTTATTCTTGTTTTTGAGGTTAACGGGGGACTTTATAGGATTGAGCTTCCCGAAGTCCTTCTTCTTCCTTTTCGTTGCAAAGATCCTAACTATGTATTTGACAGGATGCTGTAGCTATCATAACGACCTTGATGCTGAGGTCGTTCGTTTCTGGGCTCATTCCTGGCTTTCTTAGCGATCTAATTGTTTGAGCCATTATTCCGACCATCACTTCCATTCCCACCGTTATATTTTTTTCTTTAATTGGTTTGAACTGCCCGTTTCACCCTCCTGGTTAGACTGCTTAAGGCCAAAGGTCTTTTCCCATCTGATCTCCTTGACAGTTCGCTCGTAGAACCCGCCTAGGTCCTTCACTGGAGATTTAGAGATGCTTTCATATAGCTTCCCATCCTTGCGAAGTCTAGCTGAGATCGTAGTTAGGATGCTTTTGTCTGAAGAGTTCTCTACATTGCTGACTTTGTATTTGAACTTGATAATGTAATTTTTTAGAGATTCGTTTTGTCGCTGGAAGACCATGGCGAGGTGACAAGATGGTGCGAGTTGCCTCCTTAGAGCTTTGTACTGACTGGTGAACTTTTGTTGACATTCCTTCCAGTTATCTATGCTACGAGTTGGGAGACTTTGGAGTCAAGTCCGTGGAACATCCCGTACGGTGGCTAGAAAAACACGACACTTGACCAACAGATCGACCTTCTGAAGATCCATGTAGACATTGAACGCATCTAGGTGATCATAAGGGTTGCTATTTGTATTGTACTGAGGAATGTTGGGGACCTTGAATCTGTGAGGTAGAGGCCATCCTCAATCTTCCTGGTGAAGAAGGTATTCTCCCCATATTGATCACGCTGGTTTAAGGTACCGGGGCATGTCTTAAGTTGTTGAACCCTTTGAAGGAACTCCTCCATCCTTGGGTTCTGAGGCCTGTGTCCTCTTCTATGTTCGTGACTTGAAGAGCGACGGTCTGGTACATATCCCTTACTAGGCCTTTGCGAGTCGCTAGCTCGGTGTAACTTCGTATGTCACTAATGCTCTACTTCATCCCTTTCATACCGAGATGCGACTCGAACTCGGTCACGGCCACCCTCTACGTGGTGGCTCCTATCTTGGCTCACCCTCACTCTTAAGCTCGCAGGATGCAGAACTTCCTCCTCTATATGAGCTCGACGACCTTCAACTCTCAAATGTGAGTTGGCGGAACGAATTGAGTTGGCAGAACGAATTGAGTTAGTAGGTTGTTGCACCTTTCTAAAAGGTCTTTCAGAAGATGACACTTCCTCTCTTTGCCACTAGTAAATTTCTCTGAGAGCAGCAATTTTAAGTTTATGCACGTTTTGTGTTTGGGCTAGTGCCAGTGCCCTGACTGCATCTGTAAGTTGTTGCACTGTATTTTCTAACGTCTCCTGTCGGTGGTGTCATACCTGTAGCCCCTCGACTATAGGGACCATCGGTATTGGTTGGCAAGGGGCTAGTGGAGGTATATCCACGGTAGCACCGTTTGTGGGTGTAAGCCCTTATTCTTAACGTTCAGACTTCTTAGTGTTAGAAGTTAGATTATGGGATGAATACTTGGAATTTCATAAATATCATCCTTATAAGCGATATTAAATGCTAGTAGAAAGAGCAAAATGCACAAAACCCCACCCCCCGAGGTAAACTTTTAAAGATGCAAAGTCAATGTTTAGGTTTTATAACAACTTAACCCCCAGCCGTTTGTAGCTGTTAGTCCCATGTTAGTTTATGAGGGTAATTTCATCATTATGATTAGGCAACTGACTCACATTAAATGCAAATAAGATTTTTTTAAACTAAAAGAATTAAAACTAACAAAATCAGTTGTGATGTCATTCACATTAATTGTGAATAAGAATTTTTTTTAAAAAGAAAATAATAAAAAATTAACAAAAAGGAAATGAAGAGGTGCGAACTTGTTTATGCACCATGCCATTCTCTCGTGCTTTCCAGCCTCTGTGACCTAACCTAAAGAAAAATTCTTTCCATCATCAAAGCAAAGCAAAACTTGATCAACGGCCTCCTTTGTTGGAGTTAGTCGATCGTATTGACGAAAACAGTGGAGGAAAACGATCGCTGGGCTTCCAATATGAGGGAAAGGTACATTTTTTATTGAAAACCTTTGCTAATGGGTGTCGTTAGGCTTGCAGTATGTTATGGTGGCCTCATTTTTGAAAAAAATATTGGAAATCAGTTGTTGTTATGAGTGCTAGGGTTTTGAACTGCTAAATTTTGACATCCATGTTGTTTTTTGAATTTTTTTTTCCATAAGCATGTTGCTTTTGTTCTGTATTTTGTGAGTATGTCAATTAATTTTTATTCAAGGATTTTGTATGATTTATTGATGAAGAAAAAAAAAAAAAACTTTTCTGTCCTTGTTCATTTTGTGTTACAAAGAATCTGTTTACATGGATTTGAAAAGGAAAAAAAATGCATTATTTTTTATTATTGATGACATTTTTTTTTTTTTATTTGTGGGGGCAAAAAAAGTTTTTCGTTTTTGATCTTCTGTGACATAAAAAACTTGGACATGGAAAAAAATTGTTCTTTTTATGTGATTTTTGATGAATTTGTCATCATTTGTTTGTTTGTTTGTTATGAGGTATGTTTCGGTTTGTCCATGTCGAGGTATGTATTTGTTGGTCCGTTCTGTATGGAATGTTTATGTGTTGTTGTTTGTGTTACTATTGAAGGTGTTTTATATCATTCCTTTTATGTTATTGTTGAAGCTGGTTTGTATACATACTCTTGAAATATATTGTTTGGTTACTGTGATTGCATTTTTTTGGTTACAGGAATTTCAAAATTTATATGAGTGCCATCTTCCTAGGTAGAACTTTTGAAATTGGGTGGTGTACTATGGATTACATGAACTTGAAATTTCTTTGGGATAGTGTCATGTTAGAATGTTTAGGTGTTGAAACCATAGTAAGGGAGCGATTTCACCAAGAGGTTCGTATGCCATGGTTGAATGGGGTTAGAGCAGTAGAAAATGAGAGAGATTTAATGGATGTGATGACTGAGTGTGAGGTTAGGAGAGTTAAAGAGGATGCATTTTAATGTCGATTACCTCCCATTACAAACCATATACCCTGATCCACATCATCAGCCTTACCTAAGCAATCAGTCCAACATGAACACTCAGCCCAACACAAACACCGAGGCCAAGCCAACTTCACTCAATAATCAGCCCAATCCATCACTAAATAGCCAACTGAACCAGCCTAACCCCTTACTCTCAGCCCGAAGGGATGAGCTACATCTTCATCATCATGAGCTCGTCGAACCCGAGCTCTAATTTGCACATTGGAGCAATGGACTGATCCTTTAGGCATGGGTATTGCTCTGGTAAGTCCTCCATTTACTACTGGGATCTTGGTTGGCCTTTGAACGATCTGGGCTTGCATGAACGCCCTTACCGCTTCCACCAACTGGGTCATGGTATTTTCCAGAGCCTCCTGACGCCGTTGTAGAACCTGTACAGTGTTCTCTCCAGTGGTGTTAGGTATTGATTGATGAGTAGGGAGATGAGGTATACCTCGAGCATTCCCGGCCACGGGCATGTTTGAGGTTCCAGCCCCCAGGTTAGCAGGCTGTCCAGCGGGCTAGATGTCTCTTTGGTGGTCTATGTCGTCAAGTTGATTGGTAACCGCATCTGAGTTCCAGGTGGTTCTTCCTCTAGCTATTATGTTTGACATGCGAACTCTGGAAACAAAGGACGAAAGAAAAAGGAAACTGCAGAAAGGACCCTCCTTTTAGCGCCAAAATGTCGACGTTGGGAATTAGTCGACTAGGTTCGTCCTGGCCCAAACTGTAGATGGTGTTGAACATTGATGAAATTAAAAGATGAAAGGTAAGGAAGAACACAAGGCAACAGATATTTAGAGTGGTTCGACCCAAATTCTTTGCCTACGTCCACTTTTCTCTCACTATTTTGGCATAGTAATGGTGCTCTCAAAAAGTCTTCTTTACAATGAAAATCATTCCCCTATTTATAGAGAAGGTGAAGGTGCTACAATAATAATGAAATGACTACATTTGAATTACATTTAATGTGTCTGACATTTATTAGGTCAACTCTATCAAAGTATGGGATTAGACGGCTAACCCGCGTGGGTTAGGTGAGATTTCTGTAAGTTATGCTGTAATCTCTGACAGGGTTAGGCGTATACAACACGCCTTACTGACTTTGGCTCTGACAGTTCTGACAACAGTTAGCTCGCTACCAGCGGGCTATATATCTGCGAGCTCCATGTAGCGAACTGGGATACCCAAAGTTTGACTGAGTTTTGCCTTGGTGAATTGATTATGCGGCTTGATTCTGCGAGCTGGACATTCAGCGAGCTACATGTTCCTTCAATTTGCATACCTGATGGATTAAAAGTTTGATAAACTGGACGTCTGACGAGCTGGGAACTGTCGGACTGGAAGTCTGGTAAACCGAGTGTCCAAATGGACTAGAAGCTGACGGATTGGATGTCCGACGAACTGTATACCTGATGTCTTGGACCTCTAAGTAGTGAAATGTCTGTCAAGCTGGACTTCCAGGCGGGCTGTACCTTAGTCAAATGTGCAGTCTTCTCTTCCTGATGGATCATGGGCTTCAACCTGTCTTGGGCTTTTGTCAACTGTTCTCAACAGCGTTGGGCTTTTACCAGCCCACTTTAGGTAGTCTAAAAATACCCATAACAATGCTCTAAATTCTCTTGCTTATAAAACACACACATGCTAAACAAGATTCCCTTTTCTTAAATCATGGAACATAATGAAGAATCCTAAACATGTTTCAAAGCTTTAAAATATATATTAAAACTTATAATTCCCAAAACATATTTAAATTAATCAAGGCTAATCAAAGTTGGGACAAAATAAAACACTTTCAAAAGTCAAGTTTAAAAAAAATATCCACTTACAAGGTTGGTAGTTTCCAAGCTTTATGGATGCCCATTTGCCTTGACCTCTCTTTAGAACCATTTCACCAAAATCCCTAGCCTAATCTCCCTTGGTCTCATTCTCTCATTCTTCTCGGTTTCTTGTTCTTTCTTGGACAGAGTTGCGCGATAGCAAGTAGAAAATGAAAGACAGGGTGCTGGTTTAGCAGCAAACACCGTGGAAGACAAAAGCCGTTGATCGACAGCAGCAGAATGGAAGACAGGGGTGCGGCTTGGCATTGACAAAATGGGAAGGCGAGGGTATAGCTCGGTCAAAAACTGAAGAGGATAGAAGATGGTGTTGTTTTGGGTTAACAAATAAAAAAAGGGTGATGACCGGTCAACAAAACAAATGGATTGGAATTGCCTTCTCTTAAAAAAGTTCACACGCATATGAATATTTATTTTTTTTTTTTTCATACATTTTCATTTTTCTCCACCACACATTCTAAAATATCCTACCAACTTCCTTTGCATTTCCAACTTTACCCTTTTCCATAACTTTCAATTTTCAAGCTTGTCCTCTTTTTTTTTGTGAATGGACAACTCTACCCTTCTAACTTTCACATTTTTTCATATTTACTTTAGGTGGGTTCTGACAACCCGTCCCTGTCTTTTGTGCTTGGGCCGTTACAAGATATCTCGGCCCCTCCAATCAATTTCTTTCGCCTTCTCCGTGTCTCGAACCCATGACTTAGGGTTAAATGATAGGTCTCTAACCTCTATTCCTCCAAGTGACCCGCCCGACACTCCACAGAAGCATTCCAGTTGAGATCCACTACGACTGGAAAATTCCCGTGAAGCCAAACCTTGTTCTTTAATTGAAAATCTTATTAAAACTCTTTATAGACTTCTAATATTGCGGAATTTGGTGGATTTTTTTTTACCACGGCTATAAACTATGGTTTATAAAAGTTTTGGCAGCATGACGACTGCGTTTTTGAAAATCCGACTTGTAAGAAAAATTGAGGACCTGTACACTTCAAATACTGGGCCTCAGGCCCTCATCTCAAATACACAGTCATCACAACTCATTTTGTGCAATTTTAAAAGTAACTCGAATGTTTCATCTCATGAATATGCATTGATTACAAAAGTTTAAGTTCAAATTCAAATTCAGGTTTACAAAATAATCCATTCCAAAAGTGCATGATTATGAGCACATACAAAATATAAGGTAAAAACAGCAGCACTCGATGTCGTTCAACTACTCTGGAATTGGGGTCTCCGAAGCTGTAGCACCTATACCTGCACCTGGGGAGGTTTTGGGTTGAAAACAATAAAGTAAGAAGTGAGTTGAATAAGCTCGATGAGTGCCACAACTTCTACTCAAACTATCTTAGGAAAATATTTCCTTAAAAGCAATTAATACAACATAATGCAATTATTAAGGGAAACTAAAGATGCCAAGAAAACAAAAATGCATAACAGAAAACCTCAACGGTAATACACATAAATATGGATGAGCGTTTGATAGTAGAAATAAATCATACGTATTTAAACATAAAGCAGCATATAATATGGTATTAAAATCATTTTCATGAAGTAAAGTAGTCACAATTGCCTATTATTACTTGGCACTTAAAGTACATGACAGAGCGAAATTTCTCTTCGCTCCAAGCGACATTACTCATCACTTAGGTCATTTTTTCGGTCCCACATAATTGAAAATCTCATCGTTACGGGAAGCTAGCCATTATATACCTCTATACGTGCATGGTTGACACACCGATTGGACTAACTGACTCAATCCCTTTCGCCGGTATCTCCCGCTATTAGGTTGTTAGTGAGAAACACCCCTGACACTACCATGCACGTCTTTAGGGTACTCTTCATCGGGAATAACTCATTGAGATACTAGCAAGGTGTGTCATAGGCTAAAAAAATCATTTCCTTTCTGCTGCTTTACAAATTCATATTTTCTCATCTTATAAACATTTCAAATTTTCATGCAACGGGTTTTCGAATATTTTTATTTACTTAAAAATCAAGTAATAACATTTCTTGGCATGGAAGTAAACATTTCATAAATTCATTGAATAGAAAAACAATTGCATATGATCACTTGTAAGGACACTCACCTCCTTCCTTAGCTCGCTTTCGCTTACTAGCATGGGTTTCTCTTAGATTTCACATCACCTATGCATTACGGTATTCTAACTTTAGGTAACTTTATAACCAAATCTCGAATCGCACACAAAAAGATTATAACACATTTTACTAACGCATCAATTCACACAAAATTGAATCACTACGGAAACTTTTCGAAAAGCTTAATTTTTGTCGCGACGATACTAGATTTTCACATTATTTATTTCCATTCGAACTTTAACTACCAAATGCGGGTAACATGGCATGAAACGAAGCTTAATTTTTATTCTAACATATCCGTGACAAACCAAGTTAATCTACCATCGAGGTAGTTTATAAATCCTTCAAATCCATCAAAAACAATTTGTGCAACAATTCAATGCACTTATAATCAATTAAAGACAGCTTGCATGCTATCACTTTTCTTCAATTTTACAACATCAAAACAGCCCCTAAACATTACACAAAACAGCCCGCATTATCGAAACAACTCATAACATTCATTTGGGACAACATTTAGCATCAAAACAGCTTACGCAACGCATTCCAGACAACTTAAAACATCGTAACAGCTCACACAACTTTACTAAGGTAGCTTACGACATCAAAACAGTTCTTATAACACCAAGACAGCCCTTAAACCTTATCTAACACAATCAAAACAACCCTTTAAACATCAAGACAGCTCTTAACAGCCTTTAACACCATTCAAAACAGCTTTTAACACAAACCAAAATAGCTTAAACAACTTTTAATATCATCTATACAACTTCAAACAGCTTTAACACCATCAAGACAGCTTCTAAAACAACAAGACAGCTCTCAATAGCTTTTATACACTATTAACAGCTCCAAACATCACCAAACAGCTCTTATACAATCAAAACAACCCAAACAGTTTTTAACAACATCAAAACAGCTTCAAACAACTTTAATATCATCAAGACAGCCCATCAACTAAATCAAGACAGCATCTAAAACAACATAACAGCCCATACACTTAATCAAAATAGCTTGCAATACCATAACAGCCCATGCAATTCATTTCAACATCACAACTTATCATTTTACATTCATTTAACATACAATCAAACATGATAACATTACATTGCATCCAAATTCCATTTGAACCACAAAAATGTCCCCTTGGCCATGACTATACACCAACCACACCAAATAATTTTTGCAAGCTTTCAAGCTCCAAATCACATCAATATCAACTTAAGATTAAAGTTAATATCTTAGAACTCCTTTTGAGCAATTAAACTATTTAGACTGAGCATAACATCCTTCTAACATCCATAAATCCTTCATGCAACATCATTTCATCACACTAAAAATTCACAACAGCCCATTCACCATCAAATCCATATTTTTCACAAGAGAAATCATGCATAAATCACACTTATCTCTTCCAAATAACTAGCAATGGGTACAACTTGATCCTAGGCTTGCATGCAACTCATTCTTGACATGAAAACCATTTAAAGAAAGCTCCAAATGGATATGCAAAGCTACTGTCCTTGATTGTCCTTCTTAGCCATGACACTCCCCACTTTCCTTTCAAAGATGTTGCATGCATTAGAAACATTCCAAGGCAACTCAAAATTAACATAAACTATGAACTTACCTTGGACTCTTGGTAAAAAAGCCCTTTGTTCTTCCCTTTTTGGACGGCACACACACACACTCACACCAAGCTCTCTCTCTCAGTTCTCACTCTCTTATTTGGACGGCACACACACACACATTCTCTCATTTTCTTCACATGTTGTGCATCACTCTCTAAACTCTCATTTTTGCTTTTCAATTTCACTTATATAATGCTTACATCATCCATCCGCATGTCAACCATTCAAGGCCCCACTTCATGCATGAATTACACATGTCAAGCTCTTACACACCAAGCTCATGCATGGCTCCCACATGGATCCCACATGTCTAACTTTTGCATGACACACTTTACACATGTCAACCATGCATTCAAGTCACTTTACACATGTCACACATGCATGCTTCCATTTCCATGCACACTTGCCACATGTCTTTCATGCATGCCATCACTTCCCACTTGCATGCCACATGACCACTCTTTCTTTATGTTTTCAATTAAACTTTTTCAAGGACGTCCTAAATCGGCTTTTCCGGGACCGTTTCGAAATTCTTCGAAAATTCTCCGAGGCCTATATTTGGACTCCCTACATACTTTTAGCGATCTCGATGACTCTTAAATGTCATCCTATACCCTTTTTGGGGCTACCAAAAATTTACCTAGTTAGCTTAGGGGATCTCCGGTTTGATTTCGATTCAATTCGAATTCCAATCGAAAGCGCCGATTAGGCTTCAAAGGTGCTCCTTAGGCCTAATAACACTCATTTGATATTTTTTATAATTTTTTGAAATTCTTCGAAAATCCTACCGTACTTTCTGATCAGATCTGGAAACATCTCCAACTCACTCGAAATCTTACTAAAATAAAATAAATGCATCTTAAACACATCAATACACCATAGGCAAGGTCATATTTAACATCGCAAATGCACATAATAGAAATCTAGAATGTTATGTTACAATTTCTCCCCTCCTTATAAAAATTTCATCCCAAAATTTAAATGGACGTACCTAAATACTTAAAAAGGTGGGGATATCTATGGCGTATATAATCCTCATGCTCTCATGTGGCCTCTTCCATGACATAATTTCTCCATAGCACCTTCACTAAGGGAATGATTTTGCTGCATAGGACCTGCTCCCTACGATCAAGAATCTGAACCGCTTCCTCTTTATATGACAAATTCTCCCTCAGCTCCACAGGTTGATCTTCAAGAACATGAGAGAGATCGAAAATGTACTTCCGCAGTATGGATACATAAAATACATTATAGATCCTAGCCAATTGCGGTGGCGACTTCAATTTATAAGCCACTACTCCAACCCTGCATGTGATCTTGTACGGCCCAATGTACGTGGACTCAACTTACCCCGCTTTCCGAATTGGAGTACACCTTTCCACAATCTCAAACTTATAACAACAGGGCTTTCCGAATATCTTTAGGAATACTTTATCCCCAATCTCAAACTCAAGGTCCCTCCGGCGATGATTTGCGTAACTCTTCTGTCGGTCACTTGCTATCTTAAACCTGTCCCTGATGACTTTAACCTTATCTGAAGTGACATGGATAAGCTCTGGACCTATCAGTTTCCTCTCACCTACCTCATCTCAACATACCGGAGTCCTACACTTCCATCCGTAAAGTGCCTCATATGGGGCCATATCAATACCGGCCTAATAACTGTTATTGTAAGCGAACTCCATCAATAGTAGGTATATATCCCAACTTACTTTGAATTCCATGACGCATGCTCTGAGCATACCCTCAAGTGTCTGGATTGTCCGCTCAGACTGACCATCCGTCTGAGGATGAAAGACTGTACTAAAATTCAATCGTGTACCCAAAGCTTGTTGCAGACTAGGCCAAAACTTCAATGTAAACCTCGGATCATGGTCTGATACTATAGAAATCGGAATACCATGAAGTCTGACTATCTCATCAATGTTGAGCTGGGCTAACTTGCTTACGGGGTAGTCATTTCTTATCGGCAGAAAATGAGCGGATTTCGTCAGCCTGTCAACAATAACCCATATGGCATCATACCCCCTCTGACTATGAGGAAGCCCTACAACAAAGTCCATGTTAATCTTCTCTCATTTCCATTTTGGGATAAAGAGAGGCTACAGTAGTCCTGCAGGTCTCTAATGTTCGAATTTCACCTGCTGACAAGTCAAACATCGGGAAACAAATTCTGCGATCTTCCTCTTCATCCCTCTCCACCAATAGTGCTGCTTCATAGTGTGATACATCTTTGTACTGCCGGATGCATAGCACAGACTGAGGAGTGAGCCTCCTCTATAATCTCTCTCTTTAAATCCTTTGAATCTGGTACACATAAGCACTGACCTATCATCACCGTACTATCTTCTCTGATGACAAAGTCTGATCTCTGCCCACTCTCTATCTCTCATTTCAACTTAACTAGCTGGGGATCCTTTTTATATCGTTCTCTGATCTGATCTACCAAGATTGGATGAACTTGGAACGTAGCTAGCAAAGCCCCTGAGTTTGCCACCTCTAATCTCACTCCAAGAGACCTCATTTCCACCAATAGCGGCAGTTACACCGTCTTCATGTGTGCTAATGAACTAGTAGGTCTCCTGCTCAAGGCATCAGCCACTACATTAGCTTTCCCGGGTTGATATTCTATCGTACAATCATAGTCCTTTATTAACTCCAACCACCTCATCTGCCTCAAGTTCAATTCTTTCTGGGTAAACAATTACTACAAACTCTTATGATCCGTAAAAATCCAACAGGGGATGTCGTACAAGTAATGCCTTCAAATCCTCAACACAAATACCACCGCTGCAAGCTCTAAGTCATGGGTAGGGTAATTCTGCTTATGCTTTTTCAATTACCTGGATGCATAAACTATTACTTTATCATTCTGCATCAGAACACAACCCAAACCCTACCTCGAGGCATCACTATAAACTGCACAACCATCCATCCCTAAAGGTAAAGCAAGAACAGAAGCTGAAGTCAACCTTGTCTTTAACTCTTCAAAACTTTGTTGGTAGGCATCTGACCACACAAATTTCTCTTCTTTTCTTGTCAGTTTGGTTAGCGAGGCTGCTATTTTGGAAAACCCCTCAACAAACTTCTGGTAATAACCTATCAATCCGAGGAAACTCCTGATTTCAGTCACATTAGATGGAGGTCTCCAGTTCGTAACTGCTTCTATTTTTTGAGGATCCACACTAAGTCCTTCAGTTGAAATGACATAACCCAAGAAAGCAACTCTATCTAACCAAAATTGGCACTTACTGAACTTCATGTACAACTGGTGCTCTCATATGGTCTGAAGCACTATCCTAAGATGTTTCGCAGGTTTCTCATGACTGTCTAAATATACCAATGTATCATCAATAAACACAATCACGAACTTATCCAGGTAGGCTCGAAAGATCCTATTCATTAGGTCCATGAAGGCTGCTGGGGCATTCATCAGCCCAAAGAGTATGACTAAAAACTCATAATGCTCATACCGAGTCCTGAATGCAGTCTTCGGAACATCCGCATTACGGATTTGCAGTTGATGATAACCCGACCTCAGATCGATCTTCAAATACACTCGAATCCTTATAACTGATCAAATCGATCATCAATTCTCGGATACTGATTTTGAATTGTCGCTCTGTTCAACTGCCTGTAATCAATGCAAAACCATAAGCTCTCATCTTTCATTTTTACAAATAACACTGGAGCTCCCCATGGAGAACTGCTGGGTTTCACGAAACCTTTTTCTAGCAACTCCTCCATTTGCACTTTCAACTCTTTTAACTCGACTGGGGCCATCCTATACGAAGTAATCTATATTGGATTAGTTCCCAAAGCCAACTCTATCTCCCGATCTAGGGGTAAACCTAGGAGATCCTTCAAAAACACATTTGAAAACTCTCGGACCACCGGAATATCCTCTAATCGTCTTTGATCATCTTTCTCGTCAATCATGTAAGCTAGATATCCTTGACACCCTTTACAAAGCATTTTTCTTGCTGTCATGGCGGTCATAATATTGGTGGTAAGAGCTTTCCGCATCCCACGGAACACCACCTCTGGCTTCTTTGGCCTGCTCAATCTAACCTCTATTTTGTAACGGTCGACCGTAGCTCGATGATCGGATAACCAATCCATACCTAAGATCACATCAAAATCCCTAATATTCAACATAATCAAGCTCGCCAAGAATTCCTTGCTATCTATTACAACTTTACTACCCGAAATTACCTTTTTCACTATGAGCGAGTCTCTAACAATGATGGAAACCACTAGTCCACAATCTAATGACTGTAATTCCATATCTAATTTTGTAGAAAAAGATACCGATATAAAAGAATGCATAGCACCAAGGTCTATCAATACATAAGCATCATGATCGAGGACAGAAATCATACCCGTAACACATCTGGAACGGTGTCCGCCTTCTGTTGAGTGACGACGAACACTCTGGCCTGCGAGCAGGGTTTACCTAGCTGAACCGAAAGAGCCACTCCTCTGCTCCCTGAAGCTCTAGCTACAGCTATGGTACTCTGTCCTCTACCTTAGGGGCCTCTACCTCCTGGTCTCTGCCCAACACTGGCTTGAGTGGGCGTTGCGGGTCTAGTCTCTGATACTGCAGGGATGGCTGACTGTAGGCAATCTCTCTTAATGTGGCATACCTACCTACAGCGGAAACAAGTAAAGCTGCCCACTCGACACTCGCTCAGATGTCTCTTTCCCCATTTGCTAGACTCCGGCATGAAACTCCTCATACCCTGAAAGTTTCCAAATGCTGGGGGCGATCTGACGGACCCCTGACTGGTGGCTCTTCCACTCGACCCTCGACCACCGAACCATCTGAACTTGTTCTTTTTCTTCGCACCCTGGCTAGGTCCACCCTAATATGAACTGGATCCACTACGCTTTTTATCTGGCCTAGCACCCTGAAAGATGGCTGTAACATTCCTGCCTACTGTCATAGCAGCTTCTACCAAATACCCATAATAAGTCTTAGAAGCCAATGATAAATGGATTCAAATGTTGGGCTTTAAGCCTGCCATGAATCTCTTGCATTTCTGTTCCTCTTCCTCAGCGATGTAAGGAACAATCCAGACTAGCTCGGACAATCTCTTCTCATATTCTGCCACTGAAGCTGAACCTTGCTCTAACTTAAAGAATTCTTCCATTCAAGCATCCTTGTAATTCTTCGGGTAGAACCAGTCTGTGAACTCGCTCTGAAATAGTGCCCACAAGATCCCATTTGGGTGCCTCCTCTCCAACGCATCTCACCAATCTTCAGCTCTATCTTCGAGGAGGAATGAGGAGAATGTCATTTTCTAATCATCTGGGCACCCCATCACCTTGAAGATCTTCTCAACTCAGTCTAACCATGCCAGAGTACTCTCAGGATCGCCACTCTCATCAAACGGTTTCGCACCCAATTTACAAACACGTTTAATTGAGCACTTCGGTGCCTCTGAGGACTCGCCCGCCTGGTGCATCATCGCTACCAGGATCTGGGCTACTTTTTCTACATTAAACCCTCCGTCGATCCGTTCCATCGGTCCCGACGATCCTGGTTGAGATTGATTCATAGGCATATTCACGGAACCTGCCATCTGCTCGGCCTCCTGTCCTGCCGGTGCAATAGGTGCTGAAGCATTTTTGAACGCTCCTCTAAGACCACTGTCGTGCAAAATTGCAAGTGGACGAGCCGAACAAGTAATATAATGATGAGAAGTATTGTCCCACGAGGATTGTTGTTAATTAATTTTCAAAATTAAAATAACTCAATTTTTATTTGGCAAACAAAATTTGATTAAAGGAGCTGAAAACTACAATAAATTTAACTACAAATGTAAATGAATTTTTACTGAAATTAATTCAATAAATGAAAACTCTAAGGTTCTGATTTCACCATAACTAATTTGTTCCTCCCCTTTATTCATTTTAACCAAAAATTAATTATCCGGTTGTTTAGTCGAAATTCTCTGAATTATTCACATAACCCCTCTCGAGGTCTAAAGAAAATACCCTATAAAGCTTAACTGTTATGTTCTCATGCAAGTCAAAATATTAAATGATTCATTAAGATTTATTGATCTCTTTTATAAACTACACAAACCATGCAGGTATATTTCTATCCTGTATGTAATTTATGATATTTAATACAATGAACTAAGACACATAAATCAGCTTCTGCTATAATTATGATTAACAATTCAACTAAATAGTGACCGGTTATTTAGAAGCATTAAGAACAGTATTAAATGCATCAACCAAGATAGAAAATCCTTAATTGAATTGAACAAAGAGTTGGAACATCAAAGTTATGTTAATCATAACCTTAGAAAAATAAATCTACTCCATAATTAAATTAAAATTGACAAAGACTAGAAAATTAAACATAACAAAAGATAAGAAAATTTAGTGGGTTGAAGTTTCACCGTAAAATTTCTTCCTCTGTTTTGCTCCATCTCTCCAAGCTCTCTCTTTCTCTAATCTACTTGTTATTTTGATCTCTGATGAGAAGCTTGGAATGGTGATCCTAAAGCCTATTTATAGGCAAAGTTCACCTTTAATTACATCATTGCATGCATCAACTCTTTCTAATTTTTCACCTTTCTGCATTATCGCCTACATCATGATTTATCCACTTTATGCAAGTCAAAGTTTATATTACATCATTGCTTACATCATAGTTCACATTACATCATTACTTACATCATAATAACATAAGTCCTTACATCAGCATGACATAATATTTATTTCTAGAATACTCGATCTTTAAATTGTGATAACTTCTTTATGCGATTTCTGATTCGAGTTATTCTTGAAGCGATGAGCTGCTTTGAATGACATTCATTTTACAGCAATGATCTTGTCATGAATAATAGCACTTGGTGGGGTTCACATACAATTTTTCACCAATTTTATTTTGAAAATAAAAAATGCAAAAAGATGTAATAATTTACTTAATAGTAATAAAAATCTCAATAACTAAGTAAGAATTCAAGTTTAAAAAGATGAAATAACTCCATAAAAATAGAGTTATCAACCCCTTCGGCTTCATCGGTGCATGGTGCTGCGATTTCAACAAATTACATTTATGAACACATGCAAAACACTTTTACATCATGAATTCAATGCATGTAAAACTATGAAGTGTTTCGAAATTATATGCAACGAAAAACCATGTGCTCTGATACCAACGTTGAAGGGTCCCTAACCTCTATTCTTCTAGGCGACCTGCCTGGCACTCCATTGAAGCCTTCCAGTTGAGATCCGCTCCGACTGGAAAGCTCCCGTGAAGCCAAACCTTATTCTTTAACTGAAAATCCTTTTAAAACTGTTTATAGACATCTAATATTGCGGAATTCGGTGGAATTTTTTTTTTCTCATGGTTATAAACTATGGTTTATAAAAGTTTTAGCAGCATAACGACTGCATTTTTAAAAATTCGACCTGTAAGAAAAATCCAGGACCTGTACATTTCAAATACTGGGCCTTAGACCCTCATCTCAAATCCACAGTCATCATAACTAATTTTGTGCAATTTCAAAAGTAACTCGAATGTTTCATCTCATGAGTATGCATTGATTACAAAAGTTTAAGTTCAAATTCAAATTCAGGTTTATAAAATAATCCATTCCAAAAGTGCATGATCATAAGCACATACAAAATATAAGGTAAAAACAGCAGCACCTGACGTCACTCAACTACTCTGGAATGGGGGTCTCCGAAGCTGTAGCACCTACGCCTATACTTGGGGAGGTTTTAGGTTGAAAACAATAAAGCAAGTAGTGAGCTAAATAAGCTCGATAAGTGCCACAACTTCTATTCAAACTATCTTAGGAAAATATTTCCTTAAAAGGAATTAATACAACGTAATCCAATTATTAAGGGAAACTAAAGATGCCAAGAAAACATAAATGCATAATAGATAACCTTAACGATAATACACATAAATATAGATGAGCGTTTGATAGTAGAAATAAATCATGCGTATTTAAACATAAAGCAACATATAATATGATATTCAAATCATTTTCATGAAGTAAAGTAGTCACCATTGCCTATTATTACTTGTCACCTTAAGTACATGAGAGAGCGAAATTTCTCTTCGATTCAAGTGGCATTACTCATCACTTAGGTCATTTGTTCGGTCCAAAACGAAAAATCTTATCGTTATGGGAAGCTTGCCATTATATACCTCTATACGTGCATGGTTGACACACTGACTGGACTAACTGACTCAATCCCTCTCATAAGTATCTCCCGTTGTTAGGCCGTTAGTGACAGACACCCCTGACACTACCATGCACGTCTTTAGGGTACTCTTCACCAGGAACAACTCATTGAGATACTAGTAAGGTGTGTCATAGGCTAATAAAATCATTTCCTTTCCGCTGCTTTACAAATTCATATTTTCTCATCTCATAAACATTTCGAATTTTCATGCAACGGGTTTTCGAACATTTTCATTTACTTAAAAATTAAGTAATAACATTTCTTGACATATAAGTAAACATTTCATAAATTCATTGAATAGAAAAACAATTGCATATAATCACTTGTAAGGACACTCACTTCCTTCTCTAGCTCGCTTTCGCTTACTAGCGCGGGTTTCCCCTGGATTTCGTGTCACCTACGCATTACGGTATTCTAACTTCAGGTAACTTTATAACCAAATCTCGAATCGCACACAAACAATTATAGCACATTTTACTAACGCATCAATTCACACAAAATCGAATCACTACGGAAACTTTTAAAAAAGCTTAATTTTAGTAGCAACCATACTAGATTTTCACATTATTTATTTCCATTCAAACTTTAACTACCAAACGTGCATAACATGGCATGAAACGAAACTTAATTTTTAATCTAACATATCTGTGACCAAACCAAGTTAATCTACCATCGAGGTAGTTTATAAATCCTTCAAATCCATCAAAAACAATTTGCACGACAATTCAATACACTTATAATCAATTAAAGACACCTTGCATGCTATCACTTTTCTTTAATTTTACAACATCAAAATAGCCCTTAAACGTTACACAAAACAGCCTGCATCATCGAGACAGCTCATAACGTTCATTTAGGACAGCATAAATTTAGCATCAAAACAGCTCGCACAACTCATCAAGATAGCTTACGACATCAAAACAACTTACGCAACACATTCAAGACAGCTTAAAACATCGTAACAGCTCACACAACTCTACCAAGATAGCTTATGGCAACAAAACAGCTATTATAACACCAAGATTGCCCTTAAACCTCATCCAACACAATTAAAACAGCTCTTTAAACATCAAGACAGCTCTTAACAGCCTTTAACACCATCCAAAATAGCTTAAACAGCTTTTACCGCAAACCAAAACAGCTTAAACAGCTTTTAATATCATCAACACAGCTTCAAATAGCTTTAACACCATCAAGACAACTTCTAAAACAACAAGACAGCTCTCAACAGCTTTTATACACTATTAATAGCTCCTAACATCACCAAACAACTCTTATACAATCAAAACAACCCAAACATCTTTTAACAACATCAAAACAGCTTCAAACAACTTTAATATCATCAAGACAACCCATCAACTAAATCAAGACAGCATCTACAAACAACAAAACAGCCCATACACTTAATCAAAACAGCTTGCAATACCATAACAGCCCATGTAATTCATTTCAACATCACAACTCATCATTTTACATTCATTTAACATATAATCAAACATGATATTATTACATTGCATTCAAATTCCATTTGAACCACAAAAATGTCCCCTTGGCCGTGAGCTATACACCACCCATACTAAATAATTTTTTTCAAGCTTTCAAACTCCAAATCACATCAATATCAACTCGAGATTCAAGTTAACATCTTAGAACTCCATTTGAGCAATTAAACTATCTTAGGCCGAGCATAACATCCTTCTAACATCCATAAATCCTTCATGCAACATCATTTCATCACACTAAAAATTCACCATCAAATCCACATTTTCACAAGAGAAATCATGCATAAATCACACTTACCTCTTCCAAATGACTAGCAATGGGTGCAACTTGATCCTAGGCTTGCATGCAACTCATTCTTGACATGAAAACCACTCAAAGAAAGCTCAAAATGGACATGCAAAGCTTCCGCCCTTGATTGCCCTTCTTAGCCGTGACACTCTCCACTTTCCTTTCAAAGGTGTTGCATGCATTAGAAACATTCCAAAGCAACTCAAAATTAACATAAACCATGAACTTACCTTGGACTCTTGGTCAAAAAGCTCTTTGTTCTTCCCTTTTTAGAGGGCACACACACACTCACACCAAGCTCTCTCTCTCTCGGTCCTCACTCTCTCATTTGGAAGGCACACACACACACACACACACACACACACACACATTCTCTCATTTTCTTCAAGTGTCGTCCATCACTCTCCAAGCACTTATTTTGCTTTTCAGTTTCACTTATATAATGCTTACATCATCCCTCCATGTATCATCTATTCAAGGCTCCACTTCATGCATGAATTACACATGTCAAGCTTTTACAGACCAAGCTCATGCATGGCTCCCACATGGATCCCACATGTCTAACTTTTGCATGACACACTTTACACATATCAACCATGCATTCAAGTCACTTTACACATGTGACACATGCATGCTTCCATTTCCATGCACACTTGCCACATGTCTTTCATGCATGCCATCACTTCCCACTTGCATGCCATATGACCACTCTTTCCTTATCTTTTCAATTAAACTTTTTTCGGGACGCCTTAAATCAGTTTTTCCACGATCGTTTCAAAATTCTTCGAAAATTCTCCGATACCTATATTTGGACTCCCTATATACTTTTAGCGGTCTCGATTACTCTTAAATGTCATCATATACCCTTTTTCAGGCTACCGAAAATTTACCTAGTCAGTTTAGGGGATCTCTTGTTTGATTTCGATTTAATTCGAATTCCAATTGAACGAGTCGATTAGGCTTCTAAGGTGCTCCTTAGGCCTAATAACACTCATTTGACATTTTTTCTAATTTTTCAAAAATCTCTAAAAATCCTTCCATACTTTTCGATTGGATCCGAAAACATCTCCAACTCACTCAAAATCTTACTAAAATGGAATAAATGCATCTTAAATACATCAATACACCACAGGTAAGGTCATATTTAACATCACAAATGCACAAAATGAAAATCTGGAATGGCATGTTACACAAAGTACAAATGGGAAGCAACACGAGTGCTAATTGAGCTTGTAGCTCAATTGGTACTCGTGTTGCTTTTCATTTGTACTTAGTCCCTAAGTCATGGGTTCGAGACACGATGAAGGTGAAAGAAATCGATTGGGGGGACCGAGATATCTTGTGATGGCCCAAGCCATGAGAGAGGGACGAGTTGTCAAATTAAAAAAAATGTCTTTTTATTGTGGGGTCCCTTCTCTCTAGGTTATCCCACTCACAAGGTACTGTCTCTAGGTCAGAAGGTTTTACTTCGCCTCCCCCATCCGCACTTGAACATATGACCTAGCCCTTAAGTCAAATGGATTATTCTTGCAATGTGAGTACCAATTGAGCTAGTATGTTATGATTATGAATAATGTAGAAGAATGAAATAAAAACCATCAAATAATCGACTAATGGAATGAGAAGCGTAACAAGTATAGACAATATGCAAATTTCGAGGACGAAATTTTTATAAGAAGGGGTGAATTGTAAAGTCCAGAATTTTTTTCTTTATGAGAAATAAAATTTTTCGATGAATAGTATTTTCAAATGAATAGTATTTTTCACTTAAATAGTGACTTTTGGGAAATGGACCTCGAAAATTGTTAAAAGTGATTTTTTATGAATAGTAAATAATATTTTTAGATAAAAAGTGTACATGTGAATAGTAATTTTCGAAAAGCGGATGAAGGGACCCAACCCGGATTTAACCTCTTGAATCCGTGGGAAGCCCTCCCGGCACTCCAACGGACTCCGAAAACTTTTCCTTTAAACAATGAACTTAGGAATCCGTGGAGCGAACCCGATTAAAACATTTATCCTTTTCGTCAACTGACAGAAAATGTGGTGGGAAATTTTTTTTTTTTTTTTTTTTTTTTCTATTAAAACCAATAAACCATTTATTCGATGAAAAATCTACAGAAAAACGGATAGAGTTTCCTCTGTTTTTCGAACATTCCAATTTTACAAAACCTGCAAATAAAATCATAAACACTTCAAAAATTCATTCATTTTCTCCACTACCATTTTCAGGACCTCAGGTCCATTACAGTTTAACCACAAAAACATTTAAAAGCTTTCAAGGAAATCCTTTTCATCCATAAAGAAAAACATATGCATTATGAACAATTCAAAATATTTTCTGAAATATTTTGGGCTTGAGTTTGGGCACTCCCAAACACCTACGTACCTCAATTATCTACAGAGGATCAAAGCCCTCGTAGTTTAGAGTTTAATTATGCATATACGTATATACAATACAAAAATAATGATGCAAGTATCAAAACCATAATATGACATTTATAGCCCAAAAATTATATACATATTTTCAAGTTGTCGTCGTCTACAAGTAGGCCGCCTACGACTGCCCTGGAGGATGCTCAAACTGCTCTTTAGTCTCAGTTCCTGAAAATTTTATTAAAACATTTTGAAAGAGTGAGCTAAAAATAGCTCAGTGAGTGTGCAGTTCAATAACAAAATACCTTTCAACATCTTTCAGTAAAATCATAACATTTACATAAATAAATAAAACATTTCATTTATCAATTATATCAATCATAACATATATTTGAAACAATCTTTAACATTTCCGTCACTACCAATGGAACCCAGGGAATAATGCACCAACCGACCTAAAAGCGACGGTGGCGGGACGATCCATTTCCAGTCATAAAACCACTACGCTGCGGATAAATCACGCCTTGCGCAGGGTAACAGTCATAAGAATACTTTATAATGTGTAAAGGCAATCTTATAATTTCTATCCCTTCCCTTAGTTAGTAACCTATTTCTTTACCCGTACCTTTACACATTTAAAGTATCTCGGCCGATTATCCAGTCATTTCAGTCATTCCAGTCATGATAGGGTTTAGGGTAACCATTGGCTAAAAATCCTTTTATAAACCACATTTCATTTAAAAACCAAAACCATTCTTTTATACTTTCCATAAACATTCGTTTGTCAAAACTTTTCTTAAGATCAAACCTTAACACTTGATTCTTTTTCCTTAAACTTGATATCAAAACTTAAAACATTTCTATAATCAAAACGATTATATTCAAAACATAAACATATATAAAATATGAATATGCAAACATATACTTATAAATATATAGTTAAACATAACATATATATTTAAATAAAACATATGTATATAGTTTTACACTCACAACTTATTTCCGTCCGTTAGCTTTCAATTCAAAGAATTTCTTTCACTTCCCGCACGTCTCCGTTTCCGTTTGAAGAGTTTCCAATTCACCTAACATTTAATCACCAATTTATTTACAATTCTCCTCAAATCACAACTCTAATGATAAATGAATTTTCCTTAACAATCTCTCCAACTAATTAACCCATATTCTCCATTACATGCCATTATCTTAATACCATTCATTTCTATGATATTTCCATGTCCTAATATATTTAAAGACGTACTTGAACCCACCAATTTGAAAGAAAATAAAAATGGGACAGCTTGCACATCATTTATTCAAACGACTATCTTTGAGTGTTACACGCGTTCCACGCAATGAAATTTATTACCTATAACTTAATCACCCTCAAATACATATTCGAGAACATTCTTATGACCTTAAAATCAACTTAAAATCACATAAATTCCACTTATAACCGGCTGTCTTACTTTTGTCGAAAATCACACGAATAACACCATACGCGATTTTCTTTCGGTTTCAACGCGTAATCACACTCTATCATGCATTTATACACTTAAAATCAATTAATCTCCATTTAATTTAAACAAAATACAGCACACACACATACTCTCACATTCAGCCGAACAGAACATATACAGCCGAACAGAACATATACCCATACTTGTTCATTTCATCTCACGGCATACACACACACCCATCTACACAAACATCTATTCCATTTCAGCATTTATGAGATAAAATCAATAAAAACCCAACATAACTCACTTGTCTGAGAGTTCCACAGCTGCTCTGAGATTCTCACGTCAACCATTTCCATCCATTTCAGCTTGTCAACCTTAAGCTACTGCCCAAAATCAACCACAACTCTTGAAAAGGACAGCAAAGAACTCATGAAAATCACTCAAAAAGTTTCAGCTGCTTCCCTTACCTCTTGATCATCATCTTCTTCACGCCTCCCTTGCATTTTTCCTCCATCTGCTGGCTGTATCCAGCTCCTTTCAGCTCCACGTTTTCTGGTCCCAGCTCACCCGAAATCCCTTCTCTTCACTCGCGGTCAGCAGCTCGTCGACAGCCCGCGCGCGACTTCAACTTCTTCCCGATTTCTGGTCTGACATCTTCACTTTCAGATCTGATTTTCTGGGCTGAGAACAGAGGTTTATCTTGCTTCTTCAAGCCTCCATCTGACCGTGAAGAAGCCCCTTGGAAGATCGGTTCGGTGGCTGCACTTGGTGGCCGAGAGGGATGATCGCGCGAGTGGAGAGTGGCTGTCTTTTTGGTCTGATTTCGGGTCTGTTTTGTGTCTGCCTGAAGACCAGATCTGAGCTGGAAGAAACACTCTAATATTGTTTAACATATTGCCCAAACACCCCTCAATTGTCTTCAATTATGACAGCTGAAACTTCAATATAAATATTGCACTTAAACCCCTCTTTTATTGCTATTTTTATGAACTTCACTTATCCATTTCCAATCATGCCCATACTTATTTCTAATCTATAATTAACACTTCCTAATGACCTCTTTAAATCCTCATCACTTATATTTCTCATAAAAAACTTTATTCCATAAAAATAAATACGTTAAATCCATCAATTTCCATAACAATTTTAATATCGATAAAATTAACCGTTATTCCTCTCAATAATATTTCTAAAATATTCCACGCTTATCAATTCATCAAATTAACCTCATAAACATTCAATTAAACTTATAATTGTTCATTTTCATCATATAAGAAAACTTTCCCACAACGGTGGAATATTTTAAAAATACAATCACATTTGACGTACTTATCGATATTTATATATTCTTAAGCATAAAGGACTTGGTCCTAACAATTTCTCCCCTCCTTAAAATAAATTTCGTCCTCGAAATTTAAATATGCATACCTTAAGTAAACAAATGTGGATACTGTGTCTGCATTTGATCCTCGCGCTCCCTTGTAGCTTCTTCAACTCCGTGATTCATCCATAACACTTTAACCAAGGGAATTCTTTTATTGCGGAGAACTTGTTCTTTCCTGTCTAAGATCTAAACCGGTCTCTCCTCATAAGTCAAATTCTCTTTCAATTCTATCGGTTGATCTCTTAAAATATGCGATGAATCTGGAATGTATTTACGAAGCATAGACACATGAAAAACATCATAAATCCTGGCCAATTCACTAGGTAGCTTCAATCTATACGCCACTTCCCCAATTCTTTCTGTGATTTCATAGGATCCAATGTACCTAGGACTCAGTTTTCCTCTTTTTCCAAACCTCAACACCCCCTTCCAGGGTGATATCCTCATAAATACTTTGTCTCCAACCTGAAACTCTAAGTCCCTCCTTCGATTGTCCGCATAACTTTTCTGTCTGTCATTTGCTATCTTCAGTCTGTCTCTGATAACTTTAACTTTTTCTGACGTAAGCTGGACAATCTCTGGACCAATCAATTTTCTCTCGCCTACCTCATCCCAACAAATTGGAGTTCTACATTTTCGTCCGTACAAAGCCTCATATGGAGCCATTCCAATGCTAGACTGATAGCTATTATTGTATACAAACTCCACTAAAGGTAGATGCGTATCCCAGCTACCTTTAAAATCCATAACACAAGCTCTAAGCATGTCCTCTAATGTCTGAATAGTCCGCTCAGATTGCCCATCTGTTTGCGGATGAAAAGCTGTACTAAAATTCAACTTGGTGCCTAAAGCTCGCTGTAAGCTGGGCCAAAATCGAGAAGTAAATCTTGGATCCCTATCTGACACAATTGACACTGGCGTACCATGAAGCCGTATAATCTCATTCACATATATATGAGCCAACTTATCCATAGAATAAGTATTCTTGATAGGTAAGAAATGGGCTGATTTCGTCAGTCTATCAACAATCACCCATATCGCATCATGGCCACTCTGGCTACGCGGAAGTCCTACCGCAAAATCCATCGTAATCCTCTCCCATTTCCATTCAGGTATCGAAAGAGGCTGCAAAAGTCCTGCAGGCTTTTGGTGTTCAATCTTTACTTGCTGACATGTAAGGCATTTGGAAACAAAATCTGCTATTTCTTTCTTCATACCCTTCCACCAATAATGTTCTTTCAGGGTACGATACATTTTAGTGCTACCCGGATGCATTGCATAAGCAGAAGAATGAGTCTCTTCCATGATTTCTCTTTTCAATTCAGGAACATTCGGTACACACAATCTCTGTCCCAATACCACTGTACCATCATCTTTAACTGAATAATCTGTTCTCTTTCCTGACTTCATTTCTCCTTTCAGTTTTACTAACCATGGATCCTGAGTCTGTAACTCACTGATTCGGTCTATCAAAATAGGACGAACATGAAATGCAGCTAGCAATGCTCCTGTTTCTGTCGGCTTTAGTTTCACACCTAAAGACCTTAATTCTACTAGAAGTGGAAGATACGTGGTCTTAAGATGAGCTACTGAACCTGTAGGCTTCCGACTGAGAGCATCTGCTACTACATTAGCTTTCCCTGGATGGTACTCAATGGTACACTCATAATCCTTAATGAGCTCAATCCATCTTCGCTGCCTCATATTCAATTCCTTTTGTGTAAATAGGTACTGCAGACTCTTGTGATCCGTGAAAATTCTGCAAGGCACCCCATACAAATAATGTCTCCATATCCGTAAAGCAAAAACTACAGCTGCCAATTCTAGGTCATGTGTAGGATAGTTCTGTTCATGTTTTTTTTCAATTGCCTGGAAGCATATGCTATCACATTTTCATTTTGCATCAGCACACAACCTAAACCTTGCCTAGAAGCATCACAATATACTGAGAATCCGTCCTTTCCTGACGGAAGTGTAAGCACAGGTGCTGAAGTCAATCTCCTTTTCAATTCATCAAAACTCTGCTGGCACGCCTCTGACCATACAAACTTTTCCTCTTTCCGTGTCAGCTTAGTTAATGGAGCAGCTATTTTCGAAAACCCCTCAACAAATTTCCGATAGTACCCTGCCAAACCCAGAAAACTCCTTATTTCAGTCACATTAGTAGGCGGTCTCCAATTCACTATAGCCTCTACTTTCTGTGGATCCACGGAGACCCCTTCTGCAGAAACCACGTGTCCTAGAAAAGCGACACTGTCCAGCCAAAACTGATATTTATTGAGTTTGGCGTATAACTGATGTTCTCTTAATGTCTGTAAAACCGTCCTCAAGTGTCCTGCATGTTCTTCCTTACTGCCAGAATAGATCAGTATATCATCGATGAACACAATTACAAACTGATCTAAATAAGGTTTGAAAACCCTATTCATAAGATCCATGAAAGCGGCTGGGGCATTAGTGAGTCCAAAGGGCATGACTAAGAACTCATAATGTCCATACCGTGTCCTAAAAGCAGTCTTCGGAACATCCTCTGCATGAATTTTCAGCTGATGATAGCCTGACCTCAGATCGATCTTAGAGAATACCCGAGCTCCCTGCAGCTGGTCAAAGAGATCATCAATCCTCGGAAGTGGATATTGATTACGTATCGTTACCTTGTTCAATTCCCTGTAATCAATACATAACCGCATGCTTCCATCTTTCTTTTTCACAAACAAAACTGGTGCTCCCCATGGGGAAGTACTCGACCTGACAAAGTCCTTATTTACTAACTCTTCCATTTGTGCTTTTAACTCTTTCAACTCTGAAGGAGCCATTCGATAAGGTGCTTTAGAAATTGGTTCAGTCCCTGGGGCTAACTCTATTCGAAAGTCACTTTCTCTGTCTGGAGGTAATCCCGGAAGATCTTCTGGAAACACATCTGGAAATTCTTGAACCACCGGAATATCTTCCAATCTCATTTCAGAGCCTCTCGCCTCAATTGCATAGACGAGATACCCTTGACATAACTTTCGAAGCATTTTTCTAGCTGTAATAACTGACACCATGCTAGTGGGAAGTATTTTCCGTACCCCACGGAAAATCACATCTGACTCCCCTACTTTACCAAAACTGACTTCTTTTCGAAAGCAGTCTACAGTTGCATGATGTCTTGACAACCAGTCCATCCCCAATATCACATCAAAGTCCTGGATGTCCAACATAACTAAATCTGCCAAGAATTCTCTACCCTCAATAATAACTGTACTATCCAGATAAACTCTATCTACAATCACTGAATCCCCTGTACCATCAAAATTCCTTACCCCCAATTTTCGTGCCCTTTCAATAGAAACTCCTGGTTCATGGGGTTGCCGAAGGGCGGCTGCTAAAATCTGTGCCATTTGCTCTACGGGTATATTTCCTCCTGCCATCTCTAGAGGCACTGGAGGTCCTGCCTGGGACGACTCAGAAGGAACTAGAGGTGGAGGAACATGTGAGGACTCTTCTATGTGTTCCTCCTCTGGTACAGGCTCTTGAGCAGGAGATCTCCTAGTGGGAGGTCGGCCTCGACGACGCATTTCTGTTAAATAAAACTTATTCATTATCATGTAAAACATATGTGATTTCAAAATAAATGAATAAGTCATGCAATTTTGAAAAACACATTAAATCATTTCAGGAAATGGAGACTTTTCAAAATCATTTTTATCACTATCAAAACCATTTGCTCTGATACCACGTTGAAGGGACCCAACCCGGATTTAACCTCTTGAATCCGTGGGAAGCCCTCCCGGCACTCCAACGGACTCCGAAAACTTTTCCTTTAAACAATGAACTTAGGAATCCGTGGAGCGAACCCGATTAAAACATTTATCCTTTTCGTCAACTGACAGAAAATGTGGTGGGAAATTTTTTTTTTTTTTTTTTTTTTTTCTATTAAAACCAATAAACCATTTATTCGATGAAAAATCTACAGAAAAACGGATAGAGTTTCCTCTGTTTTTCGAACATTCCAATTTTACAAAACCTGCAAATAAAATCATAAACACTTCAAAAATTCATTCATTTTCTCCACTACCATTTTCAGGACCTCAGGTCCATTACAGTTTAACCACAAAAACATTTAAAAGCTTTCAAGGAAATCCTTTTCATCCATAAAGAAAAACATATGCATTATGAACAATTCAAAATATTTTCTGAAATATTTTGGGCTTGAGTTTGGGCACTCCCAAACACCTACGTACCTCAATTATCTACAGAGGATCAAAGCCCTCGTAGTTTAGAGTTTAATTATGCATATACGTATATACAATACAAAAATAATGATGCAAGTATCAAAACCATAATATGACATTTATAGCCCAAAAATTATATACATATTTTCAAGTTGTCGTCGTCTACAAGTAGGCCGCCTACGACTGCCCTGGAGGATGCTCAAACTGCTCTTTAGTCTCAGTTCCTGAAAATTTTATTAAAACATTTTGAAAGAGTGAGCTAAAAATAGCTCAGTGAGTGTGCAGTTCAATAACAAAATACCTTTCAACATCTTTCAGTAAAATCATAACATTTACATAAATAAATAAAACATTTCATTTATCAATTATATCAATCATAACATATATTTGAAACAATCTTTAACATTTCCGTCACTACCAATGGAACCCAGGGAATAATGCACCAACCGACCTAAAAGCGACGGTGGCGGGACGATCCATTTCCAGTCATAAAACCACTACGCTGCGGATAAATCACGCCTTGCGCAGGGTAACAGTCATAAGAATACTTTATAATGTGTAAAGGCAATCTTATAATTTCTATCCCTTCCCTTAGTTAGTAACCTATTTCTTTACCCGTACCTTTACACATTTAAAGTATCTCGGCCGATTATCCAGTCATTTCAGTCATTCCAGTCATGATAGGGTTTAGGGTAACCATTGGCTAAAAATCCTTTTATAAACCACATTTCATTTAAAAACCAAAACCATTCTTTTATACTTTCCATAAACATTCGTTTGTCAAAACTTTTCTTAAGATCAAACCTTAACACTTGATTCTTTTTCCTTAAACTTGATATCAAAACTTAAAACATTTCTATAATCAAAACGATTATATTCAAAACATAAACATATATAAAATATGAATATGCAAACATATACTTATAAATATATAGTTAAACATAACATATATATTTAAATAAAACATATGTATATAGTTTTACACTCACAACTTATTTCCGTCCGTTAGCTTTCAATTCAAAGAATTTCTTTCACTTCCCGCACGTCTCCGTTTCCGTTTGAAGAGTTTCCAATTCACCTAACATTTAATCACCAATTTATTTACAATTCTCCTCAAATCACAACTCTAATGATAAATGAATTTTCCTTAACAATCTCTCCAACTAATTAACCCATATTCTCCATTACATGCCATTATCTTAATACCATTCATTTCTATGATATTTCCATGTCCTAATATATTTAAAGACGTACTTGAACCCACCAATTTGAAAGAAAATAAAAATGGGACAGCTTGCACATCATTTATTCAAACGACTATCTTTGAGTGTTACACGCGTTCCACGCAATGAAATTTATTACCTATAACTTAATCACCCTCAAATACATATTCGAGAACATTCTTATGACCTTAAAATCAACTTAAAATCACATAAATTCCACTTATAACCGGCTGTCTTACTTTTGTCGAAAATCACACGAATAACACCATACGCGATTTTCTTTCGGTTTCAACGCGTAATCACACTCTATCATGCATTTATACACTTAAAATCAATTAATCTCCATTTAATTTAAACAAAATACAGCACACACACATACTCTCACATTCAGCCGAACAGAACATATACAGCCGAACAGAACATATACCCATACTTGTTCATTTCATCTCACGGCATACACACACACCCATCTACACAAACATCTATTCCATTTCAGCATTTATGAGATAAAATCAATAAAAACCCAACATAACTCACTTGTCTGAGAGTTCCACAGCTGCTCTGAGATTCTCACGTCAACCATTTCCATCCATTTCAGCTTGTCAACCTTAAGCTACTGCCCAAAATCAACCACAACTCTTGAAAAGGACAGCAAAGAACTCATGAAAATCACTCAAAAAGTTTCAGCTGCTTCCCTTACCTCTTGATCATCATCTTCTTCACGCCTCCCTTGCATTTTTCCTCCATCTGCTGGCTGTATCCAGCTCCTTTCAGCTCCACGTTTTCTGGTCCCAGCTCACCCGAAATCCCTTCTCTTCACTCGCGGTCAGCAGCTCGTCGACAGCCCGCGCGCGACTTCAACTTCTTCCCGATTTCTGGTCTGACATCTTCACTTTCAGATCTGATTTTCTGGGCTGAGAACAGAGGTTTATCTTGCTTCTTCAAGCCTCCATCTGACCGTGAAGAAGCCCCTTGGAAGATCGGTTCGGTGGCTGCACTTGGTGGCCGAGAGGGATGATCGCGCGAGTGGAGAGTGGCTGTCTTTTTGGTCTGATTTCGGGTCTGTTTTGTGTCTGCCTGAAGACCAGATCTGAGCTGGAAGAAACACTCTAATATTGTTTAACATATTGCCCAAACACCCCTCAATTGTCTTCAATTATGACAGCTGAAACTTCAATATAAATATTGCACTTAAACCCCTCTTTTATTGCTATTTTTATGAACTTCACTTATCCATTTCCAATCATGCCCATACTTATTTCTAATCTATAATTAACACTTCCTAATGACCTCTTTAAATCCTCATCACTTATATTTCTCATAAAAAACTTTATTCCATAAAAATAAATACGTTAAATCCATCAATTTCCATAACAATTTTAATATCGATAAAATTAACCGTTATTCCTCTCAATAATATTTCTAAAATATTCCACGCTTATCAATTCATCAAATTAACCTCATAAACATTCAATTAAACTTATAATTGTTCATTTTCATCATATAAGAAAACTTTCCCACAACGGTGGAATATTTTAAAAATACAATCACATTTGACGTACTTATCGATATTTATATATTCTTAAGCATAAAGGACTTGGTCCTAACAGCGGACCTTGAGAATCAGAAGTTCTAGAATAGGTATTGGAGTCTAATAAATAAAATAGATCAAAAATGAGTTCATCCGAGTAGATTTTAAGAGCTCTAAAGATTTTTGGGTGGAAATACCCTTTTTGGAGGAATGTAAGTATTAAATGTTTAAAACCTATTCGAAATATTTTTAAAAGCATGAGATTGAAAGATAAGATACCTAATTAGAATATTACATGGTCAATTTGATGATATAATTACCATGGAATATTTTTGGAATTTATTTAGACGTGGATTAGAATTAAGTACAAATGATGATAAAATAAATTTTTCAATTTAAGCATACATGGAAATGGTATGAACATCACATAAAAAAAAGTGGACAAGTAGCACAATCCATGTGAACTTGAATGGAGGAGTGACAAGCAAGGCATGATAAATATAAGGTACTAAAATGCCCTCATTGATGGAATAATAATAAAATTTTTTTCGGATATGTAATCGAATGTTAGTAAAGTTTCCAAACCGATCGGAAATAAATTCGAATATGAAAAATAATGCAAGGATTTATTAAAGTTTGAGATATAATTGGAGTCAAATAAATTTCCATGATAAGACATAATTAAATGAATCAATTAGAGATTACATGAGGACATTTTTAGAATTGAAATTTTGAGTGCAAAATGAAGCAAAATTGAGGGCTAAAATGGGCATTAAAATGTATGGCATGAATGGTAATTTATTTATCAACTTAAGGGACAATTGTGTAAGTAAATTAAAGCTATAAAAATTGAAGAGGAAATCAAGAAGAAGTGCAGCAAGTGGAACACGACAGAAGAGGAAACAAGACGGTAGAAAACAAGACAGCAAGCATGAAAATTGGGGGCAGTTTTGTCAATTAAAATAAGTGGCATACATTATAATTAAATGGCAAAGTTGAGGGGCAAACAATGAAGAGATGAATAGTTATATAAGTGAAGAAGTGGCTGGAAAAATCAAGAAGAATGCAACAGAAACCAAGTAAGGCAGCAAGTGAAGAAACTGCAGGGGATTCACGGCTAAGCTGAAACAGAGCAGAAAACAGCCAATTTTCAAGTGGTTCCAAGCTAATAAAAGGTGGGAAACAAGCCTAGGGGTGTTATACAACTTGGATAAGTGATTTTTAAGTGAAAAACTCTTAGTTTTCATGATGTTTTGATGTGAAAATCTGGGTGCAAAGCTGTCCACCCGCTGTATGCACTTCTAATGGAAATTTTGTACATGGATTTAAGGTTTTAAAACTTCAATCTTGTGGGAAAAGCAAAGCAAGGGTCCAAGGCAGTTTGGTAAGTATTTTAGCTAAGATAAACTCTTGATTTGAAGTGGAATTGAGGTGGTTTGAGCTGATGAAGTGCTCCCATGTCTGTTAGTGTTGTTTTGAGTAAATTTTAAGTGTAAAACTTGAGTAAAACTTGAGGTATATGTGATGGGCTGCACGGCCAAGGAAGATGATACATGATTCAAGTTGTGTTGATGTATTTAAATGAAAAGTTATGCATGAAATGAGTTAAAATTGTCAAGTTATAATGTTAAAATGATAAACTAAAATCATGGTAGTTTGATGTGTATATTCGGGCAAGAGAAATGAAATGTGATGGATGTTTGTTTTAAGTGTTTTGGCATGATTTATGAGCTAGTTGTGGCTTGTTATGAAGTTAAATTTTGTGTGAAATTGAAAAGAAATGAATTGAATATGAAAGGGTGAAGTATATGACCAAACTAGCCTTAGGATGCAAATGTGATGTTTTCAAGAATTTAACTTGAAATGGCATCATAATGTAAGTATTTGAATGTGATTTTGATGAGGAAAATTGAGTTAGATTAATGGTGTGAGAGTTGGAATAAATTCGGTTAAGGAAGATGAAAATGATTCCAAGAATTTATTTGATGCATAAATGAGAAAATTTAGTTTCAATTGTACTGTTTTGTGTGTGTTAAAATGTTGAAGTTGATGTTGAAATGAGATGTAGAAGCTTTGGTATATATAAGCTGTCATGTTTTGGTTTTAGTGTGTATGTTATGATAAAAAATTGTTTTTGGATGAATTGGATGAGTTTATGGGTTATGTGAATGATAAAATTAAATCGAAATCGAAAGGAAGACTGTTGAAATGTTAAGTGATTGAATTGTATGTTAATGTGTCAATAGGAGTAAATATAAATGATAATTTGTAGTTGAAAAGTTTTCTAAATGTAGAATGCGAAAATATTTAGGTGACGGAAAATAAAGGGAGTCCGAAAACTTGCGCTCTATAATGAGCCAAATTAAAGAATTAGGTGAATGCCCCTTCAAAAATGATATAAAGTAATTTTATTTCTATCTATGTGATTTTACGCTCTATGATTGAAAATCATTTATTGAAATGATTGAAATTTATTTTAAAGTTTTATGTTAAAGATTATATATATTGAAATGTTTAAAATGATTTTAAAGTAAATAAAGGTTTCGAAACCTTCCAATGATTTTAGTAAAGCTTTAAAGTAAATGTGAAATGTAATATAAAGGAAAAGAAATTGAAATAAAAAGGTTTTATAAGCATATGGTACACCTTACAAGTATTCCAGACATGGTACAGTTATAGGGGATATACCTGCTATCCGAATCCTTGAGAGTGGGCCCACGAAAGCCCAAGAGAGGGGGTAGCCGAGCCAGTCGCATCCAAATCCATGAGGGTCGAGGCTATGGCCCAAGAGTGGGGATGGATCAGGCTCGTTATATAAAAAGGTTGTCCCATTAAATACTTTAGGGATGGTGGTTTCGTCCTGCCTAGAGATTTATAGAGTTACAAAGATTTTCGATCAGAGTATCCGAATCTGTGCATGATAGTGTCAGGGAGAGTCTATCGCTAACAGCGGGAGAGATTGAGTCAGTGAGTCCTGTTAGTTTGTCATCCATACACGAATTCAAGGTATATTATAGCTAGCACCCTACCGGACAGGGGACCGTAGAGGCCTGAGCGATGGATCTTTCTGCTCGTACCTAGGGTACTACCTTTTTACAGAGATTAACAGTGGCTGATTATTTTCTTATATATATACAGAGATTTTTTGGAAGTTTATTGTCACCATTGTTTATATTTTATAGTAAAGTATTGAAAAGTATTTTAAGGAAATTTTCAGAAACAAGTTTATAAAGCGTAAAGTATAGTTTTAAAGAAAAGTTTATAAAGCATAAAACACTATTTTAAAGAAAGTTCATAAATATGTTTTAAATAAACTTTCGGGGGGTTCATTTTATAAAGCAAAAATAGAACAAAATTTTTAGGACACTCACTAAGTTTTTTTTTTTTTTTTTTTTTAACTCACTCTTTATTTTATGTTTTATAAATAAAACCTCCTCATGGACAGGGACAAGTGCCAGTGCGTCCAGGACAGGGACTCTAAGCCAGGAGTAAAGAGACTGAGTCGTGCATGCCGTTGTATATGTATAAGTACTATAAATGTTCTGAAAGTTGAATGCTTGTAAAAATATATATATATGCATTAATTTATTCATTTGTATATATATTTTGAAAAAATGTATAAATGTACATATATGCATAACCTGTGATTTATTTTAAATTGTCTTTGAATTGAATGCATGTTTGGGTTTGCTTGTGGTTTTGAATTAAAAAGAGTCTGAGACCCAGAAGTTTGGAAAATATATGTTTTAGAAGTGGAGAAAATATATGTTTTAGAAGTGTTTGAAATTTCTTTAAAATTTTGTAGGGGTGGCAATCTTAGAAATACAGTTGTTATACTGTCCAAATTTTACTAAATCTATTTTACAAATAAATGGAAAGAAAAAAAAAATTCCCACGCGTTTCCGTTTTTGAAAGAGCTTTCCAAAAAGATTTATAGTAAAGTAAACGGTTTAACTTAATGAAAACTTTCCAGTTGGATTAGATATCCTCTGGAAGGCTACCATAGGGTTGCCGATGAGCTGCCAATAGTACAAAAATAAAGGTATAGGAATGAGCTCGTCATGGGTGTACTTAGAGATCTAATTGGACTTAACTAATCTAATTAAGCTCATATTTATATTTTCTCTTTTTGGGCTTTTTAATAAAAGTTCCTAATTACATCCTTTAGGAATTTTATTTACACTCCACTAAACTTCTAAAATAATACATATATAAATAAATACTAATCCTATTAAACTGGATCAAATTTGAGGTGTTACATTTGGTATATAACAATTTATAAATTATAATATTGCTACTATATATATATATGTATATATAATATCTAGTATGCTTTTATATGTTTATAATTATAATATAATTATGGTTATAGATAACCACATATTAAAATTTAAATATTGTAAATTGATTAGTAGTAATATATAACATAATTATTTTAAATATAATAATCTTTGATAGTATGATTTTAATATGCATATTGAATAATAATTTTTTTATTATAATAATATCATATTTATAATGTTATTTTATAACACGCACACATTATTTACTATACTTATTTAGTGGCCAATCTAATTTATCTCAATAATTTATTTAATATGAATGTACATTGATAATTTATATCTCATAAATTATCAATGTATATTTAATTAACATTATTTGAATGTAAAATTATGTGTAAAAATAATTTATGTTGCATATCGTTTTATTTTATTAATATTTTTTAATATTTAATACATGTCATTTCTATATATTATCCTTAATATCATATTGAATTTACATTAGATTACTTTTATAATTTGAGTATGTTTATGTAATACATTAATTAGTAATATACTAGCAAGTCATATCATTTTGTTAATAATTATTAAAAAAAATGTATATTAAATTTATAATAATGATTTTTTTGCTATCAAAAACCTAACTTCATATGAGTTAGTATATTAATTTAAATAATTAATACATTAATTAATATCCTATTAATGAAACCTGTATAGATATATATCCTATCAATTAATTAGCTATAATTTAAGATAATATGATTGATTTTATATTATCATACTATATCATAATATGTAATAGATTTTTAATAATATTATTTATGGTCATATTGAATTACCAAAATCTAAATAATAATTTTAATATATTTTTTTAAAAATAAATTATAAGTAGATATGATAATTTATTAAAGACTTAAATTCTGAATACCACAATATGTGTGTCGTCTCTGATTTATTAATAATTTAATATATTTTATTTATTAATTTAATTTATCATAATATATTTAATTCACAAGTTATTAATTTAATTAGATTATAATATCGGTAATAATCATAAATATGTAAATTCAAATATATATATACACACACATACACACATAAAAGATAATAGATTAATTAAAAAAATATATAAAAGCATATTAATTATTTAATAAATTATTAACGTAATAATGTTCATACAAGTTAATTCCTATATATAATTACATAAATTAATTTATAATTATTATGTAAGGTATATTTATATGTAAGTTATTAATTATTAAAATATAAATATATTTTGGGTAAATCATAATGCTCATATTATTATAAATATTATCAACTGTTAAAGGTGTGCTTCAATTTTATTGATTATGTTAATAATTTACTATAATTTATTTAGGGCATTTATACAAAAATTACAATATTTTTATGTTATCTTAATTATAATATTAATTTATATGGTTATTATAGAATTTGTGCTATAGTTAATATATTACTATACAATATAAAATTATAATATATGTATGATATTATATCAATAATTATTAATATAAAATATTGTATATTCATTATATAATAAATTATATATTATACTAAAATATATTTATCTAAACAACATATATTTATCATATAGTTAATAATAATATATTAATATTATATATTTAGATAATAATATCATTATACAACATTATTTATAAAAAATAAAATAGTTATATGAATTTAGTGATATAATTTTTATATATTAATAATAAATTTTAAATTATGGGGAAGTGTATAAATTTTATTTATTTCTTCTCACTTCTCCATATCTATTTTTCTTTACTTTTTTGTTACTGATATCTCTTGTTTTCTTTTACTTCTCATCCTCTTAGAACCCTTTCATGATTTTTTGTGTTGTTTATTTATTGTAAAAGGTATATTCCACAATTTAGTATGATATTAATTCTATATTATTAGTTTACATACAATGTATATGCAATTAATAAGTAATATTATTTATATTTGGTATATAACAATTTATAAATTATAATAATGCTACTATATATGTGTATATATAATATCTATTATGCTTTTATATGTATATAATTATATTTAATTATTATAATTATGATTATAGATTGATATTATTATAACTACATATTAAAATTTAAATATTGTAAATTGATTATTAGTAATATAAAACATAATTATTTTAAATATAATAATTTTAATAGTATGTGTCGACGTCTCGAATTAACCGACCAGGTTCTTCTTAGACCCAAGCTACAGTTTCGATCAAATTAATATAGCAAACAGGTAGAAAGCAAAGAAAAAGGTTAGAGACGAACAAGGTGCACAAGGAATTTTTAAGTGGTTCGGCCTAATTGATGCCTATGTCCACTATTCACTCTCACTATTTATGCAGAGTAACGACACTCAAAGATTGTCCCTTTTACAATGAATTTCTTCCCCTATTTATAGAGAAATTAAAGGTGTTACAGTAAAATGTAATAAGACAAAATACAGTAAGTCAAACTGAAATAATGAGTTACATTTAATGAAACTGACATTGTCAGGTTAATTTTGCAAAAGCATAGGTTTGGACGGTAACCCCATGCTGGTTAGATGAAATTTTCTTAATCCATGTTGTAATCTCTGACGGGATTGGCGTGTACAGTACGTCTTTAACTGTAATCAGTTCTGACAGTTCTAACTGTAACTGACTTATAGTCTGAGTGACGTGGCAGAAGCGAGCTCTTTAACAAGAAGAATATTCTGTCAAGTTGACGAGCAAATAAGGCTCTGTCGAACTGATCTCATTAAGGGTTGCTGATAAAGATAATAAGCGAGTTATCCAGCGATCTGACGAATTAGCAGACAATTGGCCTCATAGACGAGCTGATGGATGAGCTGATAAGCGAGCACATGAGAAAAGCTCATAAACGAGCACATGAAAAAGCTGATAAACGAGCACATAGACGGGCAGATTATCGAGCAGGTAAGCGAGCAAATAGACGGGCAGAGAGTTGAGCCTTTTTGGCCCTTCTTATTGTTGGACCTTTTTGGGCTTTCTTATTGTTGGGCCCATCCTTTGGGCTTGTAGCAGTCCAACTGGTCTGATCGTAAAAACACCCATAACAGTATAATTTTAATATACATATTGAATAATAATTTTTTTATTATAATAATATCATATTTATAATGTTATTTTATAACATGCACACATTATTTACTATGCTTATTTAGTGGCCAATCTAATTTATCTTAATAATTTATTTAATATAAATGTACATTGATAATTTATATCTCATAAATTATTAATTTTTCATTTAATTAACGTCATTTGAATATAAAATTATGTTTAAAAATAATTTATGTTGCATATCATTTTATTTTATTAATATCTTTTAATATTTAATACATGTCATTTTTATATATTATCCTTAATATCATATTAAATGATGTACATTAGATTACTTTTATAATTTGAGTATGTGTATATGATACATTAATTAGTAATACACTAGCAAATCATATCATTATGTTAATAATTATATAAAAAAAATGTATGTTAAATTTATAATAATGATTTTTCTACTGTCAAAATCTAACTTCATTATTAATTTAAATTATTAATATATCAATTAATATCCTATTAATGAAACCTATATAATTACTATATTTATGTATATATCCTATCAATTAATTAGTTATAATTTAAGATAATATGATTGATTTTATATTATTATACTGTATTATAATATGTAATAGAATTTTAATAATATTATTTATGGTCATCTTGAATTACCCAAATCTAAATAATAATTTTAACATATGGTTTAAAAATAAATTATAAGTAGATATGGTAATTTATTAAAGGCTTAAATTCTGAATAAATAAACTATCATACCATAATACGTGTCGCATCTGATTTACTAATAATTTAATATATTTTATTTATTAATTTATTTTATCATAATATATTTAACTCACAAGTTATTAATTTAATTAGATTATAATATCAGTAATAATCATAAATATGTAAATTTAAATATATATATATATATACACATATACACAAACAAACGCACACATAAAAGATAATAGATTAATTAAAATAACAAATATAAGCATATTAATAATTTAATAAATTACAAATGTAATAATGTTCATACAAGTTAATTCCTATATATAACTACATAGATTAATTTATAATTATTATATAAGGTATATTTATATGTAAGTTATTAATTATTAACGTATAAATATATTCAGGTAAATCATAGTATTCATATTATTATAAATATAATCAATTGTAAAAAGTGTGCTTCAATTTTATTAATTATATTAATAATTTACTATAGTTTATTTAGAGCATTTATATATAAATCACAATATTTTTATGTTATCTTAATTTTACATGGTTATTATTGAATTTGTACTATAATTAATATATTACTTTATGATATAAAATTATAATATATATATGATATTAGGTCAATAACTATTAATAAGTAATTTTCATAAAATACTATATATTAATTATACGATAAATTATATACTATACTGTAATATGTTTATTTAGACAATATATATTATAGATGTGAATTTTTATATAGCTAAGCAAATATTTTGTATATTATATGTAATATATAGTAAATATTTATCATATAGTTAATAATTATATATCAATATAGTATATTCAAATAATGATGTCATTATATAACATTGTATGTGAACAATAAAATAGTTATATGAATTTAGTAATATAATTTTTATATATTTATAATAAATGTCAAAATTATGTGGAAGTATATAAATTATTTACTTTTATTTGTGGGTTCTATTTTATTTTTTCTTCCTTCTCCATATCTATTTTCCTTTTCTTTTTCAATTGATATCTCTTTCTTTCTTTTGCTTCTCATCTTCTTAGAACTTTTTCATGATTTTTTGTGTTGTTTATTGCAAAAGGTATATTCCACAATGTAGTATGATACTAATTCTATATTATTAGTTTACATACAGTGTATGTACAACTAATAAGTAATATTATTTATATTTGGTATATAACAGTTTATAAATTGTAACTATGCTATTATATATATAATAACTGTGGGGTCCAAGATTTTTCTATATTGGGCCTCGATCCAAATTTGTCCCGTGAGCCCACTCAATTCGTACTCACATTGAATGAACTAAGATTATAGATCTCTGGTCTTGAATTCGATAGATGGGGGAGGTGAAGCAAAACACCATTAGGGACTCGGGACAGTACCGATTGAGTGGGCTCGCGGGGCAAACCTAGGTCGAGACCTAGTATAGGTAAATCCCGGACCCACATTGATTTTATTATAACTATAAATTAAAATATAAATAACGATATATGTGATTGTAAATTGATTATTAGTAATATATATAACATAATTATTTTAAATTAAATAATCTTAATAGTATGATTTTAATATACTTATTGAATAATAAGTTTGTTATTATAATTACATAATATTTATAATATTATTTTATAACATGCCCACATTATTTATTATACTTATTTAATGGTCAATCTAATTTATCTTAATAATTTACTATAATTTATTTAATATAAATGTACGTTGATAATTTATACTGTAATACCTCGGATTCGAACCGATCTAACACATGATATATATATATATACACACACATAGTTTTTAAGAAGTCTGGGTGGGGTTCAAATAAAAATCTCAAGGGGTGCAATTAGAAACTAAAGATAAAGGGGCCAACGAAAAATTTATTCAAATGAAACCAAATTAGAATTAGTATGGCCTAAATCACTTTTTAAACACAATCTACTTGTTATTTTAAATACAATCACCTAAGGTTAAGCATATAAAAAGAGAATGAAATTCTTTAGATAGGTTATAAAAGGAATTGTAAAATTGTTGGAGGGCAATTGGTGGAAAAAGGAAAGAGAACTCTAAAAAAGACATGGATTGAATTATGGAATTTGTGAAGGGTAAGTGATGAAAATAAAAGAATTCTCTAGAAAGGGTAATAATATAAATAAAATGTTATGACAAGGTCAAAATTGAAAATGCGAAGGAAAAGAATTATCTAAAAAGGATATAAACAGAAATAAAATATCATAGAAAGGGTAAGATTGGAATTTTGCAAGGATGATTGGTTAGATTTTTATGGAAGAATAAGTGGTCGAAAAGGTGACTAGGTGTCCAAACTTTGGGTCATGCATGAGAACATATAAATATGTGATTACTACACCAAATGATAGAATAGAACTCTAAGGAGTCGAAACTATCAAGCCTTTATTTTTTGTCTTTGTGTCCATGTCTTTTAATTTCAGTGTCTATGATTTTATATACTGATATGTCAATGAAAATTTGTTTATAAGTTCTCCAAATGGGAATATATTTCTTTTCCAACTAATATATATTATAATCTATTATAATGATAATGGAGTAAACATAAATCGTATACAATTGTTTCAATTAATTTTCAATGAGGATTGTGATCTTAATGTTAAAATAATTATGTTTTTCTATTTTATGGATATGATCAATTATTTTGTTCATTTGGTATCCATTTCTTTTCTTAACAATTAAGTCAAGAATTAATATTTGGCTACATTTTTAAACTTGCACATTTAAATAATGAAATTATTAAAATAAGATTGCCCATAATGTACTCTTTACTCTATATCAAATATTCAAAAGGTGTGTTGCAAAAAAAAAAAAAAAATCATAAAAGACTTTCAAATTATTAGATAAAAATTTTCTTTTACATATAAAAAGATTATTAATCAAATAGAAATAAAGGTGTAGAATATAGATTTAATAATCATGAAGAACATAAGGAAGAATCATTTAAACCAGTATGGTAATGTGCAACATACACGTGATGGTGAATAGTAATTGTAAATGACCAAATGTAATTAAATTTTACAAAAGAGTGAAAAGAAAACCATATAAGAGATGGTCAAAATAATTAAAATGAGTTTTGTTACCAAAATTTTCATAAACGTTTATTGCTTCAAACAAAGAAAATTTTATTTACCTAACCCTGATTTGCCGAGTAATTGTTTTTGGTTAGGTTGACATTTAAGTCTTTCAAGGCATAAGTGGAAAAAAGTGGAAGCTTTGGTTTTGACAATCTCATCTCTTCAATTGTGGAAGATATTTTCAAATATACAATTAAATAATACTAGATATTTTACCCCTTATAATAACACAATTGTATCCCATTTTGTGAGGTAGTAAATGATAAATAGATATACATTAATGTTCATTTATTTAAATTGTAAAATGTACAAATTTACCTATTATCATATCATGTAGACTTGGTAATAGATCGAATTGAATATGTGGAATTACTAATGGGTTGGGTTAAATTTTGCTTAATCCAAGCACACTTGTTAGTTTATTGGGTTTGAAAATGAAAACCATTCCTTATATTAATGTGTAACCAAAAATCCATAAATTTAACCCATAATCTATTATTATTATTATTATTAGAAAATTTATTTGGACTAAAGAAGAATAAAAGAGAATAAAATGTCAAAATAAAAATAATAATAATAAAAAAGATTGAGGCCAAAAACTAAAAGTGTAAGAATATTTGAATACTCTAATATAAACAAGCAAATTATAATGTGATAAAAATTCATGTCTAAATTACTTAAAAAAATGTCCAAAATAAGCAAACACTAGTATTTAGATCTCTGTCCTTTTTTATCTTTATATATATATATATATATATATATTTGCATATTAGTAGCTTCATAACGTTATTATTATTTTAATTCAATTAAAAAATTTAGGGTTTTATTTTTGGTACAATTTGAATTAAAAATAATAATAATATTATTAAAATAATGTGTCATAGCAGGTTTTAATAAGGTTTAAGAAATAAACCCAAACCCAAACTATTAATCATTGGGTTAATTGCGATATTTACACCCAAAAAATCTATATTCAACCCATTAAAATTCTTAAAAGATTCAAGATGGAACACACCCTATATACAATACCAAATATACGATTTGTATTAAATTTGAAAAAAATATTATAATTAAATATAATTATAAAATAAGTAAAAAAAAAAATTTAATATATATAAAATAAAGAGTTTGTTGTTACCTCTAATGTAGAGTGACATTAACAAAATCAGGATATACCAAAAGTTGACTCTTAAGAAGGGTCATTTTAAGCTCTCTACGGATTATTTAATATAGATGGCAAAGTAAATGGTTCCCGTATAAGAAAATATGACCCAAATATACTTGTTGTTGTCTCAACTCTTTAAAGACTATAAAAAATCATATAAATATGGTCATATTGGTTTTATTTAGGTGGCCATAAAATCTCTCACAAGAGAAGGATTAAATATTTCTATGCTTGTATGTGTCCGAGACAAGAGACATGATTGTTTTAAAGATTTTCTGTTCGGATGTATACAAAATGCATTCGATTATGGAATAGTTTATTTTGATTGTGTCGCTAACCTCTCATTTAATTGAATGATGAAAATGCAAGGGATGTACTAATCCAAGATCTCAAAACAAGCGGCTTTAAAATGCCCCCTAAAAGTAGCTACCTTGTGATGGTGTATAAAGTATATTTAAAAACTATGCACACGCTAGCTCCAAAGCTTAATTTGATATCTCTAATACGAGATAAACAGGAGTTACGACTCAATTTAGTATCAATAATGCTAAATCAAATATAGTCGTACCAAATCAAATATCTTGGGATAAAGTCCAATTCCCAGAAAGTTGGACTCTTGAAAATGTCATCCCTCTTAATCCAATTCTTATTTGCCTAAGAAAGAGATCCATCGGTTTGGCTATAAACTACCACATTGTTAGCAATCAAGCAGCGATCATCATTCGAATCATTTTTCGAATTAGAACTATTATTAGTAGCCTTATTGTCCCTATTAACTTGACCACTATTCAAAGTATGAATTGTAGAGTTACCATATACATTAAGTTATCCAACGTTAACCAAATTTCCATCAAAGACATGCACTATGGAGTTATTATTTTCCATAATAGAACATTGTCCAAAATCCAAATGATACATTATTCAAATTGTCTACCATTGTGGGGATTTTAGCGATCATGGAAAGTGGGCTGATAAGACCCAATACTTCAGTTTAAGTGAATAAAAGTTCAATAGGTCAGATAGTCAAAACGATGTTGTAAGAGTGCAGATTGTTGCATCTTAGTCGACAGATCGCTAATCACCTCAGTCAGCAGCTTGGAATGGGATCAGCTCGATTGAGAACCTTTCTTGCTTGCCAGGTCATTCTTCTCGCTATAATTGACATAGTTAACTTTCTAGAAGCCTGAAGCAGCCCGGTACAAGAAGAAGTCAACTTTCCATTTAAGAGCAAATTAAAACTAGAGATTCTTGACATCAGTTGCTGATTCGGTGGAGATAATTGTGATATTATAATTATCAGAATTAATGTGAATTATCTTTTACCTTATCTGAATGTAATTTGAATAAACTCAAATTGTAACATCTCCCTCTATAAATAGGGGATCGAAATTCATTGTAAGGACAGAACAGAAAATATATCCTGTTACTTTGCCGGAGTTAAGAGCGACAGTCATGGATGTAGGCTTTACTTTTGTCGAACCACATAAAAAATTACTGTGTGCAACCTGTTTTACTGTTATTCTTTATTGCTTTCTTTGCTACTTTTGTTGATTCGCAAGTGCTGGGCTTGAAAAACCAGGTTGACTAAAAACCAATGTCAACATTTTAGCGCTAGAGGAAAGGCCCATACTGCGATTCCACAACTTTTCTAACATTCAAAGTGTTACAATTCTGATTTGTTGCTATGGCTAGGATAAGAACAACCAGGAGTACAAAGATGGTGGTTGATCAATCCGAAGGCCATCCAGAGCAGCAGAATGCCCAGGCTGGGGGCAACGTGGTAAGAACTTCCACTTCTGTTCTATCTCCGCTCCCTCTACAACAGCCGCTTACTGTCGTCGCTGGAGGAGATGCTATGCAAATTTGGCAACAACGCTAGGAGGCTTTGGAGAATACTGTAATGTAGTTGGTGGAGGCAATCGGAACTTTGACATTGGTGCAGGCCCAAACAACACAGAGGAATGCAGAACCCCAGTAACAGCCGGTTGATGACATGTCTGTCCAAAGAGAGGAGGCTGTCAGAGAGAGGGTGCTGTCAGAAGGTTCGGTTCGTTCCTCAAAGTTACATTAGAGGGGAGGTGGACGACGGGCTCGTGAAGAGGAAGTGGCGCCTCCCCCGACAAGTTTGAGGATAAGGGTGAGCCATGATGGGAGTCGTCACGTAGAGGCCAGCCATGGGCATAAGCAAGCTCCTGAACGCAATGAAGAGCATATGCCGCAAAGAGTTTCGCAACGGGTAGAGAGCTCGCATAGAAGGTATAGGTCGCGTGATTGTTTTTCTAGTGACCTATAAAGTAGAAGGAGCAGGCGATTTCCTACTAGAAGAGTTGAATCACAGGACCTAATGGTGGAGGAGTTATTGCAGAGGGTCCAGCAGTTGGAGACGTGACTTGGGCCCTAGGGCCAAAAACATCAGGAGGAAATAACCTCTTTTACGAGGGAGATTGAGATGGAACCATTGCCGCCCGGATTCAAACTCCCTAGTGTCCCACTCTACAATGGAGATAGTGACCCCTATAACCATCTCGATGCATTCAACGTTCAATGTGTTCCCAGCCGCACTAGGGAATATTCCGAGAACCTGGTTGAGGAGTCTTCCAGCTCGTAGTATCAATAACTGGGAACAATGTCAGAAGAGGTTCATCGATCGGTACAAGGCGTTAAGGAAACAGCTCGCACCACCTTACCACATTGCAACGATTTTTCAGCGGTAGAATGAATTGTTGAAGGATTACATTGCTAGGTTCAGGAATGAAGTGAACAATGTGGAGAATCTCTCGGATGAGAGCATCCTTATAGCAATCTCGGCGAGGCTTAAAAAAGATGGGAAACTCTACGAGAGCATTTATAAGTCCCCTATGAAGAACCTGGGTGAGTTTTATAAACGAGCTGCTAAAGAAATCATATGGGAATAAGCTTTTGGGCTAAGGAAGCCTAGCGATCAGAAGAGCGGGGCAAGCAGTTCTCACCAAGGAAAGAAGAAGAATTATGGTGGGAATGAAGAGAGTAGTCAGAAGAATCGCACCAGCAATCAAGTGGCAAAATGAGCGAGGAATATGCCTAGAGGAGAGCGACCTCCACCTCGGAGCTGCTATCAAAACTACAGCATCCTATTAGACAAACAGGATTGAATTTTTGAAACAGAGAAGAGAAGGGAGAATTTTGGGAGGTCGAGTCCCATGAACATCCTCAGCAGATTTCGGGATCTGAGGAAGTACTGTGCGTATCACAATGAAATTGGGCACTATACTTCACAATGTAGGGAGCTCAAGGACGTTATTAAAGATTTGATTAAAAGAGGTCGCTTGAGAGAGTATGTGGTGCGACCCATAAACCAGCAACCCCAGCAGTAGCGTCCTCAGCTGGCGCATCAATGTCCTCCTCAAGCTCAGCAGCCCGCGTAACAGCGGCCTCAACAGATGGCCGAGCAGGACCATATACCCGTGATAAGGACCATTTTCACAATACATTATGAGCCTCACAGTGTAGGGATTTCGAACAGATCGCATGAGCGTATGTGCGCGAGGCTAGTCATGTTCTACTTACAAGCCACGGAGGGATAGAGAGATCCTCAAAAAGAGCCAGAATGGCCTCAGAGGGTATCGCGTTTATTGAAGAAGATGCTAGAGGAGTTCATTGGCCTCATAAGGATGTGCTGATAATCCATGCCAGTATAGGCAATGCGGAAGTACGGAGGATTATGGTGGATACCAACAGCTTGGTGAATGCTATGTCCAAGGGCTACTTTAAACATATGAGTTTGGGACCTGAACAGCTAAAACCATCTCCTGAGCCCATTTATAGATTCACTAGAGATGTGATTGTACCAATGGGGCAAGTTAGGCTCCCCCTAACTATTAGAGATTCGGATCGTCAATTTACGATGTTGGCTGATTTTCTGATCATTGACTGTCCTTAGGCCTACAACGTCATCCTCAGGATACCAACAATGAACGATCTAGATATGGTGACCTCGATCAGAACCCTCACAATCAAATTCCCAATGCCTAATGAAGTGGGATATGTGCGAGGAGAGCAGCACTTGGAATGGAGATGTTATGAAGATGCTGTGAAAATGGTGGTAAAAGGGAAGAAGGTCAATGTAATGACCGAGGAAAGACCGCGACCTGTTAGTAAGAAAGGGATGAGCCAGGATCTAAATCCAAGAGAGGTAGAGACAGATAGGGCGATAGGGCCTGTGGAAGAGCTCGATGATGTACAGGTCAATGAGTCGGATGTTGAGAAGTGCTTGAAATTGGGAAAGGATTTGCCTCCGAATGTTAAAACTCAACTCGTCGACTTCTTGAAAGCCAACCTCGATGTCTTCGCCTAAAATCACGAGGATAGGGTAGGGATCAACCCAGATGTGAGGCACATTTCTTTCATCATTGATCGTGGGCTTTATTGTTACAACCAGATCCTAATGAACCTTGAGGACGAAAGGCATATTTCTTTCATCACTGATTGTGGACTTTATTGTTACAAAGTCTTGCCGTTTGGATTAAAGAATGCATGGGTGACTTACTAGGGGCTGGTTAACATGATGTTGAAGATCTCATTGGTAGAACGATGGAAGTGTATATGGATGACATGTTGGTGAAGTTTAAACAGATGTCCGAGTATGTGCGCGACTTGGGGGAAATGTTTCAGATCCTGAGGAAGTACCAAATGAAGTTGAACCCATTGAAGTGTGCGTTTGGGGTAGCTTCGGGCAAGTTTCTAGGCTTTATGGTCAATAACAGAGGGATTGAAGCAAATCTAAAGAAGATTAAAGCCCTGATAGACATGAGGTCACCTACCAGGATTAAAGATGTATAGAGTCCAAACGGTCAGGTCGCTATACTTAGCAGATTTATATCAAATGCTACGGACAAGTGCATTCCCTTTTTTGATGCCTTGAAAAAAGCAAAGAGTTTTCAATAGACAGAAGAGTGTGAGGTAACTTTTCAGTAGGTAAAGGAATATATGGGCCAAGCTCTATTATTTTCCAAGCCAGTGGAGGGAGAGAAGCTGATCGTTTATTTGGGGGTTACATAGTATGCTTTTAGTGCAGCTTTGGTCCGTGAAGAGAACAGGACTCAGTTTCCTGTCTATTATGTAAGTAAAAGGCTACTCGATGCATAGACTAGGTATACACCTATGGAGAAGCTCGCCTATTATCTGGTGGTGGCATCAAGGAAACTACGCCCTTATTTTCAGGCTCACACAATCGAAGTGCCGACCAGATACTCGTTGAAATAGATTTTTCAGAAGACGGACACTTCAGGGCGGTTGCTTAAATAGGCAATTGAGCTTGCCCAGTTTGAAATCGAGTTTAAGCCCCGAACAACAATAAAAGGCCAAGTTCTAGCAGACTTTATGGCTGAATTCATCGGGCCAACAGGAGAAGAAGTTGAGTCCTCTGAAGGTCCATTTTAGGAGCTCTAAGTGGATGGATCCTCTAGCGAGCAGAAAGCTGGGGCGGGTGTGATGTAATAAGCTCGGAGGGTCACAGAATTCTATGTTCCTTGAGATTCGAATTCCAGGCCACCAATAATGAAGCAAAATATGAAGCACTGTTGACAACGTTGAGGCTGGCCAAAAAGGTACGAGCAGAACGAGTAAGGATATATAGTGATTCTCAGCTTGTGGTGTGTCACATTCGAGAAGAGTATCAGGCCAGAGGCTCCAAAATGACCATCTATTTGCAAAAAGTGCGAGAGCTACTAGTGACATTTGAGAAGTATGAAGTACATCATGTTTCGCGGGCTCAAAACTCACATGTTGATACCTTAGCTTGGCTTGTTACCACAAAAGATGCAGATTTCATGGGGGCGATATCGGTGGAATTTTTGTCAATTTCGAGCACGGAGCCACAAGATACGATGATGGCAATCGTTATAGCACCAGATTCATGGATGAGTCCCCTTCTCAAGTACTTGCAGGAGGGAAAGTTGTCTTAAGACAAATTAAAGGCTCGTCGTCTCCGAGCTCGAGCAGCCAGATATTGTATTTATGACGAGATGTTATACAAGAGAGGATTCTCGGCTCCACTGCTCAGATGTATAGATGGCTCGGACTGTCAGACTGTTCTGGAAGAAATACATGCTGGTTACTGCGGCAATCATGTTGGGGGACTTTCACTGGCTCAGAAGGCGCTTCAACAGGGGTTTTATTGGCCAACTATAAAGCCTAATACGATTGAAATGGTCAGGAAGTGTGATAAGTGTCGAGGCTTGCTAAAGTTCCTCGAGCTCCACCAGATTTCCTGCAACAAATGGTAAGCCCATGGCCTTTTGCCATTTGGGGCATGGATCTAATAAGACCACTTCCAACAACTTACGGAAAGTGCAAACATGCTATTGTTGTAGTGGACTACTTCACCAAATAGGCAGAGGCGAAAGAGCTCGTTGAAATATCCACTACGAAGATTGAGAAATTTTGTCTAGGAGAACAAAATTTGCAGGTTTGAAGTTCCTCAAGAGATCGTGACTGACAACGGAACCCAGTTTAGCAGCGAGCAGTTCTTAAGGTTTTGCAAGGATCTTGGAATCATAAAGAGCTTTTCAGCTGTGAACCACCCTCAAGCTAACGGGCAGGTCGAAGCTGTCAACAAGATCATCAAGCGAACCCTGAAGACTAAGCTGGAAGCAAGGAAGAGAACATGGGTTGATGAATTATATAAGGTGTTGTGGGCCTACAGAACAACTGCTCGCAGCACCACAAGGGAAACTCCTTTCTCAATGGTGTATAGATCGGAAGCTATGATTCCCACAGAGTTCGAGGTCATTAGTCAGCGCAGAACAATGTTTAGACAAGAAGATAATGACCAACTGCTCGCAGCCAATCTAGATCTACTTGAAGAGTCAAGAAAAGAAGCTCATGTGAGTCATGGTTTATCAATAAAGGATTGCCAGATATTGCAACAGAAAATTTCGAGTTCGAAGTTTTAAGGCCGGCGCTCTAGTCTTACGCCTCATCCTACCTGCAGCTCGAAGAGCCAGTGATAGGACTCTTAGTCCGAATTGGGAAGGCACTTATGTTATCAAGGAAAGCTTAGAGAATGGAGCCTACCGCCTAACCAACATAAATGGAACCGAGGTCCAACGAGCTTGGAACATGTGTATTATCCAGTATTCAATGAATCACTTATTTTGCACATTTTAGTCTTTCGTGCGAATTAGTATGAAAGCATTTATTGCTTTTTATGCGAGCTGATATGACAATTAGTAAACGTTATTATTGCTTCTTACGTGGGTTGATATATTCGTTCGCAAGTTATTATTTTGATCAATATGTGTGTTAAAGCAATTCTACTTGAGCTTTGGAAGGTTCAATTGCTACCTGTGAAGGAGTAGACTTTGAAAGGTACAATTGAGACCTGTAAGCTCATGATAAAATGCTCTGGAAGATACAATTACTACCTGTGAGCACCTGAGCTCTAGAGGGTGTGGTTGTTATCTATGAGCGAAAATAGCTAAGTTTTGGAAGGTCCTAGTGTTGCCTATGAGCGAGCTAGTTCTGGAAGGCACACTTGCGACCTATGGACCTATTTTAATGTCCTAGAAAGTCCCAATGTTGCCTGTGAGCATGCAAGCTCTGGAAGGCACACTTACGACTTGTGGATTTTTAACTTAATGTTCTAGAAGATGCCAGTACTACCTATGAACATGTAAGTTCTAGAAGGTGTAATTGTAACATGTGAACTTTTATCTATAACCCTGGAAGGCACACCCGACCTAATCATTGTGAGACCTATGGGTATTTACAGTGGTACTGCGACTAAGTTAGCCTATGGTTAATATCCGCGATCTGTTTCAATATTGTTAATTATAGTATGTTACTTGGTCTTGTTTAATTACGATAAGATTTATTTATTACTCGACATTGTGTTTGGGAGTTGGAAAATAAAGCAATCAAGCAACAAAAAAGAAATTTACAAATGAAATCATGACCTCGAATAGTAAATGAATTATAATGAATGTTCACAAAGTACAAAAATTTAATAAACAAAAAGTTCGAAGAGCTATCAGGAGTTTATTTGGAGCCTTGATCTTTTGAGGCCTCTTGTTAAGCTGCACCTTGTACTCCAGAAGTGGTTGGCTACGATGAACTTGAGGGAGGCTCTTGCCGAGCTAAGGTAGTACTCGATGAAGGAGCTGAGGAAGTCGCACCTTGGGCGATTGCAAGAGTTGGGCTCTTAGGAGGAGCAAGAGGAGCGCCGGAACTCGAAGGAGTTGGGCCCTTTAGAGGAGCCGGGGGAGTAACCCCATGCTGAGCGACTTTAGCGACCTGAGCCTGAGTGGTCTTGGCCGCAATAGTTGTATACTTTCTCACCTTCTTGACCCCGTTTGGCCCGAAGAACGAGAAGTCCAAATCCGGATAATGCTTCCATACAGTATACAGGAATGAACTCTTCGATTTTAAGGTAGCGTCCTTGCGCTCTTGCTCAATTAGAGCTTTTGTACGAGCCTCGTTCTGATTGATCGTCTCTTGGGCCCGACAAGCTTCTCCTTCACTGTTGTTTCATCACGATGCACCAGCTCGATCTTCTTCTTAGCCGTATCAGTTCGCAGTTAATGAGAGACTGTCTCTTTTTTCAACTTTTCGTTCTCTTCTTTAAGCGAGGTAATGGTGCTCTCCCGAAGTTTTAAGGTTTTCTCCATCTTAGCCTTATGCTTTTGGGCGTTTTTAAATTTCTACTCAAAGTCAATGGTGGCTTTCTTTGCTTTCTCGGATTCTATTTGGAAGAATTCTAACTCACCATTGACTTTTTCTTTATCACCCTCAAGCGTCTTTATAATCGCTAGATTGGGGAGGTCTTTAAGCAGCTTCATTGTGGCCATGGCAGCTTGAGACAAAGACATTAGAGTTAAATAAAAAAAATGAGAATTTTTTGTAATCAAGATTGAAACTTACAAGCAGATTATGGTGACCAATATAGCCAAATAACCAGTCACCACGCATCTCATTTTTGTGAAAGCTCGGTGGTTCAGATCCTAGGAATTGTGGCGTGTAATTCAAAAGGTCGCTATAGTAAATCCTTACATCGAACTGTCCCGGCTCTTTATTGCACCCTTCGGCTACGGGCTCCTTCCCTTTGGCTCTCTGGCATTTTGAGGAAAGCTCTGCGAGCCCTTTGTTTCTATCAGCATCCCTAGATTGCCGATTTGATGAGCTGTCTGGGGACGGGGCTGCCTGAGTAGCGGATCTTTTACGTGAAAGAACATCTTTTAGAGGTTTTCTCCCCATGGTCTTATGCCTCAGACCTTGTTTCTCTGAGGTCGTTGCAGTATATGGTTAAGAAGATGACCTCGTAGTAGCTTCGAAGGCAGTCTGTGAGTCGGAGGCTCCTGAAGCCCGGTTGGGCTCCGTAGGCTGAGAAGGTGGAAGATTAGGGGAATCGGTTATTTGAACCTCAAGGTCCTCAGTTTCATCTTCTGGACAGAAAAGTGACGTATCATATTGAAGCTCCACCATTGTAGCGGATTGTCTCTTTGGCAAGCTCGATGTTCCCTTTCTAAATGCTTTTAAGACCAAAGGAACCTCCCTTTTCTCGTGGGCCCCAAGATCGCGATGTTTAATGAGTCGCTTGCGATCACACTGGAGGGCGAGCCCATATTCTTACAAATAGTATTCGTTTGGTAGCTGGTTGTCCAATGGGCTCTTTACCTCAGAAAACCTCTGCAATGCTATTGCATCCTCGTATGTAAGGTCGATCGAGCTTTTGGCGAAGTCAATACAGAAAAATGAAGATCGATTAAATAATAATAATAACAGCAGTGTTTACATAGTAGCAAGCTGAAGATGTGCTCACTAGGAAAGGAAGAAAATGAAACATTTTTAAGGTTGGCCAAAGACAGGCAAGTCGCGTAAAACCAGCGGGTTTTGTAATCACCCATATTTGACTTGCTAGTTCCTTTAGGAAGGAACATTTTATAAGGTGAATTGCGGGCTGAAGTATAGTAAAATCCGTTCCGCTTCTCTACCTTAGGGCTTGTGGTACTCTTAAAAAGAAAAAGATATTGGATCATTTGTGGGGTCGATGGTGGAAGGTTATTCTTAATAAATACAGTAGTTAGAAAGGTTAAATAAGCATAAGAATTTTGGGTGAGTTGGAAATGAGCTAAATTAAGGTCGTTTGGAAGGTCGATGAGGCAGTGAGGGACTGGAAATCTATATCCAGACTCTAGGTGTTGGCGGCTTATTACGATAAACTCTGGAAGAGGGTGAGCCGCATGATCGTGGAGAGCCGATACCATTGCACGGCATCCAGAAGGCAAACTGAATTCCTCAGCTATCGATGTGAGCTTACTAAGGCTGACAGATGAGTTATATTGGTGGAAGGGCTCGCGAGCAGGGGGATCGTCACACCCTGTAGACTTTGTGTGACCTCACCGCTCTGAGAGGTTGCACCTTGAGTGTTCCTGACCTGCTGTGTAAATTCCTCTTCGGAGTTCTAGTCGACAGCACCCACTTTGTGATCGCGACGATTACGACTTGACATCTACAAAAGAAGTGAAAGGATCGGGTCGCTAGTAGCAGACCAAACATATAGAACTAAAAGGTTAATCCTATTCCCCTAAATATCAAGTCGTGTGTGCAGGGGGCTACCGAGAGTATGGAAGCCCTAGTTGCGCGCCCAGTGGGTTGCAAAAGTTACAAGATGCTAATGGACAGATTTCCAACTTGACCAAAGTTGGAATATCAAGCAACTACAAATAAAGAACAACATATATACATGCTCCTAGTACGATCAAACAAACTGTTTATTCAAGTTTTTCAGATCTTCTCAAGCCGAGAATGCAAAAAGTCACGGGATACTCAAACAAAGATGAAAACCAGACTCATGAAGGCAGAAAAACACAATGCAAATCAAAGTCGAAACTGAAAAGTCGTGAAATGTTTTGAAAACTCACCTTGAATGCGATGAAATCTAGTGGCTTTGGAGAAAAAATGTTGAACAATAGTGGCAACGAATGCGAGAGAAATTGGAAGACTAAAAGCGTCTATTTTTGAAATTGACAAGCAAGAGAAGAATATGGAGTGTGTCTACTTATATATATAGCTGTCAACTTCGAGGCCCCAGCCGTCAGATTTGATAGTTGTATAACCGCCTTTAATCCGATGATGTAGCGTAATTTGTGGGATTTCGTCATTATACGCAGTTGGTTGAGAAACGTGTGCATTAAATGCTCACTGCGCGAGGCATGCAGACTGTACTGACGTCTAGGGAAATGTCACGTGTCCTGAAGATAAGAAAAAATTTGAAGAGGCAACGCGATAAATCCCGCCAAAACAGTTTTACCTAAGAGCTCGTTGCTTTCAGTCCATAAAATGAGCTAAAAGCCAAGGGGCTAATATTATGGGGATTTTAGTGATCATAGAAAGTAGGCTGGTAAGACCCAATACTTCAATTTAAGTGAATAAAAGTTCAACAGGCCCGGTAGTCAAAACGATGTCGTAAGAGTGCAGATTGCTGCGTCTTAGTCGACAGATTGCTAATCAGATCGCTTATCACCTCGGTCAACAGCTTGGAATGGGATCAGTTCGGTTGAGAACCTTTCTTGCTTTCCAGGTCATTTTTCTCGCTCAAAGAGCTCGCTATAATTGATCCAGTTAACCTTCTAGAAGCTTAAAGCAGCCCAGTTCAAGAAAAAGTCAACTTTTCTATTTCGGAGCAAATTAAAACTCGAGATTCTCGGCATCAGTTACTGATTCGGTGGAGATAATTTTGATATTATAATTATAAGAATTAATGTGAATTATCTTTTACCTTATCTGAATGTAATTTGAATAAACTCAAATTGTAACATCCCCCTCTATAAATAGGGGATCGAAATTCATTGTAAGGACAGAACAGAAAATATATACTGTTATTCTGTCGAAGTTGAGAGTGACAGTCGTGGATATAGGCTTTACTTTTGCTGAACCACGTAAAAAATCATTGTGTGCAACCTGTTTTACTGTTATTCTTTATTGCTTTTTTTGCTACTTTTATTGATTCACAGGTACTGGGCTTGAAGAACCGGATTGACTAAAAACCAATGTCAACATCTACTAAATCCTGTGACAAAGTATGTGTTACAACATTACCATTTTGAAGAACCTGAATTGAGAATGAATCTGTTAAGTTACCCATATGCTTATTTGCCTCAATTTCTGCAGGACCAGCAAAAAGGGCTTTGGGTCGATAAACTTGCCTCATCCTAGATCTCACTCGCTTTTGGGACTTTTTCTTTTCTTTGTCACATTCCTTGTCTTTATCATTATTAGAAATCGAACCATGTATACGTTAACAAGAAGAAAGAAGATGGCCTATTGCAAGGTAGTTAGAACAAAAGATCGAAACATTCTTATACTTTTATTTGAATGTCAAATTATTTAATAATTTTTTAAATATATTATTCCAAATCTATCATTTCTAAAATAAAAATTTTTTAAATTTGTTCTAATTTTACATTTTATAAATTTATTTTAAATGTAATTAATAAAATATTATAATGACTAAAATATATATTATTTTACAATTTTAACTTTTATTATAACAGCAATTCAACTTAAGAATATTTTATTTATTTTTATTTAAATTTGTAAATTTAATTTATTTTAATATAATAATTTATTTATATTTGTATAATTGAAAAAAAATACTTCACTATAATAATTAATCATATTTCAATTATGAATAAAAATATTATTAATATATACATAAAAGTGTTTTAATATTTGTTATATAATTTATTATAATTATTTGTCTTACATTAAATAAAATTATATATTAACTTATAGTAAAATGATATAAATATCAAATTATTAGTCTTAAAAAATTTTTAATTTTTTTTTAAAAATAAATATGCCATTTAGATTTCAGGTTTCAGTCATTATTTAGTCTTTAGTTTTCAACAATATTGTTCAGTTTTCAGATAAAAAAATAAACAACTCCTTAGATTTCATAAAAATCAAATCAATAAATTGAATCTGAATTGAATTTATTGCGCACCAAATCAAATGTTATTTAGATAAAGTGAACTTTTGAGAGTTTACTTGAGCTCTAGTATATAAAGAGGCACCCAACTATTTATATTTACTGATGATCTATGTATATATGGGTCAGATGTTTATTGGTATACTACTTATATTATACAGATATTAAATTTTATGAGTGGGAGATAGCTACTATTTCAATGAAAGAAGAAAATTGACTACATTGTAGTTACGATAAACACTTGATGAAAATTAAATTTCTATCCTTTTAGAAAAATCAAAGATATACAATTTCTTTGTTTTTTGTTCAGAGTTGATATATATTTTTTAATAATGAATTAACAACTTAAATAAAAACCCAAAAGAAAAACTTAAAAATGTTTTATTCAAATTGACGTCAATTCGTTACTATAACGTGATTCTTTTTTTTTTTTGTCCCTTTACGCTGTTTTCTCATTGTATTTCAAATTCAAAAAATAGCGGTATTTTATTTGGAAAAAAAAAATTCAGTGGTATTTCCGTTAATAATTATCCATCCAAGTCTATTTTCACATCTACACGTGGCCTTTATAATCACACCTCCCCCCTCTGATTTCTTGATTCTTCTTCACCGACTCACCCCCTCTCTCTCTCTCTATGTCTTTCTCTGTCTCTCTCTCTCTCTCTCTGTTTCTTCTTCTGGTTTCTTTTTCGCCGTCGACCTTCTTAGCTTCTTCTGGTTCTTGAAGGTCTCCCTTAGGTTTGGTTTGTTGTTTGATTGTGAAGGTTGATGGTTTGTGCGATGGATTTTTCTGGGTTTCGTGTTTTATGTGGTGGGTTTGTTTAAACCCAAATGCCATCTCTCACTTCCAAGCTCCAACAACCTCTAAGCCTCGCGAACAAAAGAGAAAAGAGCGACTCGATGGCCTCCTCGTTGAGCAGCAACTCTCTTCCTTTATCACCTCCTCCTCAGCTCTTCAATAACAATTAGGTTTTCCTTTCGTTTTCGCTCACTTTACTCTTTAACAACAACACGCATGCAATACTAATATTCTTGATTCTATTTAAATTTAAAGAGCTGCAGTTAGTAGATGAAGATCAAGTGATGTTTTCTGCTTTTTAAGTTAAATCTCGTTTACTCCATTGAATCGTTTGTGAGCATCTGCTTGACTGTCGCTTTTGTTTCTTGTAGGGTGATTGTTACGGTAGAGCATCATCTTATCTGAAGAAAGAATTGCTTAGAATATGTACTGAAGAAAGAATGCGGCGAGAGCAGCTCTGGAAAAAAGGCGTCATTAGATCAAGACCCATGTGCCCTTGAAAATGTTCAGAGTATGTGGATACTAAAGAGGTAAATATAGATGTATTTTATGAGGTGTGACCATGATGCATTTATGTTTGATTGTGATGGATGTCTTTTGATGACTTCTGTAGGATCCAGCGTGTATCATATGCCAGCAGTATCTGTACCTTAGTGCTGTTATTTGCAGGTGTAGACCATCTGCTTTTGTATGCTTGGAGGTAAGTGAACTTTGGGTTCATCTGCTTTACTATAGATTCTTGGTTGTTTGACATCGTAAAAAATTATTTTGAAATGTTCACACTTTTAATATTTGGTTCAGATAATTGGCAGTTTCATGGAAACTAATTAATTTGAAATTGTAAATATGCAAAAACCAACTACCTATAGGTGTATTGAGTTCCTAAAGATGAAAAGTCTTTAATCATCCTTTCAGATCAACCACTCTTGATTTGTTTTTTTTTGTTATTCCCGAGTGTTTTTGTTTGTTAAACAACTTGTTTCCCGTGCTGGTGTTTGTTCTATTTTCTCAGGTGTAAACAATTGTTGTAATCATTGTTTTAAGTATTTTTTTAGCTTTTTGAGTCTTCAATTGTCTATAGTTGTACATTAAGCTTTATTGTGGGCTCCCTGTTCACTTATGCATGCCTCATTCATATATTTATATATTTTTGTTTTCAATAATAAATATGAAGATGATTGGAAGTTCTGGACTTGGTTTAACTTGCCTGCACTTCAGAATTTCCATATGCTGCTGAAGTAGTTCCCTTGCAATCATTAATAATCCGTGACTTCCATGCAGGCTATGCAGCGCTAGGAACACTTTGTGAATGCTAGCTTAGAAAAGTTCGTCTTCTTTACCGTTATACTCTAGCAGAATTGTGTGCCATGTTGCTTACAATTGATAAAGATTTTACTGGGAGACATCTTGAAGTAATAATTTAAGGAGACAACTGTCATGTTCCAATCAGCCAAGTGCTTTGACTAAAAAGGTTTACTCATGATATTTTCTTCTTGCTGTTTATTGGATCATGATATGAATTTCTCATTCTATGGTTTTAAGTTTTGAACCATAGTATCTATTTTTGTTTAATTTGTTAATGCTTTATTTTGCTTAATTATTTTCATATATATGTTGATTGTGGTTGTAGTTGGTTAGTTGATTAGATATTGTCTCTAATTTAGTTTCAAACATTGAGGACAATGTTTAGATTAGGTTTGAGGGTAGGATATGTGTGTGTACATATATATATTTTATCAAATAAACAAAAAAATCTAAAATTTCAACAAAATTTTTGTGAGAAGAACCTGACAATAGAGATTAGCTACTGTTTTGGTTAATTTAAGACCTTTTTGCAACTTGATTTTTTAAAATGAATTGCAGCTAGGATTAGTGTCCTTCAAGACGAATTGTTTGATAGGTAGATAGCAAGATTTAGAGTTAAATTGGGTAAGTTAGAGCCATTAGAATTTGGAAATATCAAGCTGAAATTTTATCAGAGTGATTTTTGATGAAATTTGAGCAGCTCTGAACTAGTTGTTGCAGTTCGATTTAAAGAAAATTTTGTAAATAAAAGTTAGAAGGTCTAGATGTCTAATATTTAAATGTTAAATATCAAATTTTTCCAATGAGCATTTCATGAGTAATGAATTTTTCTTCGAGTATAGTTAAGATTGAAATTTGACAGTATTTTTGTTTTGTTTCAAATTCATTACTAGGTTGTCTTAGTGTGTCCAATAGAGGAATCTAAGCGTATTATAATTGATTGTCTTGACTAGAAGGTAGCCATGAAAGTCTAAACATGGTTGGAGGTTTTCAAAGGCTTGAATCCTAGTCAGGAGAGTGGAGAGACATTAAGTATGCATAGTTGTGGACTATTAGTGGAGACTTCCTGTGTGAGTAATTTGAGCTATTAATATTTTTATTGTTGAGGGATGTTTTCTTTCAATTCCTAAACACCCTTCATAAATTTTTGAATTGATTAGATTGACCTCTATAGGTTTTGTATTGGATGGAAATAGCATGTCTTGCATTAAATATATCGTTTGCTTTAAATGAAAAATTTAACTACTTTTGAGAAGTGATACTAGGCACTGTGTGCTTAAACCAGTAAAAGGCCAAACACTTTTCCTTACCTTTATTGTGTGTGTGCCGATAGCCAATTTGAAGCCAAACATATAGTTAGTTTAAATGTTTTTGTTCTTAACCTACATAAATACATGTCCAAACCTGAAATAATTAATCCAAATCCTTTAGAGCTTGGATTCGCATGTGAGACTAAGATTTAGGCAAAAGAAGGTGGGGATTGAAAAAAAAGATATATTTGATGAAGTGAAGTCGTGGTGAATGAAAAAAAAAAAGGAAGAAAAGGAAAAAAAGTGTTGTGCATGCTTACAAATCATTATCAAAGAAAAAGTTATTAAATATGTAAGCATAAGGATGAATTGAAAAAAAAAAAAAAGAAAAGGTTGAAATGAAAAAGAAGAAAATGAAAAGAAAAAAGAAAATGCAAAAGCAAAAAGTGAAAAAAAAAAAAAAAAGAGAAGAAAAAGATAAAAATTAGTTGAAAAGGAAGAAAGAAGAAGAAGCTTAAGAGGGCACAACAGTCAATCGAAGTTTAGTGCTTAATTTCTTAGAACTCATACTGTGATCCTAAGTTCATTTGATAATTATTTTATCCTTTCTTTCATTTAGCCATTCACCCATATGCCTCGATACAGTTTAAGGAAAAGACCTAGTTAATCTCTTGAGAAGTTGAATTATTTTGTTGGAGTAAACAATGTTGGACATGTTATTGATATCCGATTCCTTTCATGAGGTCTTTTGAATGAATATTAGCGGTCTTTCATTATTTATTCACATGCGTTGTAAAATATTTGTGATTTTCTTGTGCATAATTTCCACCTCGCATGTGTTGTAAGAGTGTTGAGCCTAGGTTCCGAGAAAATGAAATGAGTGAAACCTTGTGAGAATTAGAGTCAAGGCGAAATAAGTCCACAACGTGCATGTATGATGTTTTCGAAACTTGAATGCTGGGTGATAAGTTAGAGAAGACTGAGAATTCTGTAAGGATCATTAATGGCTTATTTTTAGTCAAAACACAAGGTTGTGAGCGTGATGATTTTCTTGAGGATGCATTCGAGCTTTGATCTTTGCTACAGCCATGGGTGACTCGCCTTATCATCTCTGAGCTTCTGTCATTCTTCAGATTCAGGTTCATAATACCCACTATTTCTTTTATTTTTTATTTTTTATTTTTATTTTCTTTGTTGATCCCTTGTGTTTGTTTTTAATTTGATTTCGTAATAATGGGTGTGACAGAAATACTCATTTCTGGAAGCTACTCTCAATAGGTTTGTTTTTCACCTTCTACAATGTTTTTTTCCCTTCTAGTTATTATTTGTTTTTGTTTTGTAATCAATTTTTTTTTTAAATATGTTTTGCCTATATAATGCAGTCCGCCTACCAATGAAGTTATCCAATCTGGTATTGTTCCTCGCCATATTGAGTTTCTTGATATGGATGACTTTCTACAGCTTCAGGTTTGAGTTAGTTTTCTATTTTATGTGTTTGTTACTATGATGTTTATCTGTTTGCTGTTTTGTTGAGTGTTTTCTTTGACTGTTGTTTTTTGTACGTGGTTCAGTTTGAGGTTGCTTGGGCTCTTACAAGCATTGCTTCAAGGACCTTGGAAAACACAGGGGTTGTAATTGATCATGGTGTTGTTCCAATATTTGTTAAAACTTTTAAGTTAACCTTCTGAAGATGTTCATGAGTACGTATATGTCGCACAACTTGTCTATGCCTTTTTATTGTGTTTTTCCTGTTACGAGTTTCTTGTAATTTTATATTACGATCCCAAAATTAAATTATCGTACTTCTAAAATGCCTGTCGTGTTATTTCTCCTCATTCCTTAGGTGGCGTTAACAGAAAAGTGGGTTGAAACATACAAGAATTGAGAGATTGGATTTTACTTGATGCACCCTTGGTTGGGTTGAGACAGCTGGGGTAGCTATGAGCTTGCCTAGTTTTAATTGAGGGTGAGTAGCATTTCTGTCAAACATCATTCTATGAAGCTTCCATTCATCTCTCTCCAACTCTTTACATTTAACTAATACGTTTGCTACAAATTATCACTGTTTTTTATTTAATCTGTAGTGCTATTTGGGCATTGGGAAATGCTGCTGTTGACTCACCTGAATGTCGTGACCTTGTCCAGGACCAAAACCATGCCAATCCATTCAATCCATTCTTTCATGTTCATTATTCTCAAGATTGATCGAATTAATGTCCAGCACCAAAACCCTTTTATTTTCGCATCATCTGATATCGTTGTTAGTTGTGTGGAGAAACACCGCCAAACAAGCCATTTCAAGGTCTTGTTATTAGTCTCTCAATAATCCTTTCCACTCCCTCACAGTAGCTTTCACTGTCTCATATCTACAATAACATGTTGGATTGGTGAATTATTGAGGGATGATATGGTGTTTGGAAGGAGGAATTGGTTGGGAGTTGGGAGAGGGCATGTGAACGTTAGTAGTGTAGTGGAGGTATGACTTACTTCATTTTTTTTATTCTCTGTGAAAGTTGCAGTTAGTTCTATAAATCTTGTACAGTTAATTGCTACCTAATTGTTTTATAGTTCTAATAATGGTTGTTTTTGCAGCTACAATCCTTTTAGGCTTATTGGAGTCGGATTATCAGTTTGGACATTTGCTACGGCTGGATGTGGTAGTTCATTTGATTTTTGGTCTATTGCTATATTCCGCATGTAAGTATGACACTGTTAGTCCTTGCAAAGAGATTATTTTTCTTCTTTATTTTATTAGTTTTTCATGTTACACAATTAGTTACAACATTTTTCTTGCCCATATAGGCTGGTTGGTGTAGGTGAGGCTTCTTTCATTAGTCTTGCAGCACTTTTTATAGATGACAATGCTCCTGTTGCTCAGGTTTCCTGCTGCATTTCGTTTTTTTTTCTTGAAAGGCTTAAAATTAGCTGACTTTGTCACCACCCTTTTTCTTGTGTTACTCTCATGGTTTGCTTTCTTGATTCCAGAAAAAAGCTTGGCTTGCAATGTTCTACATGTGTATACCAACTGGAGTTGTCGTGGCCTATGTTTATGGTGGATTTGTAAGTTTGCATGCCTGATTTGAGGCTTTCAGATTATTTTGACCTACCACTTTTGCATTGAATTGTAAAGTTCTGTTGTTTTTATACCTCAGTTGATTTTATCCTTGGAATAATATAGTACCTGGTGAATCAGATTTTAGTTCCTGATTGCTTTTGTGCTTCTTAATTGAGTTCGTTTGAGTTTTGATTTTAGAATTGATGCTTGACAATATTTCTTTGATTAACGCCACTTGGAGTCCTATTAATCATTTGTAACTCAAAATAGAATTGTAGAACTTCTAATCACTTTTTTATTTGTATGCCCTTCTAAATAGTCAATTTATTTGTTCTTTTATCTTCGGTTTTATGAATTTGAAATTCCAATGTATTTTTATAGCAAAGAAGGTTCTATTGCGTACATTCTCCTTTTTTCCTCTTTATTTCTGGTTGTCTTAAATTTGCCCGCTGCAACAATGGTTCAATTCTTTTATGTGTTCATTCAGCCGCCTTCCACTGTTTTGCTTAATTATTTATTTTGGTGGTAAAGTTTGGTGATAACTATAATTTGTATTTTCCCTATGTGTAGGTTGGAAGCCATTTTAACTGGCGGTATGCTTTCTGGATAGAGGCCTTGTTAATGCTTCCATTTGCTATTTTGGGTTTTGTCATGAAACCTCTGCAGTTGAAAGGTGCATAATTTGTGATGCATCATATTTATTTCAAGAATCTCATTCTTTCGAGTCTGACAATAATTTACCTATTATTGAACTTCAATGACAGGATTTACTCCTGCTGAATCAAAAATAGCATTGGCATCTGAAACAATTGCTTCACTTACTGAAGGTACTGGCGCATCCTTCTTTTTTCTCCTTTTTCTTCTTCTAATCGTTTGTTGCTGCTGCTGTTACGATTTATTTGCAAAGCGGGAATGTTACATTTACTTGAACCTTCATTTTAGTCCCTTCTCTGGTGCAACACAAACCTGTCTCCTTTATTTGAGCATGATGTTTCTTTTATTATTACTCAATAAAATCACTCGCATGTTTCAATGAGTCTGTTTTTGTTGTTGCTGGAGTTCTTTAATTTTTCTTATTCTTGTATATTAAATCCAACGGGTGAACTTTTTGTAATGAATTTATATTTAAGCCAATAAATCAAGCCCACTTTATGCGAGGTTTGAAATTAATATATTGGGATGGGTTAAAATTTTTTAGATTAATGTACAATGCAAACAACTACCTTATTAGTTTAGTAACAGCTAGCAAATCAATTTGCTTGCATGTCTTTTAAGTTTATGAAGGACTTCAGAATTTTTCTTATTGTAAAGATTGTATCATCACTAATAGCATAGCTAGGTTAGGATGCTAGCTAAAGAATGGGACTGAGCGAGTAGGAGGACAAACATGCTGTGTCTTTCCTTTTCCAGAAGACCCACATATAAAAGCGTTCACAATGGATATAAGTAAGGAGCTATAGTCGACCAATCAACTTTAGTTCTCTACATCAAGGCAAGCTAGTTTGCTAGTTGTGGATTCTTTTCCTGGTTTGGTAAAACGAATAAAAGAATACTAAGCAATGGAGAGAGAAAAATCAAATGAAAATTGTGGAGGAGAGATGAGAGGTAAAGAAATATATTAACTCTAGAAGAGAAAGGAACAGACATACAATAAAATGATAGAATCGACTGGAGAGAAAAGATAGTAAATAAAAGATTGGAAGAGTGGAGAGAAAAGACTTACATATAGTTTAATCCAAACCATTATTTTCTTTATCGGATAAAAAAGAAAGTTTATTAAAAGGAGAGAGATACTAGTAGGAGGGGTTTGTCCACAGAGAGAGTGAACAAACCCACTGCAAACGACAGGCTCAAAAGCTGAGTAAAATCTCCTTAAAACTAGTCCTTAAACAAAAAGATGAAGAAGATGCACCTTTAAACTTCATGTAGAAAACCCTCAACTCCAAAGAAAAAATGCAAATAAAAATGAAGACAAACAGAAGAAAATTTGTTGATTTAAACTTGTCTTATCCTCAACTTGTTTGACCCTAACCATTCAAACCTTATTGATTTAAAATTTACAAGTTTCACATGAAAATCTTTCAAAAATGTGGCTTCTGACATGAGACGTTAGTGTACTAGAATTATTGTGTTTTTTCAAAATCTTAAATGTGCTTCCCTGCTGATAAGGCTGATTTATTTTGTGTCTCAGAGGCTTCAGATAGTCATGTGTTAGTTGGAAATGAAGATATAAGCAATCAAGGCGCAGAAAAGATTTCCAAGTGAGTAGCTTTTGCATCCATGCTTTTATTGCCTCTTTGATGAGTTGTACATACATTGCAATTCATTAATGAACAATGCAGTTCCTAGCACAGGTTTGACCTTTTACCTATTTTTGACAAGAAATGATATTGATTGAAGGAAAAGGAAGTCGACCAAAACACACATCTTCTATCCTAGTTAATTTTCAAAGCACCTAATTTTTTTTTTTTTAAAAAAAAAATCACTAGATTTATTTTTTCTGGTGTTGAATTTAGAAGTTCATTATTCAAGTCACAATCTTATTATTTAGAAAGAAACTTACCTGCTTGTTGACACGCAAAGGATGTATTTGTGGATAAGATGAATTTTCAATTGTAGGATTATATTGTTTGTCTATGCTCATAATTCCTATGATTTCCAGGATGAAGATAGGACTGGTTTTGACAAGGTATAACATCAAAATAGAATCCCCAATATGCCAAGCCCAGACACCCTCCCAAAAAAAAATGGAAAATAAATGTTGGTATTATGGTTCCAAACTTCCAATATCATTGCATGACATGGCAGACCTAGTGGTCTGCACCTGACAAATGTGACCCTTATTTCACCAGTGAACTTAGAATAGGCAACTATTTGATAATTTGAAGGTCTAAGAAGTGAAACAACTTAGACAATGGCCACACTTCAAGTGGTGAAGAAGCTATTGAAAAATTCTTATCTGTCTCTGCTAGTTAGTTACCATTTTAATTACTATTATTGACCCTGATTTATGTGGTATTGGGTTGAACTGGTTCCAATACTCTGTGCCATGGCATGGTTGGGGTAGTGAAATTGATTTTCTTGACCTTAGCCATCCCTATCAAAGCCTATCGTAAGGGTTTTGAAATTTTCTGTCTTGGTTTCCAGAGACATTTGATATTCGATTTGAACTCTATACTGAATTTTCTCACCCTTTCTGATACATATCCACTTTTGTATGATAGGTCTTTGGTTGCAAATCAGTTCTCTCGATTTGTGAAAGATATAAAAGTGCTTTTGGTTGATAAAGTTTATGTTGTAAACGTTCTAGGTATCTTTCAAATATTCTTTATCTCCATTGATTATGTATTGTTCTATACCGTCCAACTCTTAGTGATCTTGATAACGTTGTCCTATATGGTCTCTTCCTGATTCTTGTAATCTCAAAGTTTTAGGTGGTGATTGATTTGTCCATTGCTGTATTAGATTCTTTGATGGGAAGTTATTTCTGAATTACTTGCGGTATGTTGTAAAAATCTTTTAACTTGATGATTGGTTTGCAGGCTACATATTTTACAACTTTGTCATTGGAGCATACTCATACTGGGGGCCTAAGGCTGGTTACAATATTTATCACATGGTAGGTTACTTGGTGGATTTCACATGTTTATTTAAATTTACTGCCATGACAGTACCTCCTTTGTTAAAAGATTTACAAATATTTTATTTGAGTTATTAAATTGATAAACTGATTAAAATTGTCTCTTTATATAGAGTAATATTGATATGATGTTTGGAGGGGTTACAGTTGTTTGTGGAATTTTGGGAACAGTATCTGGAGGCCTTGTTCTTGATCGTATGAATGCTACAATCTCTAATGCTTTTAAGGTGAGTTCTGTTGTTATCGCAAATTTGTAAGAACATGGTACTGGAACATCTTTCTTCTTTATATATATATAGTGGCAAAGAAAATTAGAAACTGAAGGTTTTGTTGTGCCTGGATAGGTTACTTTACCCTGGTTGACAGAAATATTAAATGTGGCACTTGAACTTTGTACCTCATATCTAGTTTTTGACTTTGGAGCTAAGTACTTATTACCTCATTATACCTTTGCTTTTGTTACAGCTTCTTTCTGGAGCTACATTTTTAGGTGCAATTTTTTGCTTCACTGCCTTCTGTATTAAAAGCTTGTATGGTTTCATAGCTCTTTTTGCTGTGGGTGAGCTACTTGTCTTTGCTACTCAGGTAATATCATCTTAGCTCTTTTACATCACATGCTTTGCTTGCTATACTTTTTCTTCTCCTCCTTTTTTTGTTTTTATTTTTATTTTTTATTTTTCCAGTTTATATATAAAGAGTGTGGAAAATTCTTAAGTGGGATTTTAACTTGTTAGTTGAAAATTTTGCATTCATTTTGGTGATGCCATCGGGCAGGAAGTATTTTTTTTTTTTAATTTTATATTTTTTATATTTAGAATAACTGCATTTTTATTTACTTTATGAAATGATAGTAAATTTTAAACACATACAAATTGACAATTACTTAGACAAGGCTGCAAAGTAATGATATTTGGAATTAGTTTGTCCAATCATGATAATTCTTTATCTATGATGCATATATCGAGCCCACTAGCCTTTTAGCTTTTGTCATGGTAAACTTTGGTGGATTGGCGTTTTCTTGTGTGATATTACAAGTATTTATTTATTGTCTAAAGCTAAAAAAATAAGGGGCTCGAATTAATGGTAAAAATCAGAATTTTAGTGTTTCATTGCCTCTTTTTAGTTGAAGTTGACTGAAAGATTTTTGGGAGGTTTTAGATGATTTCATATTTTTCTTCAATTGCAATTGTCTGTTATTGTGTTTGTGTGTGTATATCTATGTAGTAAAAAATAGAATTTAGCTTCAATTTGTAAGATGCCAGCTCTATATTTTCTTTGATATAGATTGCATTTCAGTGTTTTTTTTTCTTCTATATTGTAAAGAAAAGCCTTCCATTGTTGGAGTACAAATGTTACATGGTTATAAATGTTGGCCTTCCTATTAGAACATATTTTTGTGTGTGACTGTGAAAACTATGTCTGTAATTTTTAAAAGAAAAGAAAACAACCATATGCCTAATTCGTTAGTCTTTGTCATCGTTTTTGTAAAAAATCTTTTAAAATTTGAAACTATAAGGGACAATTATGGTTAAGTTTTCTTGATTCGATATTGTAGAATTGCCTGTTCTATTTGTCCTGGTAGAAGCACTGATATTGACTGTTATGGTAAATGGAGAGCATTCTAGCAGCATGACAATGGTCCACTTTGTGTAGCATGGCAATGGGTAGCTGATTTATGATACTGTTCTTGATTTTCCTTTTTCCATTTTCTTATCAAGAAATATAAATTTAAAAGCTCCAGTTAGCAGTGAATTGTTGTGTTGATTATGATCTTGTTGAATTACAAGGGATGATTAGGATTAAGTTTTCTTGATTGCATTGTTTGTTCCATTTTTCCTGACAGAAGCGCTGATATTGGTAATTTATTTTACCCATGTTAATTGTTATCTTGTTGAATTATAATGGACTGTTAGTGCTGAGGTTTTTGGTTATTGGTAAGAGCTGTTTAGGTTTCAATCTAAGTTCATGCTCTGTCATTCATTTTTAACTGAATGTCTTCCAACTCTTACAAATGCATAGTTTGTCTTTGTAATTTGTTGGATTACAATTGATGTGATACTTTGTGCTTGCTTTTGACCAAGAGTCTGGAAATGTTGTTATCACTCTTTAGATCTTACCCTGCAGGATTTAATTTTGGTATGCCAGGCTATTTTTCTGGTAAATGGAGAGCATTTTGCGGTTTGGCAGGAATTTTGTTTCATAAATTTATATTGTATAATTAGTAGTAGTAACACGCATGCAATTTTTATACTAATATTCTCGATTCTATTTAAATTTAAAAAGCTGCAGTTAGTAGATGAAGATCAAGTGATGTTTTCTGCTTTTTAAGTTAAATCTCGTTTACTCCATTGAATTGTTTGTGAGCATTTGTTTGACTGTAGGTTTTGTTTCTTGCAGGGTGATTGTTACGGTAGAGCATCATCTTATTTGAAGAAAGAATTGCTTAGAATATATACTGAAGAAAGAATGCGGCGAGAGCAGCTATGGAAAAAAGACATCATTAGATCAAGACCATGTGCCCTTGAAAATGTTCAGAGTATGTGGATACTAAAGAGGTAAATATAGATGTATTTTATGAGGTGTGACCATGATGCATTTATGTTTGATTGTGATGGATGTCTTTTGATGACTTCTGTAGGATCCAGCGTGTATCATATGCCAGCAGTGTCTGTACCTTAGTGCTGTTATTTGCAGGTGTAGGCCATCTGCTTTTGTATGCTTGGAGGTAAGTGAACTTTGGGTTTATCTGCTTTACTATAGATTCTTGGTTGTTTGACATTGTAAAAAATTATTCTGAAATGTTCACACTTTTAATATTTGGTTAAGATAATTGGCAGTTTCATGGAAACTAATTAATTTGAAATTGTAAATATGCAAAAACCAACTACTTATAGGTGTATTGAGTTCCTAAAGATGAAAAGTCTTTAATCATCCTTTCAGATCAACCACTCTTGATTTGTTTTTTTTTTTTTTTTGTTATTCCCGAGTGTTTTTGTTTGTTAACAACTTGTTTCCCGTGCTGATGTTTGTTCTATTTTCTCAGGTGTAAACAATTGTTGTAATCATTGTTTTAAGTACTTTTTTAGCTTTTTGAGTCTTCAATTGTCTATAGTTGTACATTAAGCTTTATTGTGGGCTCCCTGTTCACTTATGCATGCCTCATTCATATATTTATATATTTTTGTTTTTAATAATAAATATGAAGATGATTGGAAGTTGTTCTGGACTTGGTTTAACTTGCCTGCACTTCAGAATTTCCATATGCTGTTGAAGTAGTTCCCTTGCAATCATTAATAATCCGTGACTTCCATGCAGGCTATGCAGCGCTAGGAACACTTTGTGAATGCTAGCCTAGAAAAGTTCGTCTTCTTTATCGTTATACTCTGGCATAATTGCGTGCCATGTTGCTTACAATTGATAAAGATTTTACTGGGAGACATCTCAAAGTAATAATTTAAGGAGACAACTGTCATGTTCCAATCAGCCAAGTGCTATGACTAAAAAGGTTTACTCATAAAAAGGTTTACTCAATATCTTCTTGTTGTTTATTGGATCATGATATGAACTTCTCATTCTATGGTTTTAAGTTTTGAACCATATTATCTATTTTTGTTTAATTTGTTAATGCTTTATTTTGCTTAATTATTTTCATATATATGTTGATTGTGGTTGTAGTTGGTTAGTTGATTAGATATTGTCTCTAATTTAGATTCAAACATTGGGAACAATGTTTAGATTAGGTTTGAGGGTAGGATATGTGTGTGTACATATATATATTTTATCAAATAAACAAAAAAATTTAAAATTTCAACAAAATTTTTGTGAGATGAACCTGACAATAGAGATTAGCTACTGTTTTGGTTAATTTAAGACCTTTTTGCAACTTGATTTTTAAAATGAATTGCAGCTAGGATTAGTGTCCTTCAAGATGAATTGTTTGATTGGTAGATTTAGAGTTAAATTGGGTAAGTTAGAGCCATTAGAATTTGGAAATATCAAGCTGAAATTTTATCAGAGTGATTTTTGATGAAATTTGAGCAGTTCTGAACTAGTTGTTGCAATTCGATTTAAAGAAAATTTTGTAAATAAAAGTTAGAAGGTCTAGATGTCTAATATTTAAATGTTAAATATCAAATTTTTCCAATGAGCATTTCATGAGTAATGAATTTTTCTTCGAGTATAGTTAAGATTGAAATTTGACAGTATTTTTGTTTTGTTTCAAATTCATTACTAGGTTGTTTTAGTGTGTCCAATAGAGGAATCCAAGCGTATTATAATTGGTTGTCTTGACTAGAAGGTAGTCATGAAAGTCTAAACATGGTTGGAGGTTTTCAAAGGCTTGAATTCTAGTCAAGAGAGTGGAGAGACATTAAGTATGCATAGTTGTGGACTATTAGTGGAGACTTCTTGTGTGAGTAATTTGAGCTATTAACATTTTTATTATTGAGGCATATTTTCTTTCAATTCCTAAACGCTCTTTATAAATTCTTGAATTGGTTAGATTGACCTCTATAGGTTTTGTATTGGATCGAAATAGCATGTCTTGCATTAAATATACGGTTTGCTTTAAATGAAAAATTTAACTACTTTTGAGAAATGATACTAGGCACTGTGTGGTTAAACCAGTAAAAGGCCAAACACTTTTCCTTACCTTTATTGTGTATGTGCCGATAGCCAATTTGAAGCCAAACATATAGTTAGCCTAAATGTTTTTGTTCTTAACCTACATAAATTCATGTCCAAGCCTGAAATAATTAAGCCAAATCCTTTAGAGCTTGAATTCGCATGTGAGACTAAGATTTAGGCAAAAGAAGGTGGGGATTGAAAAAAAAAAGATATATTTGGTGAAGTGAAGTTGTGGTGAATGAAAAAAAAAAATTCTTAAATATGTAAGCATAAGGATGAATGAAAAAAAAATGGAAAAAAAAAACATTAATGATAAGAAAAGGAAGAAAGAAGAAGAAGCTTAATAGGGCAGAGCAGTCAATCGAAGTTCAGTGCTTAATTTCTTTGAACTCATACTGTGATCCTAAGTTCATTTGATAACTATTTTATCCTTTCTTTCATTTAGCCATTCATCAATTGGCCTCGTTACAGTTTAAGGAAAAGACCTAGTTATTCTCTTGAGAAGTTGAATTATTTTGTTGGAGTAAACAATGTTGGACATATTATTGATGTCCGATTCCTTTCATGAGGTCATTTGAATAAATATTAAGGGTCCTTCATTATTTATTCACATGTGTCGTAAAATATTTATGATTTTTTTGTGCATAATTTCCACATCGCATGTGTTGTAAGAGTGTTGAGCTTAGGTTCCGAGAGAATGAAATGAGTGAAACCTTGTGAGAATCAGAGTCAAGGCGAAATAAGTCCACAACGTGCATGTATGATGTTTTCGAAACTTGAATACTGGGTGATAAGTTGGAGAAGACTGAGAATTGTATAAGGATCATTAATGGCTTATTTTTAGTCAAAACACAAGGTTGTGAGCGTGATGATTTTCTTGAGGATGCCTTGGAGCTTAGATCTTTGCTGCAGCTATAGGTGATTCGTCTTCTCATTTTTGGAGCTCCTGTCATTCTTCATATTCATACCCATTATTTCTTTTTTTTTTATTTTTATTATTTTTATTTTTTTTGTTGATCCCTTGTGTTTGTTTTTTAATTTGATTTCGTAATAATGGGTGTGACAGAAATACTCATTTTCGGAAGCTACTCTCAATAGGTTCGTTTTTCATATTCTACAATGTTTTTTTCCCTTCTAGTTATTATTTATTTTTGTTTTGTAATCATTTTATTTTTTAAATATGTTCTGCCTATATAATGCAGTCCACCTACCAATGAAGTTATCCAATCTGGTATTGTTCCTCGCCATATTGAGTTTCTTGGTATGGATGGCTTTCTATAACTTCAGGATTGAGTTAGCTTCCTATTTTATGTGTTTGTTATTGTGATGTTTATCTGTTTGCTGTTTTGTTGAGTGTTTTCTTTGATTGTTGTTTTTAGTATGTGGTTCAGTTTGAGGCTGCTTGGGCTCTTACAAACATTGCTTCAAGGACCTTGGCAAACACTGGGGTTGTAATTGATCATGGTGTTGTTCCAATATTTGTTAAAACTTTTAAGTTAAAGTTAACCTTCTGAAGATGTTTGTGAGTACGTATATATTGCGCAACTTGTCTGTGCCTTTTTATTGTGTTTTTCCTGTTACGAGTTTCTTGTAATTATATATTACAATCCCAAAATTAAATTATCATACTTCTAAAATGCCTGTCGTGTTATTTCTCCTCGTTTCTTAGGGGACGCTAATAGAAAAGTGGGCGGAAACATACAAAGAATAGGGAGATTGGATTTTACTTGATGCACCGTCGGTTGGGCTGAGACATCTGGGGTAGCTATGAGCTTGCCTAGTTTTAATAAGGTGAGTAGCATTTCTACCAAACATCACTCTATGAAGCTTCCATTCATCTCTCTCTGACTTTTTACATTTAACTAATACGTTTGCTACAAATTAACACTGTTTTTTATTTAATCTGTAGTGCTATTTGGGCATTGGGAAATGCTGTTGTTGACTTACCTGAATGTCGTGACCTTATCCAGGACCAAAACCATGCCAATCCATTCTTTAATGTTCATTATTCTCAAAATTGATTGAATTAATGTCCAGCACCAAAACCCCTTTATTTTCGCATCATCCGATATAGTTGTTAGTTGTGGGGAGAAACACCGCCAAACAAACCGTTTCAAGGTCTTGTTATTAGTTTCTCAATAATCCTTTCCACTCCCTCATAATAGCTTTCATTGTCTCATATCTACAATAACATGTTGGATTGGTGAATTATTGAGGGATGATATGGTGTTTGGAAGGAGGAATTGGTGGGGAGTTGGGAGAGGGCATGTGAACGTGAGTAGTGTAGTGGAGGTAGTCTGTGGATGTGAAGAGGACGTTTCAGTTGAAGAATTGTTGCAAGAAATGAACAAGCATCAACAAAAAGCTGCCCTTGGACCTGGCTTCGACAAATATCAAATGCTGAGGTGGAGGCAAGTGAAGGTTGAGACAGAGGCTTGGGCTTGGGAGCAAGCAGTGAAAGAGTAGAAAGAGCAAGCAGCTGCAGTGTATGAGGAGCTATTGATGGATATGTGAGCAAAAGCTGGCGCCCCAATTTGCCGTACTTGAAGTCGTTCCTTGGGTGGTTTGAGCCTATGAGAGATGCCATTGCTAAGGAGGAAGAGTGGTGTAGGCCTGGCAAGAACAGGACTGCCTATTCTCCTTATTTTGATTAGTTCCCGCTTGCCAGCATATATGATGGCAGTTATTACCATGCATAAGTTGACTGCCCCTTTGATGACTGGAACTAACCACAGGCGAGCTCGAGTTGACGAGGCTGCTTGCAACATTGGTGATGCCATCAGCAGGAGGTGATTTTTTTTTTTTTTAATTTTATATTTTTTATAATTAGAGTAACTGCATTTATATTTACTTGATGAAATGATAGTAAATTTTAAACACATACAAACTGACAATTACTACAAAGTAATGATATTTGGAATTAGTTTGTACAATCATTGATAATGCTTTATCTATGATGCATATGTCGAGCCCACGAGCCTTTTAGCTTTTGTCGTGGTAAACTTTGGTGGATCAACGTTTTCTTGTGCGATATTACAAGTATTTATTTTGGGAAATTTATGAATTTTACCCAAATATAAAGAGAAGTTTTGTTTTTACCCCAATTCTTAATCAAATTTGTTTTTGACCTCTCAAACAAACTATTTCTATTCTATACCCAAGATTACGAAATTACCCTTAAGATTAAATCACCAAACTAACCTTCATCTTCCACTCAAAATTACAAAACTAACCTTCATCTTCCTCCTAAAACCTCCATATTTCTCCTCTACCTACTTTTGCATTGATGATTTCTGAGATTTGATTTTGAGTGTCTATATTTGCTCTTCATCTTCTTCCTCACAATATCCATTGAAGGATTTTGAACATTAGTGGCATCCATTGAAGGATTTGATTGTTGAAGAATTTGGTGATCAAAGGTAATGTATATGTTTATTTGTTAGTTTTTGGGTTATTTAGTTCATATTTGCATGGTTTAGGGCTGTAAGATTGTATTGGTTTTGATGGATATGGAAATCTGAAAATGCGACGGAAACTGCAGAAGCTGCGACGAAATCGGTTTTTCGTGACTGATAATCGGTTTTTCAGATCGGTGTTCAGTTTCAGTGGCTTGAAAAATCGATCGGTTTTTCAGATCGGTGTTCAGTTTCAGTGGCTTGAAAAACCGATCGGTTTTTCAGTCACTGAAAACCGATCGGTTTTTCAGTCACTGAAAACCGATCTGAAAAACCGATTAGTTTTCAGTGAAAAACCGATCGGTTTTTCAGGACTGAAAAACCGATCGGTATTTCAGGGGCGAATAGCGTCTGAAAAACCGATTTCGGTCTGAAAAATCGATTTCGGTTTTTCAATCACACATTGCAGATTTGCAGGGATAAAAACCGGTTTCTGTTAAAAACCGATCACAGAAAAATCGATAAAAACCGATCGATTTTTGTGTGATCGGTTTTTCAGTGGCTAAAAACCTAGCAAAAACTGGAAAACCGTTCGGTTTTTCAGTGCCACTGAAAAACTGAACGGTTTTCCAGTGGCACTGAAAAACCGTACTGAAAAATCGATTACAGTTAATTTAAAATAATAAATTAAGTTGATTATAAGATTGTATTTTGTAATGTTGCCCAATTGAAATGAGATTAATTTATTATTTTATTTGAACGTTACAGGAATGACTCAAGAAACAATTGTAATCAATTTTGACGGAGAGTGGAATGGATGTAATTACGTAGGAGGGGAGTCGATCATGTGTGGGGTTCACAGTAATAATAGTTTTTCATCATTAGTCGATATTGTGTACAGAGAGGCTGGTATTGATAGGAGAATGTGGGATATCCGTATACATTATTTACTACAAAGTGCGACAAGTGGTAAAATTAAAAAGATACGTATCATGTCCGATCTTGGTGTTATTGGTTTGATGGCAATAAAAAATATTGATGTTAAAGAGATTTATGTGGATAAGATTGTGAAAGATTGTGGAGTTGAGGTTAGCAGGCGTATCGGTTTTCCGATTGCCACCAACTCAATACCAGGAAGAAGATACAACGAGGCAGAAACGTCAAGACCTATAAATCCTCAAATGGTTGAAAGTCATTTTCATCGAACTTCAGGAATTGGGAGCAATAATCCGCTGGATGCTGCTGGCACCCAATTTACATGTACAGAAAGTCCAATTTGCGATGTTAACAATGACTATATGAATTATGGTACTGATGATGAAGATTGGGACATAAATGATAATGGTGGTGAGATACGGGATAGTGATTCTGAGGAAACTGGAGATAGTGATAACGAGGGAACTTGAGTTGATGATGTGTCTGAAGAAGAAGGGTTTCCAGAAATAAGATTTTCAGGTTTACAATTTCAGAACAATCCTTTACAACCACATTGGATTGTTCCTGGTGTTGAACTGGGCGACATTGAGCCTGCTTCAAGTGCTATGTCAACCGTCTACCAACTTGGTTCATTATACAAGGGAGCATTTTTTAATAGTAAAGAAGAAATGAGTATAGCTATTGGAGAATATGCTCTGAAAGCGAAATTTGAATATCGGGTTAGACGTTCAGACACGGAGCGATTTGAGGCTAGTTGCAAGGACAAAACTTGTAGCTTTATAGTTCGTGCCAGATGCAGAAAGGGTTGCTCGATGTGGTTTGTGTTGAAGTATGAGGCGGAGCACACGTGTCGTCAGACAGCCATGGAATCACATATGAAAAGTGTGAAGGCCATTGTCATCGGAAAGTTGTATGCGGGAAAGGTGGGGAGAGATATGTATACACCTAATCGATTGATTGGAGAAATGCTAGAGCAGTATGGAGTTCAAATCTTGTATAGCAAAGCTTGGAAGGCTTTACAATATGCAAAGAAACTTGCGTATGGACAAGCGGATGAGTCATATCAACAGCTTCCGTCCTACTTTGAGATGTTAAAGTTAGCAAACTCGGGCACAATAACAGCAATTGAGAGAGATGAAAACGATCGGTTCTTGTATTCTTTCGTTGCACTTGGAGCTTCGATAGAGGGTTTCCGAGCTTATATGAGACCGGTTGTTGCTGTTGATGCAACGCATTTGAAAGGTGAATATAAAGGGGTGATTTTTTTTGCTGCATGCAAAGATGGAGAAGAGATGATTTATCCCATTGCTTATGGATTTGCTGACGGAGAGTCGGACTGTTCGTGGACGTGGTTTTTAAGAAAATTACGATTGGCGATCGGCGTGTCGGACGATTTGCTTATTGTATCCGATCGTCATAAAAGCATATCGAATGGGATGAAAGAAGCTTTTCCAGAAGTTCCACATGTGTTATGTTTTTTTCACTTATGGCAAAACCTAAAGCAGCATTGTAAAAAGCGTTCGGATGTGGAAAATGCATTTTACAATGCAGAATACTGTTATGTAACTGAGGAATGCAACTGGATATTGGAAGAAATGCGAGTGTTACATCCGAGGACACATGGAACTTTGGTTAAAGCTGGGGTGAGCAGGTGGTCACGATCACATTGTCCTAAAAGAATATATGAAATGATGACCACCAATATTGCAGAGTCGCTCAACAAATGTATGATGCAAGCACGCCGTTTGCCAGTAACAACTGCACATGAATATATAAGAAATATCCTGCAGAGATGGTTTAATAATAGACGTATTGCTGCTGCTCAATTGACAACTTATGTTACCACTGCTGCGTACGATCGCATCATGTTGGCAAAAAATCTAGCAACGGAAGGTTGTGTATATCCCATTACAGAACCGGTAATGTACAGTGTCATGCATCCTAGTAAAGGAGATGCAGTGGTTAATATTGAAGAGCACACATGTACATGTAAGCAGTGGAACTTAGATCAGTTGCCATGTGTTCATGCATGTGCTGTGGCCAGGTATGATATTTCAACGTTTGCTTTCAGCTTTTCATGTTATGTCTATACACTTCAACTTGTATTTTCTGATAATTTGACAGGTTCAAGGGCGTCAGTTGTGATACACTTTCCAGTCAGTATTACAGCACAGAATGGTTGAAAGCTGCATATGCAAGTCCGATCAATCCAGTCCCTAAATTAGCCAGCTGGAATGTTTCTGGGGAAGTTAGAAGTATGGTTGTACTACCACCCATAGGAAAAAGACAACCAGGTAGGCCGAAAGAAGTTCGGATTCCTTCAGTCGGAGAAGATCGTCGTAGAAAAAAGTGTGGAAGATGTGGCGAGAGGGGACACAACCGTCTTCGTTGCCCTAACCCCCCTATTTCTACCAGGGGTGGGATGAGCTCAGGTTCTGCGGATGCGGAAGCTGGCCCAAGCACAACTGTTATTGACAACGGCCCACCGTCCCGCAGATGCCGCTTGTGTCATGAGACTGGACACAACCAACGTCGATGTCCTCTGCGATTTCCTGCTACCAATCAAGAAATGGATAATGATGAAAACAATGAGTAGGAATCGCGTATGAACTCTCTGAAGCATGTTTAAGTTATCTTATTTCGTTAAATGGATGTATTATAATCGCATTGGTCTTTCTTTTAGTTTTGTTTAACGGATTAATAGATTAGTATCTGTTACAGTTGCTTGACTGTGTTCGCACACCACATTCATCTGTTATAAGTGCTTTAATCAGTTACAGAAAGTCCAATATTTTAGCGGAATCGGTTTTCCATGCAAAGGAAAACCGGTTCGGTTTTTGGTAACCCTGGAAAACCGGTTCGGTTTTTCAAAGCTCTGAAAAACGGTTCGGTTTTTGGTAACCCTGAAAAACCGATCGGTTTTTCAGGGTCACCGAAAAACCGAACCGGTTCGGTTTTTCAGGGTCCCGAAAAACCGAACCGGTTTTTCAGTGACCCTGAAAAATCGATCGGTTTTTCAGGGGGAATCTGAATGATGGAATCGGTTTTCCAGATCCTCTGAAAACCGAATCGGGTTTCCAGAGCAATCTGAAAACCCGATTCGGTTTTCCAAATCTATGGAAAACCGAATCAAGTTTTGGTTTCAAAATTACACAATAATATAATATTATTTGTTTAAAAAAATATATATATAATATTATTGTTGTTGTTATTGATGTTAATACACAATAATATTTAAGTTACATAATAATATTTAAAAAAACTAAATCATGCAAACCAATTGATTAAATATTTTTACTGATTAACTAAAGGCCAATGCTTTCAGTTGAAATGATTTCAATTGATGAAATCATTAGTGTTGGATGATTCGAAACCGATGATTTCATGATTTCGAAATCAAAACTTAATATATCCTAACCATAATAAAGACTCTAATATTAATTAACTTAAATTGGTTTCAATTGATGAAATATTTAGTGCGACTGATTTCATGATTTCATTAAGTGGAATTATGCATTTAGTGGAATTATAAAAAACTAAATTATTGTTATTTAATTATATTAATATATTTTAATAATTGAAGGCCAATGCTTTCAGTTGAAATGATTTCAATTGATGAAATCATTAGTGTTGGATGATTCGAAACCGATGATTTCATGATTTCGAAATCAAAACTTAATATATCCTAACCATAATAAAGACTCTAATATTAATTAACTTAAATTGGTTTCAATTGATGAAATATTTAGTGCGACTGATTTCATGATTTCATTAAGTGGAATTATTCATTTAGTGGAATTATAAAAAACTAAATTATTGTTATTTAATTATATTAATATATTTTAATAACTGAAAAAATATTTAAACTAAATTATTGTTTTCACTGATTGACATAAATACTTGAAGTCAAAACTTGAATAAGATATGGATAATTAACTGTTTATTGATGTCACTTAAGTACAACTTCCCCGTAAGAATCAATCATCCATTTTCCAGAGTTATTTACTTTATACAAAGGACGTGAAAATGAATAAATATCTCGTGCAAGCGAAGCCCTCAGTGCGAGGGCGTCAGCAGGTGTATCACGTGGTCGTGATTCCCATGTACTTTCCCTGGATTGCAAAAGGTCCCGTACGTACATGGCGACATATGCTCCACAACTCGTCCTGTTTCATAAATATATGTCAATTCAGAGATACTAACTATTTGGTAATTAACAACTTCCATGATTAACTAAATATTAATTAATAACTAAATATTAATTAATAACTAAACTAATAATAACTAAATATTAATTAATAACTAAATATTAACTAACAACTCACCCATCGGGTTGCTGTGGCACAGCTGACTCATCAATACGCTCAACCTCCCATCGCTCATCTATAGCTGGCATATGTAATTGAGTCCTCTCATAAAACCCAATAAAGCGAAGCATAACGGGCATAAAACACACCAACGGCTCCAATGCTCGGAGCCGTACCTCTATGTCAATGGACGCCCGGGAATCATACACATAGATTTTCTTCTCTTTCAAGCACACTCGACAGAGGACCCAGTGTTGTTGGTCCAAGCTACACGGCAATAGTACCTACAGTTTCTCTCAATGTAAGTGTTGTAGGACTAATTCCAATTATCAAATAAAAGACTCTAATATTAAAACAACACTTACATTGTCAACACACCACCACGGGACCGATGCATCTATCTTGCCACATCCGAATGGCAGCCATTCTGGGGGTATAGTGGCTGTAGCTGGATCAAATCTTTTTCCTTGGTTGACATATTGCTTATTGTATTCCATGGTCATAATGCCCTGCACATTTTAAAAATTAATAATGTTATTTGATTTCAATGATACATTAGAAAAATTTATCAACCAATAACTTACAAATAAAGAAGTGCCATGAAGGGCGTATCTTCTATCCTCGTCCTCATTCCACCATCCGTTTCGTATGCACATCAAATACGCATCGATGTGTTCACTAGTCAACCAACTATTTCCGTCCTCCAAGGTCACCAATGTGGTCGGAATCACGCACCACGCGCAATGCTCAACCGCACGTCTAAAATAAAAAATTTTAAAAAAGTGGTAAAAATTTAAAGTTACGGCAACAACTACGATTGTAGGAAATTATTATTTTGCTTTCCATACCTAAGGTCCAAATGTGCTGAAGTTTTATATTCTTTATAGACGGCCTCTATGGGATCTACAGGCTGTGCAACCTCTGTCACCTGCTGTTGGACAATTTTTTTTTTCTTTTTTGCCGGCCCAGGATCCGTGTATGGAGTCCGTAGAGGTGCTGCTGGCCTGGTCTTTCGTTTGGCCCGTTCGTGGCCGTCTTCTCCCTGCAACTGCACTCAAATTCAAAGACACAAAAGAATATTTATAATTCAATCGTCAACGTTAAACACACTGTTTAAATTAAGTCTACCTGGTCATCATCCGGCCCAGCCTCTGCAGCGGCTACACCGCTGATCTCCTGCTCCTGCTCCTCCTGCTGAATGGGTGACTGGTGATCCCCCTGTGCCAGAACGACATCCTGGATCTCCTGCTGGATGTCTGACTGGCCCGCCTCAATAGGTGACTGCTGGACCCCCTCGTCCTCAGGGATAGATGTTTGACGAACCCCCTCGTCCTGATGTAGAGCTGATGGTGCTGGCTGATCTGTAGTCAGGACATAAATGGGCTCCTCTGGGACAAAGCTCCCACCGCGATAATCGTCGTCGTCACCGTCATCATCATCTGAATCATCGCTATCGCTGAGATACGTCCTAATCCATAAGAAATCCTTTTCCATCCGTCTCAATCTCTTATCCATGTTCTCAACGATCTTCACAGTTGCCTTCTGCCTCTTCTCCATCCTACTCAACTTCTCATTAGTTGTCTTCTGTAAATTTACAATATATTCAAACAACTGCTTCACCTGTAACAAAATTTTGACACGGTTAACACATTTAAAAAAATTTTGCCAGAGTCTCCCCTGTATTTTTAAGTATCCAAAAAAACATAACCTGCTTATAATAAATTACACTTCGTCTATCATGTTTAGAGACTCTGTCTCTCCGTCACACCATACTACCACACAATAATGTTCATATTTTTTACATTACATACAATGTTCATATTCCGTAGATAATCATATAAAAGGGTGATTTGTACCTCAGGATGGACGTTTGGGATATCGTGGACCTTTTTTGTTCGAAACTCTGAAAGGGAATCCTCTGATGATGATTGCATGCCTTGAACGTCTTCATTTGCGACAGAGTCACCCTCTACCACATCATCACCCTCCACCCTAACATCGTCAACCTCGTCATGATCATCATCACCATCACCATCATCATCATCATCACTATCATCGCCATCATCATCGTCATCATCCGCATCATCATCACTTTCACTGTCACCCTCACTCCCTCCCCCGCCAGATTTATGTACTTCACTCGTTACTAAATTATTAGGGTTGAAGGATTTCCAATAAGCCGTTTGTCTTTCGGCGTCGGTAGGCTCAAGGGTTTGCTCTAAGCCAACTATCTGCATTATATACATGTATACAGTTACATTATAATGTTATACTTCATATAAATAAGTGTAATTAAAACAAACAATAAATTTACTAAACTAATATAGTTTACGTTTGCCAGTTACGGGAGATAAATCATCAAGACTGTTCATAATTGTCGGTGTTCTTTTAAGTGACTTTCTCAAGCATCTTGGCAATTCATTTTGTAAATCTCGGACACTTTCTGATATTCTCTTTGCCAATGCCGGAAACACTTCTACCAACCACCACTATAATGCCAAAAAAAACAAATATTACATATACTTAATTTAACCACATTACAAAGGAATAAATATTAACGGTATTGGTTATACCTGAAACGCATAGACATAGCCATAAATATTGATGTTACGCGGTGGCTTTCTGATCCGCTCTTCAGTCAATGTCATGCGGAGGTAATGGAATAGGACACTATAACATAATGTGCCCCAAGGGAATGAGTTCCATCTCTCCATATCCTCAATGATGATCCACAAAAATAGCGACATCTTCGCCTTCTCATCCTGCCCTATAAACAGATGAAAAGCAATCCCTATATTCGCTAACTTTAAAAGATCTTCATCATTTAATACATCCTCGTCTTCACGGTTCAACTGACTTCTTGCCTCAACAAATGTAGCAAACTCGGATATAGTCGGCAATACTCCATTGAACCATCGCTGTAGGAGACTGTTCGGGTCATTTTGGGTTGCCTTGAAAATTTCACGGTCTATGCCTCCAAAATGAAGTCCTGTAATCAATAAAAACTCCTGTTTCCCGAACCTATATATTCTCCCACCAAGTTCAAACCACATTTCATCTTTACGTCCACTCACCTCCACTTCTCTAGCGAGAACCCATAATAGAACGGAGCCGGCAGCCGTATGGTTGGTATTCCTCAACATATATCCGAATGGGCACTCTCTTATAAACCGGTCATACAAGTTCCTTCCAGTCAGGATATCAAGTATTTTCTTCACCAACTTCTGACCAATATGTGTAATCCCTTTCGTTTCCTTTGGAATTGTTTGCAAACTATATTTATAATTGAACTCCATCTGTAGGACACAAAAACAGTGATAAAAAGATCAGTATCAGGATTAAAAGCCATTCTGCCACTACATAAACATTCGGTTTTCCACAGGTGTGAAAAACCGAATCGGTTTTCCACACCGATGTGAAAAACCGAATCGGTTTTCCACACCGATGTGGAAAATCGATTCGCTTTTTCATACATGTGGAAAACCGATTCGGTTTTTTACTTCGGTTTTTCACCTGAAATGAGCAGATCTCAAAAACCCAACTGACAAAACCGATATGATTCATAACATTTCGAAAAACCTATGTCTAAGTGCATCACCCAATCAGAGTTTCATATGTAACATCGGTTTTCCGTATCGGTTTTTCACTATTCAACCAACAAACATTTAAAATCGGTTTTCCAAACTCATCGGTTTTCCACTATCGGTTTTCCACACCTGTGGAAAATCGATGCGTTCCAGACGACGCTCATATGGTCGGAATCGGCCATATCAGCCACAAATCAGGCCAAACCCAGTCAATACCAACCTATTCTAAACCAAATAAGCAATACCCAACATCCATATTCCACAAACATGTTCAAATCGCGAATGAAAATAAAAAAACTCAACAACCCAACCGAAAACTAACCTTGCCAAAAGCACTCACGTCCCCCGAGCTCTATCCTCCTCTGGACAAGTCGAAATCGTCGCTGTTGTGGCCGGAAAAAGTGGTTGTGCGTCGCCTCTCGCTTGGTTTTTCGCTCTCCCTCGGTTTCTCTCAAAAATCGATCGGTTTTCCGCTTGGTCGGTGATCCAAAACTGTTTTCCATCACTTTCTGCCACTTATATACTTAGGGGTATTCTGGGTATTTTGGGTATAGCTTGTAATTAGTTTGTTTGAGGGGTTAAAAACAATTTTTCTAATTTCAGGGGGTAAAAACAAAATTGATGTTTTTTAATCGGGTATTTCCTGTAATTTCCACATTTATTTATTATCTAAAGCTGAAAAAATTGGGGGTTCGAATTGATGGTAAAAGTCAGAATTTTAGTTTTATTGCCTCTTTTTAGCTGAAGTTGACTGAAAGATTTTTGGGAGTTTTTAGATGATTTCATATATTTCTTCAATTGCAATTGCAATTGTCGGTTATTGTGTTTGTGTGTATATCTATGTAGTAGAAAATAGAATTTAGCTTCAGTTTGTAAGATGCCAGCTCTATATTTTCTCTGAATGTTTCTTTCTTTTTTTTTTTTCCCTTCTATATTGTAAAGAAAAGCCTTCCATTGTTGGAGTACAAATGTTACATGGTTATAAATGTCGGTCTTCCTATTCCAACATATTTTTGTGTGTGACTGTGACAACTATATCTGTAATTTTTTTTTAAAAAAAAATATATATATATGCCTAATTTTTTTTTAAAAAAAAAATTAGAAGGGACAATTATGATTAAGTTTTCTTGATTCGATATCGTAGTATTGCCTGTTCTATTTTTCCTGGTAGAAGCACTGATATTGATTGTTATGGTAAATGGAGAACATTTTAGCAGCATGGCAATGGTCCACTTTGTGTGGCATGGCAATGGGTAGCTGATTTATGCTACTGTTCTTTCATTTTCCTTTTTCCATTTTCTTATCAAGAAATATAAATTTAAAAGCTCCAGTTAGCAGTGAATTGTTGTGTTGATTATGATCTTGTTGAATTACAAGGGATGATTAGGATTAAGTTTTCTTGATTGCATTGCTTGTTCTATTTTTCCTGATAGAAGCGCTGATATTGGTAGTTTATTTTACCCATGTTAATTATTATCTTGTTGAATTTTAACGAACGGTTAGTGTTGAGGTTTTTGCGTATTGGTAAGAGTTGTTTTAAGTTTCGATCTAAGTTCTTGCTCTGTCATTCATTCATTTTTAACTGAATGTCTTCTAACTCTTACAAATGCATAGTTTGTCTTTGTAATTTGTTGGATTACAATTGATGTGATACTTTGTGCTTGCTTTTGATCAAGAGTCTGGAAATGTTGTTATCACTCCCCAGATCTTACCCTGTTGGATTTAATTTTGGTATGCCAGGCTATTTTTCTGGTAAATGGAGAGCATTTTAGGGTTTGGCAGGAATTTTGTCTCATAAATTTATATTGTATAATTAGTAGTAGTAACACTCTTGGCTGTGTGGTCTGTTCAGGATTATTAAATTGTGCTGAGGCTGTCAACTTTGCTCCTGCGGAGTGGCTACCTCATGGTGGTTTGGGCACAGAATTGAATTAGCAATATCATAAAGTTCCACTGTTTTCTCTAATGAGGAGCTCCTTTGTGTGGTAGGTAAGGTTATAAGTTTTCTAATTTGTCATATGTGCTTTGATTGGAAATACAATTGAGCAGGAGAATGGATACTTTTTCTTAGCTCTACAAATAGAGGACTCAAAAAATGAATGATAGGGCCCCAAAACTACATGGGCAATAATTGGCACAATGTGATACTATCCTACAAATTGCAGAATTAGGTTAAAATAATGCAGTATTGGTTCCTGTATTATTTTATCTGTTGACTGTTGTTTTTCGTATGTGGTTTAGTTTTAGGCTGCTTGGACTGTTACAAACATTGCTTCATGGACCTCGGAAAGCAGCAGGGTTGTAATTGATCATGGTGGTGTTCCGATAGTTAAACTTCATGAGGTATATGCATTGTTTAAAAACTCGGCCGAGTCGGCCGAGTACTCGCCGCTCGGTCGGGTGCCGAGCCGAGAACCCCCAGATCGGGGGGTTCGACTCGGACACTGTTTAAAATCGGCCCGAATCGGGCCCAACTCGGGTCGACTCGGGCCGACTCGGCCCAGCTCGGGACGACTCGGCCGATCCGAGCTGGGCCGAGTCGGCCTCTTTTTTTTTTAATTTTGTTTTTGCCAAAACGGCGTCGTTTTGGCACACCAAAACGACGCCGTTTTGGCGTAGTTATTTCATATCTGAGCGACTCAGATCTGAAGACATCTGCTTTTGCGTTCAGCTCTGCTTCTCCACTTTGCTTCAAGTTCAACCCGCTATCGCTTCTGTCCGCCACTCCGCCGTGCTGCCTTTGAGTTTTGCTGCCGCCGGTTGGTGTGCTGTCGCTGGTTGGAGTATTGGGTGCATATCTTCTGCTGCGTTGCTGCCATTGTCGTTCGTTGATCCAACGTGTGCGACGTCTGCTGCCGTGCTGTGTTGCTGCCGCTTTCGCCGACGCCGAGTGGGGTGCGACTTCTGCTGCCGTGCTGTGTTGCTGCCGCTTTCGCCGACGCCGAGTGGGGTGCGACTTCTGCTGCTGGTGTCGTCCGTCGCTCCTTCTACTGCGTTGCTGCCGGTGTCGTCCGTCCCTGTGAGTTCTGTGATTTCACAGATTTTTCATTCTGGTTTTTTCTTTCAGTCGCCGAGTGTTTTCAATTTTGTTTTTGTTTTTTCATTATGTTTTTTACTTTCACAGATTGGCCATCATCATTCGTTTACTTCATTTTGTTTAGGGTTGATGATTATCAGTGATTAGGCTTAAATTGTAAAATGATTTTCCTTCATGTAACTGCTTTGGTGTATCATGTATGTCTGCTCTAGGTCACAACGGTTGATAAGTTTCAAGGTCAGCAAAATGACTTTGTTTTGCTTTCTCTTGTGTGCACTGGCTTTGTGGGACACCTTCGTGATTGGCTGAATATGATTGGAAATATATTGTGTGATTTATGTTATATTATCAATTTAGAAGCAATAGATTGTTTGATAATTGATGGAAATGAGATTGGCTGAATATGATTGGAAATATATTGTGTGATTTATGTTATATTATCAATTTAGAAGCAATGGATTGTTTGATAATTGATGGTTGTTGTATAAAAATTTTTATGCTCAAAGCTATATTTGATGATTAGGTTGTTATATATTCATCAATTATGGATAATGAATCTTCGGGAGCTTCCGTTACCCCATCTCTCAAACGAAACTCAAATGATGTTGGATGGGATTATGGAAAATTGGTTGATCCAAACGTTATGGAAAGAGTGCAGTGCATATTGTGTGGGAAGATTATGTTTGGAGGGATACATAGATTGAAAGAACACGTAGCTCACATATCCGGAAATATGGCTAAATGTCTAAAGGCGAAACCGGAGGATACAAATAAATGTAGGAATGCACTTATGGAGTCAAAAAATAAAAAGAGAAATAAGATGATGGAGGAGAAATTGAAGAGAGGAGAAGTAAATATCGATGGATCAGAGGAGATGGAAGACGTAGAGGTAGGAGGGGTAAGGAAAGAGTCTCATCATCTTGGCCCAATAGATAAGTTTACAAGACCCATTAATCCGGAGTTATCATCAAGTTCAAGGAAGTCAATGCGATAACAAAACATTAGTGAAGCACTTTTTAAAGAGAGACTCGATCATGTGCACAGTTGGGTAACAACTTGGATGTTTAATAGAGCCGTTCCATGGCATGTTGTTGTGAATGATGATTTCATGCGTGCTTGTGAAGCAATTGGTCAGTTTGGGCCTGGTTATAGGCCTCCAAATTATTATGAAATCGGGGAGCAATATTTGCCAAATAAGGTGGAAGAAACTAAGTTATTATTGAAAAGGCAAGAAGAAGAGTGGGCTAAAAATGGATGCTCAATTATGACGGATGCTTGGACGGACAGGAAAAGGAGGAGCATAATGAATTTGTGTGTGAATTGCAGGTATAAATTTCATATAATTTATCTATTATACAATATTAGTTGCATATTACATTATTTAATTTATGTTTAGGATTTAGAACCTAGTTCTACTTCTACATTTGATATTTGATTATTACAGGTTAGGAACCGCTTTCCTTTCTTCTAAAGAGTGTTCTGATGTGGCACAAACTGCAGAACACATTTTTGAATATGTGAATGGATGCATTGAACAAGTAGGACCTGCAAATGTTGTTTAAATAGTAACCGACAATGCTAGCAACAATATGGCTGCTGCCAAGATTTTAAAAGAGAAAAGGCCAAACATATTTTGGACCTCATGTGCTGCTCACACCGTCAATCTCATGTTGGAAAGTATTGGCAAGCTTCCTAGGTTCAGCAAGTATATTGAGCAAGCAAAGCAGCTGACAATCTTCATTTATGCTCATCATAGGACTTTAGGAATGATGAGGTCTTTTACGAAAAAGAAGGATATAGTAAGGCCGGGAAAGACTAGATTTGCATCTGCTTTCCTTACTTTGCAAAGTTTGATGGATAAAAAAAATGCTTTGAAGACAATGTTTGGTAGTGAGGAATGGGAGAAGTGCAAATACTCAAAAAGTAAAAAAGGGAAATTGGCCTACGAAACTATTATGAGTTTGGCGTTTTGGAATGGTGTAACATGTTGTCTAAAGATTTTTGCACCTTTGATTAAAGTGTTGAGATTGGTGGATGAGGATCGAAAGCCATCAATGCCTTGGTTATATGGAGAACTAAGAAAAGCTAAACAAGACATTAGAGAGGTCTTAAGCAACTTGGAAAATAATTATCGGTCAATTATTGAAAAAATTGATGGAAAAATGAAAGATCGACTAGATTCTCCTTTGCATAAAACGGCATTTCTATTAAATCCCTATTACCACTTTAAGGATTCAAGTATTTCCGATGAATCTGAGTTGTTGAGTGGTTTTATGGAGTGTGTGGAGATTTTTCATCATGGTGATATAGCCTCTCAAGATGTAATTATCATGACTGAATGGCCATTATATCAGATGAAGCAGGGTTCTTTTGGGAAACCGTTGGCCATTAAAGGATGTGATAGCGATTCTAAGGATCCAGGTAAAAGATTGAACATTCTAATTCATATATATTGTTTTTAGTTGTTTAATTTGTTTACTAATTTCTATATTATATTTTTCACATTGTATTTATGCAAATATATCTTCCACTAACTAGTTCTACATTTGATTATGCTTTATGGTGTAGTTACTTGGTGGAGCATGTTTGGAAGCCACACACCGTACTTACTTAACTTGGCAAAAAGGATTCTTTCACTGACAACTAGTTCATCGGGATGTGAAAGAAATTGGAGTAGTTTTGAATGGGTAAGTGCAAATGTGTAATATCCATAACTTATTTTTAATGATTTAAATTTTATTTGTTTACAGATTTATTCAATTTTAATTTTTATATCTTATGTAGATACATTCGAAGAAAAGGAATAGATTGAATACGGATCGATTGAACAACCTAGTTTTTGTTAATTTCAATTCACAATTATCAAACAAAATGAACAAACAGGTTGAGAATGAGAAGAATGTTGATGTGCTACTATCAGCTAATACTGATGCTGCTGATGCACAAGGATGGCTTGTTCGAAGGGGTGATGAGGATGATGAAGTATCAGTCGGTTTGGAACATCCGAGGCAACTTGATGAAGATGATTTTGATTCTGGAGAGGAGGAGAATGAGGAGGAGGAGAGGGGAGGGGAGAAGAACATTAATGTAGAGTTTGAGTCCGACAATGAACAAGTTATGGAAGACGTTTATAGAGATGATGAAGATTGGTTGCGTTATCCTCCTCGTCCTTAAGATTTTTAGGGCCTTAAGTTATTGACTTGCTTTCATGCACTTTTCTTTTTGATGACTATTTTATTGTTGGCTTCTTGTTATGTTACTATTTATATACTATATATGATGTTGGTTACTTGGTTGTGTACTTGTGTTTGAGAATGAAAGAATGATGAGAGACTTTAACTATAAGTAATTTAGATATGAATCATATGATAAATTTATAAAGTATTGTTATTTTGGTATATTACAGGTGGAATTGTTGGAAAAATAGTAGTTATGCTGTCGAAATTTTTAAGGTGTTAAAATGGCTTTGAAAGTTGCATGAGATAGATTTTAAGGGGTTTTGTGGTCATATGATTAAATTTTTATTCTATAGAAAATTATTAAATTTTATTTTTTTACAAGTTTGACCTGGTTTGACCGTGGGTCAACGGTTTGACCGTTGACCGATGGTCAAACCGAGTACTCCCCGAGTTGCCGAGTACTCCCAGCTCGCTGCCTCGCCGAGTCAGGTCCGAGTAGCGAGTTTTGGAACACTGGGTATATGTCACATAACTTGTCTATGCATTTTTATTGCTTTTTTCTTGTAACCCTCTTGACCCGTCCTAGGGATCATTCTAGTGTAGTAATAAAATAATTAAAACTGTTTTTGATTTAATCTGTAGGTTGTTTGGGCATTGGTAAATGTTGCTGGTGACTCACCTAAATGCCGTGACCTTGTCCTTAGCAATGGTGCTTTAATGCCTTTGTTGGCACATTTCAACAAACATGCGAAGAGCTATGTTGAGAAATGCTACATAGAACTTCTGTAGGGGCAAGCCACAACCCTTGTTTGAACAGGTTAGGCTTTTAAAATTGAGTTGTTGAGCATTATGTGCTTTTATCATATATAGTTCTTTGTTTCTTGACTTTTTTGTTTGGTGCTTCTTGATCTTTCATTAACAGACAAAACCTGCTCTTTCGGCGCTTTAAGTGTCTTAATGTTTTTTGTGAATCTATACTTTGTTGCTACAATAATGTGGTCTCGATTGGCACCGGTTTACATTTGATGTGTTGGATCCAAATTTTATGACGTGTTAAATGTAAGAATGCTATATCATTCTCAAATTACAATATTTTGCTTCCTTTCACACAGTGCTCTATAAATGTTAATGATTATTCTTCACTTCTCTTCGTGATGCGTCCTATGTGTCTGCCTGTGCAGCCCAAATAAAGGAGGCTGTACTTAATGGTGTCTCTCTTGAGGATGATAAAAGAGACCAATTTAACAAATTTGAGGGAAAAAGTATAATTGTAGAAGAGATGGTTTGTTTTGGTCTGCTGCATGTGGAATTGTGCATTTCAAATTTTGAACTTCATTTTCATTTCAACTCCAGTCCACATGTTTACTCACACTGTTAATTTATGAATGTATTGCATTAAGAGTACCTGCTGTTGACTGTCTTTCCCATCTATTAATGTGACTAAAAATTAAAAACTGTTTGTTCAACTGTTAATATATAGGATAATCCCAAAAAAGGGTATATAGTTTGCAGAAATGATATTTTTGCAAACTACATATGGCTTTTTGGAATTATCCTTTAATATATTAATAGTATATGTATGTGTATGTATAGGAGTAGGCAGTATTTCAGAGTGAATTTAACATATCATTGACCTAATATATAGTTGTATGGCTTTAAGTTGTTTAACATTTCTTTGTTGCAACCTAAATTTTTGTACATTAGGAGTTGTTTCTTGCTGAGTATGATTTTATTTGCCTAAAATGTGGCCTATTTACTGAAATATTTTTGGACTCTATCTATGAAATGGTGGTAGGTCAAGGGTGGTCGTGTTACTTTATTGAAGGAAGAGTGGCTTCAATGTTTTCATAAAATTTCTCAGAATCCATTTACTAGTGATGTATATGCCACTTTATTGAAGGAACCTGAACAATTTCATTGGGGATCGAGTGAGTTTTGAGCCTTTATCCCTTTGTTCTTTTCTTCTGCTCTTGGATTTGCAACTTATGAAAATGATGTGCCGACCATATTTTTAAATTTTTAATATAGTGAAATTACACTTGGCCCTTTAGGCACATACGTAATTCTGATTCTGACAACCATAAATGACCTCGTGATCAATCACTTTTTTCATGTCTGCATGTCATTCTCTTTCTTCTTCACAAAGCCTCCTTCATTCTCTCTCTTCTCTCTACCTTCTTTCTTCTTTCTCCCCTCTTCTTCATTTTCTTCTAATTTCGTTGCACCGTTGTCTTCATCGTTGTCTTTGCCGTTCGACAGTGATAATGATAACATTTTTTTTTGTTTTTTTTATGAAACCCTCAAGAACATAATATTTTTGTGTTATTTATTTATTTTTTCTTTTGCGTTACCTGGGCATGCACTTTTTTTCATTGTTGCTAGAGAAGGTAATATTGGGTTTTTTCCCATAGTGTTGCTTTTTACTCTTGTATTTTTATTATCTTCATAATTTGTAGTTTTTTTGTTACTATCCTTAATTTAAATGTTTTTCTACTGGCAGAGTATCATCATGTTGGTTCAAATAATTTTAGTTTGTTGGGTAGTCGAAGTTACACTATTTACACTGGTAATCATTCTTCATGTTGATGAACATTGCTTAACTAAACATTATGGAACATTAATTAAATTCATTGCTATATTCTATCCCTTCTAATTACTAGGATGTCTTGCTTACTATTCATTTCCATAATCTTTATAGTTTTTAAAATTTGAGGATCTCAAGGATTAGATTGCTGACATAAGCATCTGTTCTAGGTTAATTTCATTCTACTGAAACATGGGTAAGCAAGAAAGATTTTGTAATAGTTTCTTTTTCTTTTGTTATTGTTGTCTATCTAGTATGTAAGGTGTGTCATTTTATGTTCTGTTAGAAGGTTAGCTTTAACTTGTTTATGTTACAATAAAGGAATGAACCCAATCCTATTTGCGCAACCTAATTTGCTTTCAGCACCATCCTTCCCCTATTTTTTTCATTTTATTTGGCTACTCTTGACTGACTATCTGTAGGGCATTCTTGCTCTTTTCAGTCCATTGTTTTTAGCAGCTAGCCATGAAACTCTTCCTTATTCTTCCTTATAATATATATTATTTACAATCTATTGTCATTGTATCACGTTTATGGGTTAGCACAATACTATAGGTGACAAGTATTGTTAATGTTGGATATTTTTTCCACAAAAGCAGAGAGGAAAAAATAAATAAATCTTATCTAAGTGTTCTCTCCCCCTCTCGTCTTTATTGTCTTAACATCTCCCATCACCTCTGCTAGTTGACCCATTGTCATTAACAGCAAATGACATATCTGAAGATCCGGTTATAGGTTATAATCTTAAGAAAGGATGACAAGACTGTCATTCTAAAATGCTGTTTACTTTTCTAGATAAAATTTTGACATTTATTGTTTGCTATCTATCTATAATTTTTATCATTTCAATATAATTTGATTTTATGATTATTATATCAAGGTGATAGGAAAGTTGAGTTGGGGGAAGGCATCTTATGTTCCTTATTGAGATTCCAAACTTACCCCTCTTAAGTAATCTTTGCCGAGTGGACATGGGCATGTTTGGGTGAGTATTAGATGCAACAATATCAATAATAAATGAATACTGGGTAAAGGCCACTTACATTGTTGCATACAAGTTGATGAGCTGGTAACTTGCACCTGTATCTAAACTAAGTTGCGTTTTCTTTTTAGTATTTTGTTGCGGTATACATATTAAATTTTATAGTCTAACTTTTATGTTTTACTATAAATTGCTTTTTAATTAATTACCTTATGCAATGTCAATATCTAATTGCTTCTTGATCACAAAAGCGATGCTTTTATTATTATTATTATTATTATTTTTGCTTAATCTTTTACAACTTATAAGTACAGTTACTCCAGCATCTAGTAATATGGAATAAACTCATAGTACACTGAAGTTTGCACGTAGGACAAAGCGGGTGGAAATCAATGCCTGTCGGCATAATTTCTCTATAATTTCTGTACAATATAAGTGGCTATGTGCAATAATTTTCAGATGACCTATTAGTAAAGATGGTAATTGGGAGCAAATCCTTTTCACACTTTCCCATTTCAACTCACCAAAAACGTAGCCAGTGCCCCACATTGCAGTGGTTACTAGTGCCCATTTCCTCCCTGCTAGGCATTCCCTTGCCACCCATCAAAAGGAGGGAGGAAAAAATAAATAAATCTCATCTAAGTGCTCTCTCCCTCTCCTTTTTGTTGTCTTAATATCTCCGTCACCACTGCTAGTTGACCCATTGTCATTAACAGCAAATGACATATTTGAAGATCCAGTTACATGTTATAATCTTGCAAATGGATGACAGGACTAAACATTTTTTAGATGAAATTTGGACATTTATTGTTCGCTATCTGTCTATAATTTCTATCATTTCAATAAATATAATCTACTTTTATGATTATTATGTGAAGGTGATGAGAAAGTTGAATGGAGGGAAGACATCTTATGTTCCCTATTGAGATTCCAAGCTTACCCCTTTACTGCAATCTTCACTGAGTGGACATGGGCATGTTTCGGTGAGTATTAGATACAATATTAATAATAAATGAATACTAGGTAAAGGTCATTTATATTGTTATGAGAAATTACCATTTTATTTTTGCATACAAGTTGAGGGGCTGGTAACTTGCACCCAAATGTAAACTAAGCTGTGTATTAATCTTTTTAGTGTTTTGTTGCAGCATACATATTGAATTGTTAAGTTACTAATTAGCGTTTTCAAATTCAAGTTGATGTATTAGTTTTATGAACTAGAAGTGCGCATATTTTGGCATAAAAATGAAATTTATTTTGTGAATAAAAGAGTATCAGTGATAACTTGAGGAACAGTTTAGTTTATAAAATTTAATTTATAGTAAGGGAGAGAACCTGCAATATCGTGTCATTGTTAGATCAAATCATTAATAAAGTTTATCTTAATGATGTGTGTTGTGGGGTAAGGTAACTATGCTCCTGTGAAAAATTGAGACTAAAAAATACATATAAAAGTGAAGAACATATAGAAGGAAAAAAGAAAGCTAAAAAGAAAACTGTTTAGTATGTTTCTAATCATCCTTTTTTATTTTTTTTGTGGAAATATTTGATTTGGTGTTAAACATGCTGCAGAATTTATGAGAATGAGTGTCAAAATATAATAAATTCTTATTTAAAAATATATATATATAATCGATTCTCATTTTTTAGACGTTTTCTTAGAATGTTAATTATTAATTGTTGCTAAATTTATGGGGATGAATGTCAGAATTTGTGCTCGGATGTATAGTACCATATTAACTTCTGAAACCTGTTTCCAGGATGGCAAAAGACAATAATTGATGCTATGATTGGCCTCAGCATCGATGACTCACCCAACAATCTAGCTGCTACAACGCTCTTTTACATTTTGATTGGTGATGTAAGTTTTTCATGTTGTGAAGTTTCTCTTCTTTTTGCTTTGTAGATGATGATCCATATGATTCGAAGAGCCCCTAGTCATACTCAAAGCCAAAGAAAATATTAACCACGCTATTTTAATTATGTTTTGACATAAATTAGTCACCTAATCTATTGTAGCTTATTATGACTTTTATATAATACAAACTACTTCAAAACATTCAAAAAGTCTAAATTCACTATTCTTAGTTTTGGGACGCAAGTGTTTTTCGATCAAAATGAATTATTATTGTTTTTCCTTCACCCTAAGATGACCAACACAATGCCCATGCAATTTGTCATGGGAAATCGATGAAGTTCAATTCATTGGACTACAGTGGAGTAAAGCATCTAGGCTATGAAGTTCATTAGTTGGATTATGATGTTTTGCCATATAAGCAATAGGTAGGCTCTGATTGTGAATGTGTTGTTCAGGCTTTTTGTCCTCAACATGTAATTAAAGAGTAACCAGTTATGCCTCATCAAAGAGTCTTGAGAGAGGTTGCTTTTTCTCGCAGTCCCCTTAGTCAAATTATGTTTTGTGTTGAATGGTATTTAACCTTATTAAGATTTCTAGTTACTCCATTCGTGTTTCGCCTTTATTGTTATTTATGGTTTAGTGGTGTTTTTATATATATTATAGGAGAAGCCCATTTAATATAAGTTTTTACTTTTAAGTTAATATACCATGAAATATTTGTTGTGGTGCTTGATGTGCAATATGATTTGACGTTAACATTTAATATTAAATTATATTCTGACATCAATTCTCATTCTGTTAGTGATTGTTTACTTTTACGTTATTAAATCTACTCCTTTAACAAGTTTGACCTTCATGTTTTCAGGTGCATTTTGTTGTCCATATAATAGATTTGAAGGTTTTTTTTTTTTTTTTTAATTAAAATATATTTCAGAGTCAAGATGATCGCCTCTTGGAATCACATAGCTGCATTCCATTTCTAATTAAATTGTTAAGGCTAGTTAGCTCTACTGCTACTAAAGACAGGATGAAAAATAGGTTCTAAGCTTTTGGCATCATGTAAGAACATTGACTTCAATTGGGCTATACTTTCAGATTCTTTCTAAAGTTCAGGAAATATTTCAGTTGTTAGGAAATGAAGTCATGGGGATGATGCTGGAAGATTGAGGCTAGAGTTAAGCCCGAAATGGATACCTTTGTTAACAGCAGAGAAAGTTTGCATATCTAAAATTTCTTTTGTAGATATTTTGGAATATAAACCCTTCACTATAGATTTATTTTATTTATTTATATTTAATTTTAATAATTAAATATTAATATTTAAAATGCTGATATATTTAATTTTAACTATTTATTTGTCTTGTTAGACTCCAGAGGTTATATAAGTTATTAATTTGTGTGCTAATGAAAATCATTTATAAAAATTATAATTTGTTGCATTATGCTTTTGAATGTTCAACAATTAAAGAATATTGTGTGCTAGCAACTGAACCATGGACTCGATTTGATTGAAATGTGAAAATTTTCATTCCTTGTGTAGCCTTATCATGCTTTCCTCAATTATATCTTTTCTTTATTGGATGTGTCAATTTGTCTTCAATATATGTATATTTTAGTTTTCAAATCAAATGGTTTTTTGCATGCTTGACATGGTGGTTAGTTTACATTTGGGTTAATTTATGTTAAAAAAGTTTTTGGTATGCCGCATACTTGGTTATTTGCATATTTTGATGAATATATTTTATTACTAATTTTAGTAGAATTCTTTCCTCTTATTTGAGGTAAATGTTACCATGTTACTTAATTGGAGTACATTCTTACATTCTCTATTATGTTTATACAATTACTAAAAGTTTACATGATTAAGGACAATTTCTGTGGACCCTATGGTAGCATTCTCCTGTTTTATGAGCAACTCGTTCATTTCTCTTCAAATCTTCCTTTTCTTAAGTTAATACACCTTTTTTCTTATTCAAAACAAATAAAATTATATGCACTTCCACTTCATATTAAATTCTAATTTTTATGTCTCAGTCTCTACTAATTGTTAATTTGTTATAACATTTTCTTTGCTTTCATTCAAATACTATTGGTACAGGAAGACTGGCAGTATCTTCACGGAAAATCTAAGAGAATTAGGAGGGCTTAATGCAGTCTTTGAGGTCATCATGAACTGTTGTTATGTTATGGAGGTGTAAGCTTGTACGTTTGTTTAGTCTTATAGTCTGTTTTAATGTTTTTAGTAGATAAGAACTGTTTAGTTTTGAAAGGCAAAAAATATATATATAAAATAAAAAGAAAGGATCATAATGCTTTAGATTATAAAAAACTTTGCTCATTCTTGTGAGTGCGAATTGAAAATTTCTTTTAAGTAACATATGCATTGAAAATGGGAGAAAGTGCAGACATCTATTATATTGACAAGGTTTACTTTGCAACCTTATTTCCCTTATCTTGTTTGTGCAGTCATCAGAAGAGTTGCTCAAATTTATATTAATTTGTAAAAAACATTTAGATATGTTGTTGGTTCCTTTTAATTCTTCAATAAATTAACTGGAATATGTTTTGTTATAGCACCATTGGGATTAGTCATGAGACTTCTGACTTTAGTTTGTCCAAATACATTCTTTTTTATGTTTGTTCATGTAAACCCTCAAATAAATGGCACTACAGTTTATTTTGTGTTTATTATTGTTGTTGTTGTATCACTATTTTGTGCATAATTTTCATGTAAAGAAGATAGATTTTCAAATTTTGCCAATTTTTGCCCTTGATTATCACTTACCATTCAATAATTTGTTGTCAATCTCATTTCTTTTCAAGTTCTGTTAGTTTACTTTTTAATTGAATTATTGTCATTTGCAGAAAAAATTCTTCTAAGTGCATGAATAATAATAGTGTTGATGTATGGTTGACCTGGCTCTGCAGAACTTCCTATTGTTTTTAAAATGTTTGAAAATCATGGAATGTGCTACTTTCCTGAGTAAAGATAATCAGGTAAAAATTCTATCCTTATCATTTCTATTTGCAAAGCTCAAAATGACTTGAGTTATCAAATTTTTAATTTTTAACTCCTTTAATACAGAGTCATCTGCTCGAAATGATCAGAACTTGAATCCTCTTGGATCTTGGCTATCTTTTATCAAAGTCATTATATTTCTCGTTAAGATTTTGTCTGGTAATCACTAATGCAAGGGATAACTTTTCATTTTTATTTTAGTCTTTCGTTCTTTAATCTTGCTTGCATTTGAATAATTGTTTAATGATTTCGATTTGTTGAACTTTATTTATTTAGAAGTTTTGACATCTTCCCTAATGGGACTGGTCACATATTTGAATTGGCTTTACTTACAGACGGTAAAAGTATTCAGTAATTCTCATATCATTTTATTATTTGTGGCATCCTTATCCTTTTTTAGTTTTCTAACTTACTGTATTTCTCCTTCAATCTGTAGTGGGGCAACAATGAGGTAATGGTCATTAGTTCTTCTGAAAATTGCTCTAACATTACGTTGGCTTCCTCTGAAAAGAGCTTCAATGCATCTTCGAACAGTTTGTGGTTGCCCTTTAATCAATTGGGTTGTTCTAATTCCAATTCTGGAACTACTATGACACCTATGAGTGACAATTGCTTACTTAAGATGAGATCTTATCTGCCCTTGTCTGGCTCATGTAGTGGTACACTAAGCAGTTTTAGTGGTGGAGCATCTGTAAGTGGTAATGGTTCGAGGATGAAGCTTGGTCTTGTAGAGATTCCAAATAGTAGAAAAGATGACAAGTATGAGTTTTTAGAGGATAGTGAAGATCCGTATGCATTTAATGAAGACACTTTTGAACTTTCAAAATGGGATTTACTATCTGTGAAACAAAAGAAATCTCAAACTAAGAAAAGTAGGGCTGCAAAGAGGCCTTGAAGAAGAAGACCTATACCAAATAATAATTAGCCAAGAAGAAACAACTAAGGGGGAAAATTGGTATCAGCTATCTAGTAATGGTAGAAATTGCCGAAGATCATATAATGGGGAATGCCATTGTTCTTATAATCTCATGAAAGCACTTGCTCATGTGCCGTTGACAAAGAAAAGTCCACTCTTCTAGCTGATTGCTTTCTTGCAGTTGTTAAGGTATTTTTTATATGTAAAATCTGCATGTCATACATATGTATTTTTATTTGGCCGGTGCAATAATTTAAACAGTGTGATACTGGCTTGCTATGACTAAATTTGTTTATTTCCTATTTGAGCTTTTGAGTTGCCCAGATTAGGTTGATTAATGCGTGGGTTTTAACCTTTTGGCAGGTTCTAATGAATTTAACAAATGATAACCTTGTTGGCTGCCATCAAATTGCTGCGTGTGGAGGGCTGGAGACCATGTCTTTGTGAATAGTAGACAACCACTTCCCCTCATTCAGCTCATCTTTGTCTCATCTCAAAGAGAGTTTTGACGTTGAACATCAGAATGATAGAAGTTTGATTGATCAGGAATTAGATTTCTTGGTTGTTGCTATACTGTGCCTTTTAGTGAACTTGTTAGAGAAGGATGGATATAAAGGTTAATATTTATCCTCTTGTCTGTATATGTGGATTGCATGAAGCTGTTGGTACATGGTGTGACAAATTTGTTTGTTCTGTCTAAACTAAATTTGTTTGCTTATAGTTTTATGTCTGTCTTGATTTTCACTAGTGCTGTTTACCTTAAATCTTGAGATCCTAAAGCCTGATTATGAAGTGTCTCCAACATAATCTTATTTTTTTTCCCTTTTAGGCAATTAAGGCAAAAACTTTTTAAGTTAATTAATTACCTTTTATATGACCTATAAGATATTTGTATATCTCTATTATTCAATCTAAATTTAGATGTTACTTGGGGATTACTTTTACTATTATTATTATTATTGACTTATTTCACACAGCTAATATGTTACTGATGATTTGATCTGCAAGTTGCTATATTACTAGTTAGGATCACGGTTATCTGATCAAAATATGTTTTATTCTTAGCATGTGACTAGTAATTATTATGTTGCTTGTTTACTAAAAGCATACAATATGGTTACTGCAGATCACAGCTGGCTGCAGCCAGAGTACCATTACCTAATTTAGACGGCGTGGAATCAAAGAGTCGTGGGAATGACACTATTTCTTTTTCATTTTTCTTTTGCTAATCGAGGGGCTGGTGATGCTACTGGAGAAGGGAATGTAGTGACTTGGGTGAGTGAATTGTTCCTTATGTTATTGCGCCCTGTCTGTATAATGCTTTTGTCTAATGGCTAATATATCTGCAGACTGGCTTCAGTCATTACATGTGGATAATTATAATTAAGGATAGATGCTCAATGCTAAAAGTTGATGGTGGTACACTTGTCCTATAGTTATGTCTTGTTTCTTCATATTTTTTTTCGTGGGTTCTATTCTAGTTCTTCTTCCTCTTCCATATATGTTTTCTTTTTCTTTTTCTACTAATATTTCTTTCTTTCTTATACTAACTATTTTTGTTTATTTGTTAATGCTTTATTTTGCTTCATTATTTTTATTGTTGAATGATAACAAATTATTTTTATTTTAGAGTTGGATTTTAATTTTATTTGCTTTTGTAAATATTTTTCGCAGTTTGTTGAATTGTGATTGTAAACTAGAACATAGTTAATCATAGGGGAAGTATGTTTTGTAAATGTGTTATTAATATGTCACAAGCATGGATTTCATTCTAATGTTTATAACCAATTTTAATTTGTCGGTGGCCATTGGGGAAAAACACATTTACCAGCCTTTCCAAACTGCAATTTGGTAATTGATGATGTAACATTTTTGTAATGAGATGGCATCCATTAGTAAAGGGGTGTCTAAAGAATTTTTCTACCTTCGGTCCTTTTTTATTTGCAATTGTCTTTGTTATTCGGTTATCTAACAGTAGCCTATTTCTCCTCTTAAATTTCTTTGTTGTATTGCATAATTTGCAGTGTATGTAGCAAGCCAATACCAAGCAGAGTAAAAGAGAGGATTGAACTAGAGCTAAAAGACTCGGTATGTTTTATACAATTTGAATTTTCTTGGGTTTGCAATTACTAAAATTGTTTAATTCAATAATCTTTCTTGTCTCTCTCACGATGGCCGCAAAGTAACTTCTAGGGTTTTGATACGAATACGAATGAGGGTGAAGTACAAAGGTGGTGAGATTAAAAAATGCAGAATCAGGTATGAAATATTCACCTTCTCAAACATGTGGATAATTAAAATTAATTTCATAATTGATGGTCGTACACTTCTCTTTTTGCTGTTATCTCTTGCTTTTTCATATTTTCTTTGTGGTATTTTATTTTATTTTTTCCTTCTCCATATCTGTTTTCGTTTTATTTTTCTACTAATATCTATTTTTTTCTTCTGCTTCTCTTATTCTCTTTCATGATTTTCTGTGCTGTTTGTTGTTAAAGGTATATTTCATAATATGATACTAATTCTATATTATTAGTTTACATATAATGTATATTCAACTAATAGTTGATGTTATTTATATTTGGTAGATAACAATTTATATATTATAATACTGCTTATATATATAATAACTAATATGTTTTTATATGTATATAATTATATTTAATTATTGATAATGATATAATTATATATATTATTAGCAATATATAGTATAATTATTTTAAATATAATAATCTTAATAGTATGATTTTAATATACATATTGAATAATAATTTTGTTATTATGATACATTATTTATTGTAAGGGAAATTTTATTTTATGATTTTAGTGAAAATAGTTCTTTTTATCTCTTTTTCAAAACTCTTAAAAAATATCAAATATTATTTAAATTCAAAAGACATTATAGATAATTTTACTTGAGGGTAATTCGATAATTTACACGTTATCAACAATTATTACCCACAATAATTGTAAGATAATTATATTATAGCATTTATATATAAATTACATTAATAATATGTTATCTTAATTATAATATTAATTTATATGATTATTATAGAATATATTACTAATTATAATATATGTGTGGTAATAATATATTATTATACAATATAAAATTATAATATATGTATGATATTATATCAATAATTATTAATATAAAATAATTATGTGAGAAATATATATTTATTGAAAATAATATATATTTATCGTATACAACATTATTTATAAACAATAAACAATAAAATATAAAACTTAGATAATAAATGTTAAAATTATGTGGAAGTATTTCTTTTTTTTCTTTCTTTTAAATTTTATATAAAATTATATATAAAAAGTAGATATGATAATTTATTATTTACTAAAGGCTTAAATTCCTAAATAAATAATATCTATCATACCACAATATGTGTGTCGTCTCTGATTTACTAATAATTTAATATATTTATTATCTTTTATTTCTTAATTTAATTTATCATAACATTAATAACTCACAAGTTATTAATTTAATTAGATTATAATATTAATAATAATCATAAATATATTACATTCATATATATACAGATACACATTAAAGATAATAGATTAATTAAAATAATTAAAAAAATTAACAAATATAATCATATTGATAATTTAATAAGTTATAAATGTAATGATGTAATAATGTTCATACACAAGTTATTATATAATGTTCATACACCTTAGATAGTTATATATTAATATCATTATACGACATTATTTATAAACAATTATTTATAATTTTTATATATTAATAATAAATGTTAAAATTATGTGAATTAAATTTTTATTTCTTCTCACTTCTCCGTATCTGTTTTTCTTTTCTTTTTCTTTTTTTTTTAACTACATAGATTAATTTATAATTATTATATGAAGAATATTTATATGTAAGTTATTAATTATTAACGTATAAATATATTCAGGTAAATCATAGTATTCATATTATTATAAATATAATGTAAAAGTTGTGCTTCAATAATTTACTATAATTTATTATTTATAGCATTTATATATAAATTACAATATTTTTATGTTATCTTTAATTACAATATTAATTTATATGGTTATTATAGAATTTGTGTTATAGTTAATATATTACTATATAATATAAAATTATAATATAATATGATAAATTATATATTATACTGAATATTTATTTAAGCAATATATATTTATCGTATATTTAATAATAACTTATTAATATAATATATTTAAATAATAATATCATTATACAACATTATTTATAAACAATAGAATAGTTATATAAATTTAGTGATATAGTGATATAATTTTTATTTCTTCTCACTTTTCTTTTTTTTAGTTCTCATTCCCTTAGAACTCTTTCATGATTTTTTGTGTTGTTTATTTATCGTAAGAGGTATATTCCATAATGTAGTATGATATTAATTCTATGTTATTAGTTTACATACAGTTTATACAACTAATAAGTAATATTATTTATATTTGGTATATAACAATGTATAAATTATAATAATAGATATGTATATATAATATCTAGTATGTTTTTACATGTTTATAATTATAATATAATTATGGTTATAGATTGATATTGTTATAACTACATATTAAAATTCAAATATTGTAAATTAATTAGTAGTAATATACAACAATTATTTTAAATATAATAATCTTTGATAATATGATTTTAATATGCATATTGATTAATAATTTTTTTTATTATAATAATATCATATTTATAATGTTATTTTATAACACACACATTATTTACTATGCTTATTTAGTGGTCAATCTAATTTATTTAATATAAATGTACATTGATAATTTATATCTCATAAATTATCAATGTATATTTAATTAACATTATTTGAATATAAAATTATGTGTAAAAATAATTTATGTTGCATATCGTTTTATTTTATTAATATGTAATTCTATATATTATCCTTAATATCATGTACAATTTGAGTATGTTTATATAATACATTAATTAGTAATATACTAGCAAGTCATATCATTTTGTTAATAATTATTAAAAAAAAAATGTATATTAAATTTATAATAATGATTTTTCTGCCATATAAAACCTAACTTCATATGAGTTAGTATATTAATTTAAATAATGAATACATTAATTAATATCCTATTAATGAAACCTGTATAGATATATATCCTATCAATTAATTAGTTATAATTTAAGATAATATGATTGATTTTATATTATTATGCTGTTTTATAATATGTAATAGATTTTTAATATTATTATTTATGGTCATATTGAATTACCCAAATCTAAATAATAATTTTAATAAATGGTTTTAAAAATAAATTATAAGCAGATATGATAATTTATTAAAGATTTTGAATACCACAATATGTGTGTCATTTTTTGATTTATTAATAATTTAATATATTTTATTTATTAATTTAATTTATCATAATATATTTAATTCACAAGTTATTAATTTAATTAGATTATAATATCAGATATAAATATGTAAATTCAAATATATGTATATATATACACACACATAGATAATAGATTAATTAAAATAACATATAAAAGCATATTAATTATTTAATAAATTATTAACGTAATAATGTTCATACAAGTTAATTCAAGTATATAATTACATAAATTAATTTGTAATTATTATGTAAGGTATATTTATATGTAAGTTATTAATTATTAAAGTATAAATATATTCTAGATAAATCATAATGCTCATATTATTATAAATATTATCAACTGTTGAAGGTCTGCTTCAATTTTATTAATTATATTAATAATTTACTATAACTTATTTAGAACATTTATACAAAAATTACAAAAATTTTATCTTATCTTAATTATAATATTAATTTATATGATTATTATAGAATTTGTGCTATAGTTAATATATTACTATAGAATATAAAAATATAATATATGTATGATATTATATCAATAATTATTAATATAAAATATTGTATATTAAGTATATAATAAATTATATATTATACCAAAATATATTTATGTATAATATATTAATATAATATATTTAGATAATAATATGATTATTCAACATTATTTATAAACAATAAAATAGTTATACGAATTTAGTGATATCATTTTTATATATTAATTACATTGAATATAAAATTATGTTTAAAAATTATTTATGTTGCATATCGTTTTATTTTATTAATATCTTTTAATATTTAATACATGTCATTTGTATATATTATCATTAACATCATATTAAATGAAGTACATTAGATTACTTTTATAATTTGAGTATGTGTATATAATACATTAATTAATAATACACTAGCAAATCATATCATTTTGTTAATAATTATACAAAAAATATATATATATTAAATTTATAATAATGATTTTTCTGCCGTCAAAACCTAACTTCATTATTAATTTAAATTATTTAATATCCTATTAATGAAACCTATATAATTACTATATATATATATATATATCCTATCAATTAATTAGTTATAATTTAAGATAATATGATTGCTTTTATATTATTATACTGTTTTATAATATGTAATAGATTTTTAATATTATTATTTATGGTCATATTGAATTACCCAAATCTATAAATATGTAAATTCAAATATATATATATATATACACACACAAACATTCACATAAAAGATAATAGATTAATTAAAATAACAAATATAAGCATATTAATAATTTAATAAATTACAAATGTAATAATGTTCATACAAGTTAATTCCTATATATAACTACATAGATTAATTTATAATTATTATATAAGGTATATTTATATGTAAGTTATTAATTATTAACGTATAAATATATTCTGGTGAATCATAGTATTCATACTATTATAAATATAATCAATTGTAAAAGATGTGCTTCAATTTTATTAATTATATTAATAATTTACTATTTATTTCGAGCATTTATACTTTAGGTCAATAACTATTAATATCATATATATATATATATATATAATAATCTTATATAATATATGATATTAGGTCAATAACTATTAATATCATATATATATTATAATCTTATATTAATTATACGATAAATTATATATTTATTTAGACAATATATATTATAGACATGAATTTTTATATAGCTAAGCAAATATTTTGTATATTATATGTAATATATGTAGTAAATATTTATCATATAGTTAATAATTATATATTTATATAGTATATTCAAATAATGATATCATTATATAACATTGTCTCTAAACAATACAATAGTTATATGAATTTAATAATATAATTTTTATATATTTATAATAAATATCAAAATTATGTGGAAGTATATAAGTATATAAATTATTTACTTTTTATTTGTGGGTTCTATTTTATTTCTTCTTACTTCTCCCTATCTGTTTTCCTTTCCTTTTTCAACCGATCTCTCTTTCTTTCTTTTGCTTCTCATCTTCTTAGAACTTTTTCATGATTTTTTGTGTTGTTTATTGCAAAAGGTATATTCCACAATGTAGTATGATACTAATTCTATATTATTAGTTTACATACAGTGTCTATACAACTAATAAGTATTATTATTTATATTTGGTATATAACGGTTTATAAATTGTAACAATGCTACTATATATATAATAACTAGTATGTTTTTATATGTATATAAGAGGTATATTTATATGTAAGTTATTAATGTATAAATATATTCAGGTAAATCATAGGATTTATATTATTATAAATATAATCAATTATATTAATAATTTACTATAATTTATTTATAGCATTTATATATAAATTACAATATTTTTATGTTATCTTAATTACAATATTAATTTATATGGTTATTATAGAATTTGTGTTATAGCTAATATGTTACTATACAATGTAAAATTATAATATATGTATGATATTATATCAATAATTATTAATATAAAATATTGTATTAGAAAATATATTTATTTAAGCAATATATATTTTATTTATTGTATAGTTAATAATAATATATTTACATAATAATATCATTATTATACGACATTATTTATAAACAATAAGATTGTTATATATTAATATCATTATATGACATTATTTATAAACTTTTTATATATTAATAATAAATGTTAAAATTATGTTAATTAAATTACTATATTTTTATGTTCAATTTTATTAATTATATTAATAATTTATAGAATTTATATGTAAATTAAAATATTTTTATGTTTAATTTTATATAATTTATTATAATTTATTTATAGCATTTATATATAATTGTAATTTGTATGGTTATCATAGAATTTGTGCTATAGTTAATATATTACTATACAATATAAAATTATAATATAATATGATAAATTATATATTATACTAAATATTTATTTAAACAATATATATTTATCATATAGTTAATAATAATATATTAAGATAATAATATCATTATACTATCATTATACAACATTATTTATTAACAATAAATGTTAAAATTATGTGGATAAATTTTTATTTCTTCTCACTTTTTTTTTTTTTTTTTTTTTTTTACTGATATCTCTCTTTCTTTTTGTGGGGTCACTTCTCTCTAGGTTATTCCACTCACAAGGTACTATCTTTTGGTCAATCCATGACCTAGTTCCTTAGTTAAATAGATTATTCTTGTAAGGTGAGTACTAATTGAGTTACTAGCTCAATTGGTACACACCTTACTCTAAAAATATATTTGACTTCAAGAGCTCAAATCATAGGTTAGAGAAGTGTGGGAGGTGAAGCAAAACCTCAGGGGTTCGTAGACAGTACTTGAAAATGAGCAAAACCCCAGTGGAGCTAGCCAAGATCGGTAGGTAACACCCTACCCTGAGGGTTCCACATTAAAAATGCGCTTTTTTATTGTGAGGTCCCTTCTCTCTTGACTGCTCCACTCATAAAGTATTGTCCCTGGGTCAGAGGGTTTTATTTCGGAAGAGAAGGAACCCCACATAATTAATATACAGTATTTTATGAACATTGCTTATTAATAGTTATTGACCCAATATCATATATATATATATTATAATTTTATATCATAAAGTAATATATTAATCACAATACAAATTCAATAATAACCATGTAAAATTAAGATAACATAAAAATATTGTGATTTATATATAAATGCTCCAAATAAACTAGAGTAAATTACTAATATAATTAATAAAATTGAAACACCCCTTTTACAATTGATTGTATTTATAATAATATAAATACTATGATTTACCTTAATATATTTATACGTTAATAATTAATAACTTACATATAAATATACCTTATATAATAATGATAAATTATTATAAATTAATCTATGTAGTTATATATAGTAATAATTATAAATTAATCTATATAGTAATAATTATAAATTAATCTATGTAGTTATATATAGGAATTAACTTGTATGAACATTAATATATTTGTAATTTATTAAATTATTAATATGCATATATTTGTTATTTTAATTAATCTATTATCTTTTATGTGGGTTTGTGTGTGTATATATGTATATATATATTTGAATTTACATATTTATGATTATTACTGATATTATAATAAATTAATAACTTGTGAGTTAAATATATTATGATAAAATAAATTAATAAATAAAATATATTAAATAATTAGTAAATCTATTACATATTATACAGTATAATAATATAAAATCAATCATATTATCTTAAATTATAACTAATTAATTGATAGGATAAATATAGTAACTATATAGGTTTCATTAATAGGATATTAATTGATATATTAATAATTTAAATTAATATTGAAGTTAGATTTTGATGGTAGAAAAATCATTATTATAAATTTAATATACATTTTTTTATTATAATTATTAACAAAATGATATGATTTGCTAGTGTATTACTAATTAATGTATTATATACACATACTCAAATTATATACATAATTTAATATGATATTAAGGATAATATATAGAAATGATGTATTAAATATTAAAAGATATTAATAAAATAAAACAATATGCAACATAAATTATTTTTAAACATAATTTTATATTCAAATGACGTTAATTAAATGAAAAATTAATAATTTATGAGATATAAATTATCAATGTACATTTATATTAAATAAATTATATTGACCACTAAATAAGCATAGTAAATAATGTGTGCATGTTCTAAAATAACATTATAAATATGATATTATTATAATAACAAAATTATTATTCAATATGTATTAAACTAATAATATAGAATTAATATCACACTAAATTGTGGAATATACCTCTTACAATAAATAAACAACACAAAAAATCATGAAAGGGTTCTAAGAGGATGAGAAGTAAAAGAAAACAAGAGATATCAGTAACAAAAAAGTAAAGAAAAACAGAAGTGAGAAGAAATAAATAAAATTTATACACTTTCCCATAATTTTAAAATTTATTATTAATATATAAAAATTATATCACTAAATTCATATAACTATTTTATTGTTTATAAATAATGTTGTATAATCATATTATTATCTAAATATATTATTATTAACTATACGATAAATATATGTTGTTTAAATAAATATATTTAAGTATAATAAATAATAAATATATTTAAGTATAATATATAATTAAAACATATAATATAATACATATATTATAATTTTAATAAACAACAAAAAATTAGAGTTATAAGGGGATGAGAACTAAAAGAAAGAAGGAGAAAGAAGGAGATATCACTAAAAAAAAGAAAAGTGTGAAAGAAATAAAAATTTATCCACATAATTTTAACATTTATTGTTAATATATAAAAATAATATCAAAAATAATAAATTAATATTGTAATTAAGATAACATAAAAATACTGTAATTTATATATAAATGCTATAAATAATTATAGTAAATTATTAATATAATTAATAAAATTGAACATAAAAATATTATAATTTAATAGTAAATTATTGAAGCACAACTTAACAACTTTTACATTAACGTATAAATATATTCAGGTAAATCATAATATTCATATTATATAAATATACGTTATATAATAATTATAAATTAATCTATGTAATTAAAAAAAAAAAAACAGAAAATTCAATTCACATAATTTTAACAAAAATTCTATCACTATCTTATTGTTTATAAATAATGTCATATATTGATATTAATATAACTATCTTATTGTTTATAAATAATGCAGTATAATGATATTATTATCTAAATATATTATATTAATATATTATTATTAACTATACAATAAATAAAATATATATTGCTTAAATAAATATTTCTAATATATAATTTATCATATAATTAATATACAATATTTTATATTAATAATTATTGATATAATTTCATACATATATTATAATATAAACACAAATTCTATAATAACCACATAAATTAATATTGTAATTAAGATAACATAAAAATATTTGTAATTAATATATAAATGCTATAAATAAATTATAGTAAATTATTAATTTAATTAATAAAATTGAAGCACACATTTAATTATATTTATAATAATATAAATACTATGATTTACCTAAATATATTTATACGTTAATAACTTACATATAAATATATTTTATACCTTTTATATATATATATACATATACATACTAGTTATTATATATTTAGTAGCATTGTTACAATTTATAAACTGTTATATACCAAATATAAATAATATTACTTATTAGTTATATATACACTGAATGTAAACTAATAATATAGAATTAATGTCATTGGAATATGCCTTTTGCAATAAACAACACAAAAAATCATGAAAAATAGGAAGATGAGAAGCAAAAGAAAGAAAGAGATACCAGTTAAGGAAAGAAAAACAGATACGGAGAAGGAAGAAGAAATAAAATAGAACCCATAAATAAAAGTAAATAATTTATATACTTCCACGTAATTTTGACATTTATTATAAATATATAAAAATTATATTACTAAATTCATATAACTTTGATATCATTATTTGAATATATATATTAATATATAATTATTAACTATATGATAAATATTACATATAATATACAAAATATTTGCTTAGCTATATAAAAATTCATATCTATATAAATAAATATATTACAATGTAGTATATAATTTATCGTATAATTAATATACAATATTTTATGAACATTACTTATTAATAGTTATTGACCTAATATCATATATATATTATAATTTTATATCATAAAGTAATATATTAATTATAGTACAAATTCAATAATAACCATATAAAATTAAGATAACAATTATAATATGTTTTATAATTAAAATTATAATATATTATAATAACCATAATTTTAACATTTATTATCTAAGTTTTATATTTTATTGTTTAATACGATAAATATATATTGTTTTAATATATAATTTATCATATAATTATTTTATATTAATAATTATTGATATAATATCATACATATATTATAATTAGTAATATATTCTATAATAACCATATAAATTAATATTATAATTAAGATAATTATAATTTTTATATAAATGCTATAATATAATTATAATTTACTATCCTTAATTATAATTATCTACATGTTTGAGAAGGTGAATATTTCATACCCGATCCTATATTTTTTAACCTCACCACCTTTGTACTTCACCCTCATCCGTATTTGTATCAAAACCCTAGAAATTACTTTACGACCATCGTGAGAGGGACACGAAAGACTATTGAAATAATTGCAAACCCAAGAAAATTCAAATTGCATAAAACATACCGAGTCTATTAGTTCTGGTTCAATCCTCTCTTTTACTCTGCTTGGTATTGGCTTGCTACATACACTGCAAATTATGCAATACAACAAAGAAATTTAAGGAGAGAAACAGACTACTGTTAGATAACCGAATAACAAAGACAATTGCAAATAAAAAGGGACCAAAGGTAGAAAAATTCTTTAGACACCCATTTACTAATGTATTAGATGGCATCCACCATCTATTTACAAAAATGTTACATCATCAATTACCAAATTGTAGTTTGGAAAGGCTGGTAAATGTGCTTTTTCCCAATGGCCACCAACAAATTAAAATTGGTTATAAACATTAGAATGAAGTCCATGCTTGTGACATATTAATAACACATTTATAAAACATACTTCCCCTATGATCAACTATGCTCTAGTTTACAATCACAATTCAACAAACTGCAAAAAATATTTACAAAAGCAAATAAAATTAAAATCCAACTATAAAATAAAAATAATTTGTTATCATTCAATAATAAAAATAATTAAGCAAAATAAAGCATTAACAAATAAACAAAAACAGTTAATATAAGAAAGAAAGAAATATTAGTAGAAAAAGAAAACAAATATGGAAGAGGAAGAGGAAGAAGAATAAGAATAGAACCCACAGAAAAAAATATGAAGGAAAAAGACATAACAACAGGACAAGTGTACCACCATCAAGTTTTAGCATGGAGCATCTATCCTTAATTATAATTACCCACATGTAATGACTGAAGTCAGTCTGCAGATATATTAGCCATCAGACAAATGCATTATACAGACAGGGCGCAATAACATGAGGAACAATTCACTCACCCAAGTCACTACATTCCCTTCTCCAGTAGCATCACCAGCCCCTCGATTAGCAAAAGAAAAATGAAACAGAAATAGTGTCATTCCCACGACTCTTTGATTCCACGCCGTCTAAATTAGGTAATGGTACTCTGGCTGCAGCCAGCTGTGATCTGCAGTAACCATATTGTATGCTTTTAGTAAACAAGCAACATAATAATTACTAGTCACATGCTAAGAGTAAAACATTTTTTTTTGGGAGACATCATAGGCTCAAATTGTTTATTTTGATCAGATAACCATGATCCTAACTAGTAGAATAGCAACTTGCAAATCAAATCATCAGTAACATATTAGCTATATGGAATAAGTTTATAATAATAATAATAATAATAGTAATACTAATAGTAATAGTAATCCCCAGGTAACATCTAAATTTAGATTGAATAATGGAAATGTACAAATATCTTATAGGTCATATAAAAGGAAATTAATTAACTTAAAAGTTTTTGCCTTAATTGCCTCAAAAGGGAAAAAAAAATAAGATTCTGAATAGACACTTCATAATCAGGCTTTAGGATCTCAAGATTTAAGGTAAACAGTACTAGTGAAAATCAAGACAGACATAAAACTATAAGCAAACAAATTTAGTTTAGACAGAACAAACATTTGTCACACCATGTACCAACAGCTTCATACAATCCACATATACAGCCCTCCACACGCAGCAATTTGATGGCAGCCAACAAAGTTGTCATTTGTTAAATTCATTAAAACCTGCCCAGAGGTTAAAACCCACATTGGGCAACTCAAATAGGAAATAAACAAATTTAGTCATAACAAGCCAGTATCACGTTGTTTAAATGATTGCACCGGCCAAATAAAAATAAAGACATGCAGATTTTATATATCAAAAATACCTTAACAACTGCAAGAAAGCAATCAGCTAGAAGAGTGGACTTTTCTTCGTCAACGGCACATGAGCAAGTGCTTTCATGAGATTATGAGAACAATGGCATTCCCCATTATATGATCTTTGACAATTTCCACCATTACTAGATAGTTGATACCAATTTTCCCCCTTAGTTGTTTCTTCTTGGCTCATTATCATTTGGTATAGGTCTTCTTCTTCAAGGCCTCTTTGCAGCCCTACTTTTCTTAGTTTGAGATTTCTTTTGTTTCGCAGATAGTAAATCCCATTTTAAAGTTCACAAGCGTCTTCATTAAATACATACGGATCTTCACTGTCCTCTAAAAGCTCATACTTATTATCTTTTCTACTATTTGGAATCTCTACAAGACCAAACTTCATCCTCAAACCATTACCACTTACAGATGCTCCACCACTAAAACTGCTTAGTGTACCACTACATGAGCCAGACAAGGACAGATAAGATCTCATTTTAAGTAAGCAATTTTAGTGGTGGTAGTTTCAGAATTGGAACTAGAACAACCTAATTGGTTAAAGAGCAACCACAAACTGTTCGAAGATGCATTAAAGCTCTTTTCAGAGGAAACCAACGCAGTGTTAGAGCAATTTTCAGAAGAACTAATGATCATTACCTCATTGTTGCCCACTGCAGATTGAAGGAGAAATACAATAAGTTAGAAAATAAAAAAGGGATAAGGATGCCACAAATAATAAAATGATATGAGAACTACTGAATACCTTTACCGTTTGTAAGTAAAGCCAATTCAGATATGTGACCAGTCCTATCAAGGGAGATGTCAAAACTTCTAAATAAATAAAGTTCTACAAATCGAAATCATTAAACAATTATTCAGATGCAATCAAGATTAAAGAACGAAAGACAATAAAGACAAAAAATACAAATGAAAAGCTATCCCTTGCATTAGTGATTACTAGACAAAATCTTAATGAGAAATATAATGATTTTGATAAAAGATAGCCGAGATCCAAGAGGATTCAAGTTCTGATCATTATGAGCAGATGACTTTGTATTAATAAAAATTAAAAATTTGATAGCTCAATGAGCTTTGCAAATAGAAATGATAGAGATAAAATTTTTACCTGATTATCTTTACTCAGGAAAGTAGCACATTCCATGATTTTCAAACATTTTAAAAGCAATAGGAAGTTCTGCAGAGCCAGGTCAACCATACATCAACATTATTATTATTCATGCACTTAGAAGAATTTCTTCTACAAATGACAATAATTCCATTAAAAAGTAAACTAACAGAACTTGAAAAGAAATGGCATTAACAACAAATTATTGAGTGGTAAGTGATAATCAAGGACAAAATTAGCAAAATTTGAAAATCTATCGTCTTTACATGCAAATTATGCACAAAATAGCGATACAATAGCAACAATAATAAACACAAAATAAATTGTAGTGCCATTTATTTGGGGCTTACATGGCCAAACATAAAAAAGAATGTATTTGGACAAACTAAAATCAAAAGTCTCTTGACTAATCCCAATGGTGCTATAGCATAACATATTCCAAATAATTTATTGAAGAACTAAAAGGAACCAACAACATATCTAAATATTTTATCACAAATTAATATAAATTTGAACAACTCTTCCGATGACTGCACAAACAGGATAAGGGAAGTAAGGTTGCAAAGTAAACCTTGTCAATATAATAGATGTCTGCACTTTCTTCCATTTTCAATGCATAAAAGAAATTTTCAGTTTGCACTGACAAGAATGAGTAAGTTTTAATCTAAAGCATTCTGACCCTTTTATTTTATTTTATTTTATTTTTTTCGCCTTCTAAAACTAAACCGTTCTTATCTACTAAAAACATTAAAACAGGCTATAAGACTAAACAAACGTACAAGCTTACACCTTCATAACATAACAACAGTTCATGATAATCTCAAAGACTGCATCAAACCCTCCTAATTCTCTTAGATTTTCCGTGAAGATACTACCAGTCTTCCTGTACCAAATAGTATCTGAATGAAAGCAAAGGAAATGTTATAACAAATTAACAATTGGCAGAGACTGAGACATGAAGATCAAAATTTAATATGAAGTGAAAGTGCATATAATTTTATTTGTTTTGAATTAAAAAAAAAAAAAGATGTATTAACTCAAGAAAAGGAAGATTTGAAGAGAAAGAGTTGCTCATAAAACAAGAGAATGCATAAGGCACTGTGTTGGTCATATTGGGGTGAAGAAAAAACAATAATAATTCATTTTGATTGAAAAACACTTACGTCCCAAAACTAGGAATAGTGTCATCTTGAATTTAGGCTTTCCTGAATGTTTTGAAGCATTTTGTATAATATAAAAGTCGTAATAAACTACAATAGATTAAGTGATTAATTTATGTCGAAACATAATTGAAAATAGTATGGTTAATATTTTTTTTGGCGTTGCCCCTTCCCCTTCGAATCATATGGATCATCATCTACAAAGCAAATAGAAGAGAAACTTCACAACATGAACAACTTACATTACCAGTCAAAATGTAAAAAAACGTTGTAGCAACTAGATTGTTGGGTGAGTCATCGATGCTGAGGCCAATCATAGCATCAATTATTGTCTTCGTCATCCTAGAAACAAGTTTCAGAAGTTAATATGATACTATACATCCAAGCACAAATTCTAACATTCATCCCCATAAATTTAGCAACAATTACACATCCTCATAAGAATGTACCAACAGCATAAATTCTGCAGCATGTCATTCAAATGTTTAACACCAATCAAATATTTCCCCAAAAAAAATAAAAAGGATGATTAGAAACTGTTTAGTTTTCTTTTTAGTTTTCTTTTTTCCTTCTATATGCATTTTTTAGTCTCAATTTTTCACAGACTAAAATAAACTTTAAATTGAGACTAAAAGGTGTGTTTATGCTTCGTTACCTTACCCCACAACACACATCATTAAGATAAACTTTATTAATGATCTAATCTAACAATGACACAATATTGTAGGTTCTCTTCTTTATTTATAAATTAAACTTTATAAATTGAGATAGCTTCCATTAAAAACATTCAAAAGAAAAATAATATAGAAAACTAAACTGTTCCTCAAGTTATCACTGATTTATTCACAAAATAAAAATGAAATGCCAAAATATGCATACTTCTAGCTCATAAAACTAATACATCAACTTGAATTTGAAAACCCACAAAATGCTAATTAGTAACTTAACAATTCAATATGTATACTGCAACAAAACACTAAAAAGATTAAGACACAGCTTAGCTTAGATACGAGTGCAAGTTACCAGCCCCTCAACTTGTATGCAAAAATAATATGATAATTTCTCATAATATAAATGGCCTTTACCTAGTATTCATTTATTATTAATATTGCATCTAATACTCATTGAAACATGCCCATGTCCACTCAGTGAAGATTGCAGTGAAGGGGTAAGCTTGGAATCTCGATAGGGAACATAAGATGCCTTCCCTCATCCATTCAACTTACCCATCACCTTCACATAATAATCATAAAAGCAGATTATATTTATTGAAATGATAGAAATTATAGATAGATAGCGAACAATAAATGTCCAAATTTCATCTAGAAAGGTAAAAAACATTTTAGTCCTATCATCCATTTCCAAGATCATAACCTATAACTGGATCTTCAGATATGTCATTTGCTGTTAATGACAATGGGGTCAACTAGCAGTGGTGACTGAGATATTAAGACAACAAAGAGGAAAGGGAGAGAACACTTGGATGAGATTTATTTATTTCTTCCTCCCTCCTTTTGCTGGGTGGCAAGGGAATGCCTAGCAGGGAGGAAATGGGCACTAGCAAGCACTGCAATGTGGGGCAAATGCTACATTTTAATAAAAGCATCGCTTTTGTGATCAAGAAGCAGTTAGATATTGACATTGCATAAGGTTATTAATTAAAAAGTAAAGCATAAAAGTTAATATGCATATAACAACAAAACACTAAAAAGGTTAAAACGCAACTTAGTTTAGATACAGGTGCAAGTTACCAACCCATCAACTTGTATGCAAAAATAAAATGGTAATTTCTCATAACAATGTAAGTGACATTTACCCAGTATTCATTTATTATTGATATTGTTACATCTAATACTCACCGAAACATGCCCATGTCCACTCGGCAAAGATCACTTAAGACGGGTAAGCTTGGAATCTCGATAGGGAACATAAGATGCCTTCCCCCAACTCAACTTTCCTATCACCTTGACATAATAATCATAAAATCAAATTACATTTATTGAAATGATAAAAATTAAGAGAGGGGTAGAGAACACTTAGATGAGATTTATTTATTTTTTCCTCTATGCTTGTGGAAAAAATATCCAACATTAACAATACTTGTCACCTGTGGTATTATGCTAACCCATAAATGTGATACAATAGCAATAGATTGTAAATAATATATATTATAAGGAAGAGTTTCATGGCTAGCTATTAAAAACAATGGTGGGCTGAAAAGAGCAAGAATACATTACACATTGTCAATCAAAGAGTAGCCAAATAAAATGAAAAAAATGGGGGAAGGGTGGTGTTGAAAGCAAATTGGGTTGTACAAACAGGATTGGGTTCATTCCTTTACCGTAACATAAACGAGTTAAAACTAACCTTCTAACATAACATAAGGTGTAGATAGACATTAGACAACAATAACAGAAGAAAAAGAAACTATTACAAAATCTTTCTTGCTTACCCATGTCTCAGTAGAATGAAATTAACCTAGGACAGATGCTTATGTCAACAATCTAATCCTTGAGATCCTTTAAATTTTAGAAACTATAAAGATTATAAGGCCTTCCATGGAAATGAATGGTAAGCAAGACATCCTAGTAATTAGAAGGGATAGAACATAGCAATGAGTTTAATTAATGTTCCATAATGTTTAGTTAAGCAATGTTCATCAACATGAAGAATGATTACCGGTGTAAATAGTGTAACTTCGGTTGCCCAACAGACTAAAATTATTTGAACCAACATGACGATGCTCTGCCAGTAGAAAAACATTTAAATTAAGGATAGTAACAAAAAAACTACAAATTATGAAGATAATAAAAATACGAGTAAAAGGCAGCACTATAGGAAAAAACCCAGTATTACCTTCTCCAGCAACAATGAAAGAAAGTGCATGCCCAGGTAACACAAAAGAAAAAATAAATAAATAATACAAAAATATTATGTTTTTGAGGGTTTCACAAAAAAAAAAAAAAAAATGTTATCATCATCACTGTCGAATGACAAAGACAACAATGAAGACAACAGTGCAACGAAATTAGAAGAAAGAAAATGAAGAAGAGAGGAGAAAGAAGAAAGAAGGTAGAGAGGAGAGAGAGAATGAAGGAGGCTTTGTGAAGAAGAGAGTGACATGCAGACATGAAAAAAGTGACTGATCATGAGGTCATCTATGGTTGTCAAAATCAGAATTACGTATATGCCTGAAGGGCCAAGCATAACTTCACTATATTAAAAATTTAAAAATATGGTCAGCACATCATTTTCATAAGTTGCAAATCCAAGAGCAGAAGAAAAGAACAAAGAGATAAGGGCTCAAAACTCACTCAATCCCCAAAGGAATTGTTCAGGTTCCTTCAATAAAGTGGCATATATGTCACTACTAAATGAATTCTGAGAAATTTTACGAGAACACTAAAACCACTATTCTGCCAATTGAGACAAAGTAACACGACCACCCTTGACCTACAACCATTTCATAAATAGAGTCCAAAAATATTTCAGTAAATATGCCACATTTTAGGCAAATAAAATCATACTCAGCAGGAAACAACTCCTAATGTACAAAAATTTAGGTTGCAACAAAGAAATGTTAAACAACTTAAAGCCATACAACTATATATTAGGTCAATGATATGTTAAATTCACTCTGAAATACTGCTCCACTCCTATATATACACATACATATACTATTAATATATTAAGGGATAATTCCAAAAAGCATATGTAGTTTGCAAAAATATACCCTTTTTTGGGATTATCCTATATATTAACAGTTATATATTAACAGTTCAACAAACAGTTTTCAATTTTCAGTCACATTAATAGATGGGAAGAACAATCAACAGCAGGTACTCATAATGCAATACATTCATGAATTAACAGTGTGAGTAAACATGTGGGCTGCAGTTGAAATGAAAATGAAGTTCAAAATTTGAAATGCACAATTGCAGATGCAGCAAGCCAAAACAAACCATCTCTTCTACAGTTCTACTTTTTCCTCTACAAACTTCAATTACTACTCTTGAAGATAAACATGTTTCAAATTTGTTAAATTGGTCTCTCTTGTCATCCTCAAGAGAGACACCGTTAAGTACATCCTCCTTTATTTGGGCTGCACAAGCAGACACATGGGACGCATCAAGAGGAGAAGTGAAGAATAATCATCAACATTCATAGAGCACTATGTGAAAGGAAGCAAAATATTGTGATTTGAGAATGATATAGCATTCTTACATTAGCAAGTCATAAAATTTGGATCCAACACATCAAATGTAAATTGGTGCCAATCAAGACCACATTATTATAGCAACAAAGTATAGATTCACAAAAAACATCAAGACACTTAAAGCGTCGGAAGAGTAGGTTTTGTCCGTTAATGAAAGATCAAGCACCAAACAAAAAAGTCAAGAAACAAAAAACTATATATGATAAAAGCACATAATGCTCAACAACTCAATTTTAAAAGCCCAACCTGCTCAAACAAGGATTGTGGCTTGCCCCTACAGAAGTTTGACAACGTCTACGTAGCATTTCTCAACATAGAGAGCTTCGCATGTTTGTTGAAATGTGCCAATAAAGGCATCAAAGCACCATTGCTAAAGACAAGGTCACGACATTTAAGTAAGTCACCAGCAACATTTCCCAATGCCTAAACAACCTACAGATTAAATAAAAAAGTGTTAATTACTACTCTAGAATGATCCCTGGGAGAGGTCAAGAGGGTTACAAGAAAAAAGCAATAAAAATGCATAGACAAGTTGTGCAACATATACCTGCTCACGAACATCATCAGTAGGTGAACTTAAAAGTTAAACGACTATTGGAACAGCACCATGATCAATTACAACCCTGCTGCTTTCCGAGGTCCTTGAAGCAATGTTTGTAAGAGCCCAAGCAGCCTAAAACTAAACCACATGCAAAAAACAACAGTCAACAGATAAAATAATACAGGAACCAATACTGCATTATTTTAACCTAATTCTGCAATTTGTAGGATAGTATCACATTGTGCCAATTATTGCCCATGTAGTTTTGGGACCCTATCATTCATTTTCGAGTCCTCTATTTGTAGAGCTAAGAAAAAGTATCCATTCTCCTGCTCAATTGTATTTCCAATCAAAGCACATATGACAAATTAGAAAACTTATAACCTTGCCTACCACAGAAAGATGCTCCTCATTAGAGAAAACAGTGGAGCTTTGCGATATTGCTGATACAATTCTGCGCCAAAACCACCATGAGGTAGCCAATCAGTAGGAGCAAAGTTGACAGCCTCAGCACAATTTAATCCTGAATAGACCACACAACCAAGAGTGTTACTACTACTAATTATACAATATAAATTTATGAGACAAAATTCCTGCCAAACCCCAAAATGCTCTCCATTTACCAGAAAAATAGCCTGGCATACCAAAATTAAATCCTACAGGGTAAGATCTAGAGAGTGATAACAACATTTCCAGACTCTTGGTCAAAAGCAAGCACAAAGTATCACATCAATTGTAATCCAACAAATTACAAAGACAAACTATGCATTTGTAAGAGTTAGAAGACATTCAGTTAAAAATGAATAACAGAGCATGAACTTAGATTGAAACCTAAACAGCTCTTACCAATAACCAAAAACCTCAGCACTAACAGTCCGTTATAATTCAACAAGATAACAATTAACATGGGTAAAATAAATTACCAATATCAGTGCTTCTATCAGGAAAAATGGAACAAACAATGCAATCAAGAAAACTTAATCCTAATCATCCCTTGTAATTCAACAAGATCATAATCAACACAACAATTCACTGCTAACTGGAGCTTTTAAATTATATTTCTTGATAAGAAAATGGAAAAAGGAAAATCAAGAACAGTAACATAAATCAGCTACCCATTGCCATGCTACACAAAGTGGACCATTGTCATGCTGCTAGAATGCTCTCCATTTACCATAACAGTCAATATCAGTGCTTCTACCAGGACAAATAGAACAGGCAATACTACAATATCGAATCAAGAAAACTTAACCATAACTGTCCCTTATAGTTTTAAATTTTAAAAGATTTTTTACAAAAACGGTGACAAAGACTAATGAATTAGGCATATAGTTGTTTTCTTTTCTTTTAAAAATTACAGACATAGTTTTCACAGTCACACACAAAAATATGTTAGAATAGGAAGGCCAACATTTATAATCATGTAACATTTGTACTCCAACAATGGAAGGCTTTTCTTTACAATATAGAAGAAAAAAATACACTGAAATGCAATCTATATAAGAGAAAATATAGAGTTGGCATCTTACAAATTGAAGCTAAATTCTATTTTTTACTACATAGATATACACACACAAACACAATAACCGACAATTGCAATTGAAGAAAAATATGAAATCATCTAAAACCTCCCAAAAATCTTTCAGTCAACTTCAACTAAAAAGAGGCAATGGAACACTAAAATTCTGATTTTTACCATTAATTCGAGCCCCTTATTTTTTCAACTTTAGACAATAAATAAATACTTGTAATATCACACAAGAAAACGCCAATCCACCAAAGTTTACCATGACAAAAGCTAAAAGGCTCGTGGGCTCGATATATGCATCATAGATAAAGAATTATCATGATTGGACAAACTAATTTCAAATATCATTACTTTGCAGCCTTGTCTAAGTAATTGTCAATTTGTATGTGTTTAAAATTTACTATCATTTCATCAAGTAAATAAAAATGCGGTTATTCTAAATATAAAAAATATAAAATTTTATTAAAAAAATACCTCCTACCCGATGGCATCACCAAAATGAATGCAAAATTTCCAACTAACAAGTTAAAATCCCACTTAAGAATTTTCCACACTCTTTATATATAAACTGGAAAAATAAAAAATAAAAATAAAAACAAAAAAAGGAGGAGAAGAAAAAGTATAGCAAGCAAAGCATGTGATGTAAAAGAGCTAAGATGATATTACCTGAGTAGCAAAGACAAGTAGCTCACCCACAGCAAAAAGAGCTATGAAACCATACAAGCTTTTAATACAGAAGGCAGTGAAGCAAAAAATTGCACCTGCAAAGGTATAATGAGGTAATAAGTACTTAGCTCCAAAGTCAAAAACTAGATATGAGGTACAAAGTTCAAGTGCCACATTTAATATTTCTGTCAACCAGGGTAAAGTAACCTATCCAGGCACAACAAAACCTTCAGTTTCTAATTTTCTTTGCCACTATATATATATATAAAGAAGAAAGATGTTCCAGTACCATGTTCTTACAAATTTGAGATAACAACAGAACTCACCTTAAAAGCATTAGAGATTGTAGCATTCATACGATCAAGAACAAGGCCTCCAGATACTGTTCCCAAAATTCCACAAACAACTGTAACCCCTCCAAACATCATATCAGCATTACTCTATATAAAGAGACAATTTTAATCAGTTTATCAATTTAATAACTCAAATAAAATATTTGTAAATCTTTTAACAAAGGAGGTACTGTCATGGCAGTAAATTTAAATAAACATGTGAAATCCACCAAGCAACCTACCATGTGATAAATATTGTAACCAGCCTTAGGCCCCCAGTATGAGCATGCTCCAATGACAAAGTTGTAAAATATGTAGCTTGCAAACCAATCATCAAGTTAAAAGATTTTTACAACATACCGCAAGTAATTCAGAAATAACTTCCCATCAAAGAATCTAATACAGCAATGGACAAATCAATCACCACCTAAAACTTTGAGATTACAAGAATCAGGAAGAGACCATATAGGACAACGTTATCAAGATCACTAAGAGTTGGACGGTATAGAACAATACATAATCAATGGAGATAAAAAATATTTGAAAGATACCTAGAACGTTTACAACATAAACTTTATCAACCAAAAGCACTTTTATATCTTTCACAAATCGAGAGAACTGATTTGCATCCAAAGACCTGTCATACAAAAGTGGATATGTATCAGAAAGGGTGAGAAAATTCAGTATGGAGTTCAAATCGGAAATTCTTCTTTTTCAAGACTTGTAAAGCATAACCCAATGTTTTATCAAATGTCTCTGGAAACCAAGACAGAAAATTTCAAAACCCTTACGATAGGCTTTGATAGGGATGGCTAAGGTCAAGAGAATCAATTTGACTACCCCAACCATGCCATGGCACAGAGTATTGGAACCAGTTCAACCCAATACCACATAAATCAGGGTCAATAATAGTAATTAAAATGGTAACTAACTAGCAGAGACAGATAAGAATTTTTCAGTAGCTTCTTCACCACTTGAAGTGTGGCCATTGTCTCAGTTGTTTCACTTCCTAGACCTTCAAATTATCAAATAGTTGCCTACTCTAAGTTCACTGGTGAAATAAGGGTCACATTTGTCAGGTGCAGACCACTAGGTCTGCCATGTCATGCAATGATATTGGAAGTTTGGAACCATAATATCAACATTTGTTTTCCATTTTTTTTGGGAGGGTGTCTGGGCTTGGCATATTGGGGATTCTACTTTGATGTTATACCTTGTCAAAACCAGTCCTATCTTCATCCCGAAAATCATAGGAATTATGAGCATAGACAAACAATATAATCCTACAATTGAAAATTCATCTTATCCACAAATACATCCTTTGCGTGTCAACAAGCAGGTAAGTTTCTTTCTAAATAATAAGATTGTGACTTGAATAATGAACTTCTAAATTCAACACCAGAAAAAATAAATCTGGTGATTTTTTTTAAAAAAAAAAAAAAAAATTAGGTGCTTTGAAAATTAACTAGGATAGAAGATGTGTGTTTTGGTCGACTTCCTTTTCCTTCAATCAATATCATTTCTTGTCAAAAATAGGTAAAAGGTCAAACCTGTGCTAGGAACTGCATTGTTCGTTAATGAATTGCAATGTATGTACAACTCATCAAAGAGGCAATAAAAGCATGGATGTAAAAGCTTCTCACTTGGAAATCTTTTCTGCGCCTTGATTGCTTATATCTTCAGTTCCAACTAACACATGACTATCTGAAGCCTCTGAGACACAAAATAAATCAGCCTTATCAGCAGGGAAGCACATTTAAGATTTTGAAAAAACATAATAATTCTAGTACACTAACGTCTCAGGTCAGAAGCCACATTTTTGAAAGATTTTCATGTGAAACTTGTAAATTTTAAATCAATAAGGTTTGAATGGTTAGGGTCAAACAAGTTGAGGATAAGACAAGTTTAAATCAACAAATTTTCTTCTGTTTGTCTTCATTTTTATTTGCATTTTTTCTTTGGAGTTGAGGGTTTTCTACATGAAGTTTAAAGGTGCATCTTCTTCATCTTTTTGTTTAAGGACTAGTTTTAAGGAGATTTACTCAGCTTTTGAGCTTGTCGTTTGCAGTGGGTTTGTTCACTCTCTCTGTTGACAAACCCCTCCTACTAGTATCTCTCTCCTTTTAATAAACTTTCTTTTTTATCCGATAAAGAAAATAATGGTTTGGATTAAACTATATGTAAGTCTTTTCTCCCTACTCTTCCAATCTTTTATTTACTATTTTTTCTCTCCAATCGATTCTATCATTTTATTGTATGTCTGTTCCTTTCTCTTCTAGAGTTAATATATTTCTTTACCTCTCATCTCTCCTCCACAATTTTCATCTGATTTTTCTCTCTCCATTGCTTAGTATTCTTTTATTCGTTTTACCAAACCAGGAAAAGAATCCACAACTAGCAAACTAGCTTGCCTTGATGTAGAGAACTAAAGTTGATTAGTCGACTATAGCTCCTTACTTATATCCATTGTGAACGCTTTTATATGTGGGTCTTCTGGAAAAGGAAAGACACAGCATGTTTGTCCTCCTACTCGCTCAGTCCCATTCTTTAGCCAGCATCCTAACCTAGCTATGCTATTGGTGATGATACAATCTTTACAATAAGAAAAATTCTGAAGTCCTTCATAAACTTAAAAGACATGCAAGCAAATTGATTTGCTAGCTGTTACCAAACTAATAAGGTAGCTGTTTGCATTGTACATTAATCTAAAAAATTTTAACCCATCCCAATATATTAATTTCAAACCTCGCATAAAGTGGGCTTGATTTATTGGCTTAAATATAAATTCATTACAAAAAGTTCACCCGTTGGATTTAATATACAAGAATAAGAAAAATTAAAGAACTCCAGCAACAACAAAAACAGACTCATTGAAACATGCGAGTGATTTTATTGAGTAATAATAAAAGAAACATCATGCTCAAATAAAGGAGGCAGGTTTGTGTTGCACCAGAGAAGGGACTAAAATGAAGGTTCAAGTAAATGTAACATTCCCGCTTTGCAAATAAATCGTAACAGCAGCAGCAACAAACAATTAGAAGAAGAAAAAGGAGAAAAAAGAAGGATGCGCCAGTACCTTCAGTAAGTGAAGCAATTGTTTCAGATGCCAATGCTATTTTTGATTCAGCAGGAGTGAATCCTGTCATTGAAGTTCAATAACAGGTAAATTATTGTCAGACTCGAAAGAATGAAATTCTTGAAATAAATATGATGCATCACAAATTATGCACCTTTCAACTGCAAAGGTTTCATGACAAAACCCAAAATAGCAAATGGAAGCATTAACAAGGCCTCTATCCAGAAAGCATACCGCCAGTTAAAATGGCTTCCAACCTACACATAGGGAAAATGCAAATTATAGTTATCACCAAACTTTACCACCAAAATAAGTAATTAAGCAAAACAGTGGAAGACGGCTGAATGAACACATAAAAGAATTGAACCGTTGTTGCAGTGGGCAAATTTAAGACAACCAGAAATAAAGAGGAAAAAAGGAGAATGTACGTAATAAAACCTTCTTTGCTATAAAAATACATTGGAATTTCAAATTCATAAAACCGAAGATAAAAGAACACATAAATTGACTATTTAGAAGGGCATACAAATAAAAAAGTGATTAGAAGTTCTACAATTCTATTTTGAGTTACGAATGATTAATAGGACTAAGTGGCGTTAATCAAAGAAATATTGCCAAGCATCAATTCTAAAATCAAAACTCAAACGAACTCAATTAAGAAGCACAAAAGCAATTAGGGACCAAAATCTGATTCACCAGGTACTATATTATTCCAAGGATAAAATCAACTGAGGTATAAAAACAACAGAACTTTACAATTCAATGCAAAAGTGGTAGGTCAAAATAATCTGAAAGCCTCAAATCAGGCATGCAAACTTACAAATCCACCATAAATATAGCCCACGGCAACTCCAGTTGGTATACACATGTAGAACATTGCAAGCCAAGCTGTTTTCTGGAATCAAGAAAGCAAACCATGAGAGTCACACAAGAAAAAGGGTGGTGACAAAGTCAGCTAATTTTAAGCCTTTCAAGAAAAAAAAAAAGAAATGCAGCAGGAAACCTGAGCAACAGGAGCATTGTCATCTATAAAAGGTGCTGCAAGACTAATGAAAGAAGCCTCACCTACACCAACCAGCCTATATGGGCAAGAAAAATATTGTAACTAATTGTGTAACATGAAAAACTAATAAAATAAAGAAGAAAAACAATCTCTTTGCAAGGACTAACAGTGTCATACTTACATGCAGAATACAGCAATAGACCAAAAATCAAATGAATTACCACATCCAGTCGTAGCAAATGTCCAAATTGATAATCCGACTCCAATAAGCCTAAAAGGATTATAGCTGCAAAAACAACCATTATTAGAACTATAAAACAATTGGGTAGCAATTAACTGTACAAGATTTATAGAACTAACTGCAACTTTCACAGAGAATAAAAAAAATAAAGTAAGTCATACCTCCACTACACTACTCACGTTCACATGCCCTCTCCCAACTCCCAACCAATTCCTCCTTCCAAACACCATATCATTCCTCAATAATTCACCAATCCAACATGTTATTGTAGATATGAGACAATGAAAGCTACTGTGAGGGAGTGGAAAGGATTGTTGAGAGACTAATAACAAGACCTCGAAATGGCTTGTTTGGCGGTGTTTCTCCACACAACTAACAACGATATCAGATGATGCGAAAATAAAAGGGTTTTGGTGTTGGACATTAATTCGATCAATCTTGAGAATAATGAACATTAAAGAATGGATTGAATGGATTGGCATGGTTTTGGTCCTGGACAAGGTCACGACATTCAGGTGAGTCAACAGCAGCATTTCCCAATGCCCAAATAGCACTACAGATTAAATAAAAAACAGTGTTAATTTGTAGCAAACGTATTAGTTAAATGTAAAGAGTCAGAGAGAGATGAATGGAAGCTTCATAGAATGATGTTTGATAGAAATGCTACTCACCCTCAATTAAAACTAGGCAAGCTCATAGCTACCCCAGCTGTCTCAACCCAACTAAGGGTGCATCAAGTAAAATCCAATCTCTCAATTCCTGTATGTTTCAACCCACTTTTCTGTTAGCGCCACCTAAGAAATGAGGAGAAATAACATGACAGGCATTTTAGAAGTACGATAATTTAATTTTGGGATCGTAATATAAAATTACAAGAAACTCGTAACAGGAAAAACACAATAAAAAGGCATAGACAAGTTGTGCTACATATACGTACTCATGAACATCTTCAGAAGGTTAACTTAAAAGTTTTAACAAATATTGGAACAACACCATGATCAATTACAACCTCTGTGTTTTCCAAGGTCCTTGAAGCAATGCTTGTAAGAGCCCAAGTAACCTCAAACTGAACCACATACAAAAAACAACAGTCAAAGAAAACACCCAACAAAACAGCAAACAAATAAACATCACAGTAACAAACACATAAAATGACTAATAAAAAGAAACAGTGGGTATTACGAACCTGAATCTGAAGAATGACAGGAGCTCAGAGATGATAAGGCGAGTCACCCATGGCTGTAACAAAGATCTAAGCTCGAATGCATCCTCAAGAAAATCATCACGCTCACAACCTTGTGTTTTGACTAAAAATAAGCCATTAATGATCCTTACAGAATTCTCAGTCTTCTCTAACTTATCACCTAGCATTCAAGTTTCGAAAACATCATACATGTATGTTGTGGACTTATTTCGCCTTGACTCTAATTCTCACAAGGTTTCACTCATTTCATTCTCTCGGAACCTAGGCTCAACACTCTTACAACACATGCGAGGTGGAAATTATGCACAAGAAAATCACAAATATTTTACAACGCATGTGAATAAATAATGAAAGACCGCTAATATTCATTCAAAAGACCTCATGAAAGGAATCGGATATCAATAACATTGTTTACTCCAACAAAATAATTCAACTTCTCAAGAGATTAACTAGGTCTTTTCCTTAAACTGTATCGAGGCATATGAGTGAATGGCTAAATGAAAGAAAGGATAAAATAGTTATCAAATGAACTTAGGATCACAATATGAGTTCTAAGAAATTAAGCACTAAACTTCGATTGACTGTAGTGCCCTTTTAAGCTTATTCTTTCTTCCTTTTCAACTAATTTTTATCTTTTTCTTCTTTTTTTTTTTTTTCACTTTTTGCTTTTGCATTTTCTTTTTTCTTTTCATTTTCTTCTTTTTCATTTCAACCTTTTTTTTTTTTTTTTCAATTCATCCTTATGCTTACATATTTAATAACTTTTTCTTTGATAATGATTTGTAAGCATGCACAACACTTTTTTTCCTTTTCTTCCTTTTTTTTTTCATTCACCACGACTTCACTTCATCAAATATATCTTTTTTTTTCAATCCCCACCTTCTTTTGCCTAAATCTTAGTCTCACATGCGAATCCAAGCTCTAAAGGATTTGGATTAATTATTTCAGGTTTGGACATGTATTTATGTAGGTTAAGAACAAAAACATTTAAACTAACTATATGTTTGGCTTCAAATTGGCTATCGGCACACACACAATAAAGGTAAGGAAAAGTGTTTGGCCTTTTATTGGTTTAAGCACACAGTGCCTAGTATCACTTCTCAAAAGTAGTTAAATTTTTCATTTAAAGCAAACGATATATTTAATGCAAGACATGCTATTTCCATCCAATACAAAACCTATAGAGGTCAATCTAATCAATTCAAAAATTTATGAAGGGTGTTTAGGAATTGAAAGAAAACATCCCTCAACAATAAAAATATTAATAGCTCAAATTACTCACACAGGAAGTCTCCACTAGTAGTCCACAACTATGCATACTTAATGTCTCTCCACTCTCCTGACTAGGATTCAAGCCTTTGAAATCCTCCAACCATGTTTAGACTTTCATGGCTACCTTCTAGTCAAGACAATCAATTATAATACGCTTAGATTCCTCTATCGGACACACTAAAACAACCTAGTGATGAATTTGAAACAAAACAAAAATACTGTCAAATTTCAATCTTAACTATACTCGAAGAAAAATTCATTACTCATGAAATGCTCATTGGAAAAATTTGATATTTAACATTTAAATATTAGACATCTAGACCTTCTAACTTTTATTTACAAAATTTTCTTTAAATCGAACTACAACAACTAGTTCAGAGCTGCTCAAATTTCATCAAAAATCACTCTCATAAAATTTCAGCTTGATATTTTCAAATTCTAATGGCTCTAACTTACCCAATTTAACTCTAAATCTTGCTATCTACCTATCAAACAATTCGTCTTGAAGGACACTAATCCTAGCTGCAATTCGTTTTAAAAAATCAAGTTGCAAAAAGGTCTTAAATTAACCAAAACAGTAGCTAATCTCTATTGTCAGGTTCTTCTCACAAAAATTTTGTTGAAATTTTAGATTTTTTTGTTTATTTGATAATATATATATATATATATGTACACACATATATCCTACCCTCAAACCTAATCTAAACATTGTCCTCAATGTTTGAAACTAAATTAGAGACAATATCTAATCAACTAACCAACTACAACCATAATCAACAAATATATGAAAATAATTAAGCAAAATAAAGCATTAACAAATTAAACAAAAATAGATACTATGGTTCAAAACTTAAAACCATAGAATGAGAAGTTCATATCATGATCCAATAAACAGCAAGAAGAAAATATCATGAGTAAACCTTTTTAGTCAAAGCACTTGGCTGATTGGAACATGACAGTTGTCTCCTTAAATTATTACTTCGAGATGTCTCCCAGTAAAATCTTTATCAATTGTAAGCAACATGGCACACAATTCTGCTAGAGTATAACGGTAAAGAAGACGAACTTTTCTAGGCTAGCATTCACAAAGTGTTCCTAGCGCTGCATAGCCTGCATGGAAGTCACGGATTATTAATTATTGCAAGGGAACTACTTCAGCAGCATATGGAAATTCTGAAGTGCAGGCAAGTTAAACCAAGTCCAGAACTTCCAATCATCTTCATATTTATTATTAAAAACAAAAATATATAAATATATAAATGAGGCATGCATGAGTGAATAGGGAGCCCACAATAAAGTTTAATGTACAACTATAAACAATTGAAGACTCAAAAAGCTAAAAAGTACTTAAAACAATTATTACAACAATTGTTTACACCTGAGAAAATAGAACAAGCACCAGCATGGGAAATAAGTTGTTAACAAACAAAAACACTCGGGAATAACAAAAAAAAAAAAAACAAATCAAGAGTGGTCGATCTGAAAGGATCATTAAAGACTTTTCATCTTTAGGAACTCAATACACCTATAGGTAGTTGGTTTTTGCATATTTACAATTTCAAATTAATTAGTTTCCATGAAACTGCCAATTATCTGAACCAAATATTAAAAGTGTGAACATTTCAGAATAATTTTTTATGATGTGAAACAACCAAGAATCTATAGTAAAGCAGATGAACCCAAAGTTCACTTACCTCCAAGCATACAAAAGCAGATGGTCTACACCTGCAAATAACAGCACTAGGGTACATATACTGCTAGCATATGATACACGCTGGATCCTACAGAAGTCATCAAAAGACATCCATCACAATCAAACATAAATGCATCATGGTCACACCTCATAAAATACATCTATATTTACCTCTTTAGTATCCATATACTCTGAACATTTTAAAGGGCACATGGGTCTTGATCTAATGATGCCTTTTTTCCAGAGCTGCTCTCGTCGCATTCTTTCTTCAGTATATATTCTAAGCAATTCTTTCTTCAGATAAGATGATGCTTTACCGTAACAATCACCCTACAAGAAACAAAACCGACAATCAAACGGATACTCACAAACGATTCAATGGAGTGAACGAGATTTAACTTAAAAAGCAGAAAACATCACTTGATCTTCATCTACTAACTGCAGCTTTTTAAATTTAAATAGAATAAAAAATATTAGTATTGCATGCGTGTTGTTGTTAAAGAGTAAAGTGAGTGAAAACGAAAGGAAAACCTAATTGTTATTGAAGAGCTGAGGAGGAGGTGATAAAGGAAGAGAGTTGCTGCTCAACGAGGAGGCCATCGAGTCGCTCTCTTCTCTTTTGTTCGCGAGGCTTAGAGATTGTTGGAGCTTGGAATTTGGGGTTTTAAACAAACCCACCACATAAAACACGAAACATAGAAAAATCCACCACACAAACCATCAACCTTCACAATCAAACAACAAACCAAACCTAAGGGACACCTTCAAGAACCAGAAGAAGCTGAGAAGGTCGACGGCGAAAAAGAAACCAGAAGAAGAAACGGAGAGAGAGAGACAGAGAAAGACAGAGAGAGAGAGAGAGAGAGGGTGAGTCGGTGAAGAAGAATCAAGAAATCAGAGGGGGGAGGTGTGATTATAAAGGCCACGTGTAGATGTGAAAATAGACTTGGATGGATAATTATTAACGGAAATACCACTGAATTTTTTTTTTCCAAATAAAATACCGCTATTTTTTGAATTTGAAATACAACGAGAAAACAGCGTAAAGGGACAAAAAAAAAAAAAAAAAGAGAATCATAACGAATTGACGTCAATTTGAATAAAACATTTTAAAATTTTTCTTTTGGGTTTTTATTTAAGTTGTTAATTCATTATTAAAAAATATATATCAACTCTGAACAAAAAACAAAGAAATTGTATATCTTTGATTTTTCTAAAAGGTTAGAAATTTAATTTTCATCAAGTGTTTATCGTAACTACAATGTAATCAGTTTTCTTCCCTTTATTAAAATAGTAGCTATCTCCCACTCATAGAATTTAATATTTGAATAACATAAATAGTATACCAATAAACATCTAACCCATATATACATACATCATCAGTAAATATAAATAGTTGTGCGCATCTTTATATACTAGAGCTCAAGTAAACTCTCAAAAGTTCACTTTATCTAAATAGCATTTGATTTGGTGTGTAATATAAATTCAGTTCAAATTCAATTTATTGATTTGATTTTCATGAAATCTAAAGAGTTGTTTATTTTTTTATCTGAAAACTTATCAATATTGCTGAAGACTGAAGACTAAAGACTAAATAATAACTGAAATCTGAAATCTGAATGACATGTTTATTTTTTTTAAAAAAATTAAAATTGTTTTAAGACTAATAATTTGACATTTATATCCTTTTACTATAAGTTAATAAGTAATTTTATTTAATGTAATACAAATAATTATAATAAATTATATAACAAATATTAAAATACTTTTATGTATATATTAATAATATTTTTATTCATAATTAAAATATGATTAATTATTATAGTGAAGTAATTTTTTTAATTATACAAATATAAATAAACTATTATATTAAAATAAATTAAATTTACAAATTTAAATAAAAATAAAGAAAATATTCTTAAGTTAAATTGCTATTATAGTAAAAGTTAAAATTGTAAAATAATATATATATATATTAATCATTGTAATATTTTATTAATTACATTTAAAAAGAATTTATAAAATGTAAAATTAGAATAAATTTAGAAATATGTTATTTTAAAAATGATAGATTTGAAATAATATATTTAAAAAATTATTAAATAATTTGACATTCAAATAAAAGTTTAAGAATGTTCCGATCTTTTGTCTAACTACCTTGCAATAGGTCATCTTCCTTCCTCTTGTTAATGTATGCATGGTACGATTTCTAATAATGATAAGGACAAGGAAGGTGACAAAGAAAAGAATAAGTCCCAAGAGCAAGTGAGATCTAGGATGAGGCAAGTTTATCGACCCAAAGCCCCTTTTGCTAGTCCTGCAGAAATTTAGGCAAAGAAGCATATGGGTAACTTAACATATTCATTCTTAATTCAGGTTCATCAAAATGATAATGTTGTAACACGTACTTTGTCACAGGATTCAGTAGATGTTGACGTTGGTTTTTAGTCAACCCGGTTTTTCAAACCCAGTACCTGCGAATCAATAAAAGTAGTAAAGAAAGTAATAAAGAATAACAGTAAAACAGGTTGCACACAATGATTTTTTACGTGGTTCGGCAAAAGTAAAGCCTACGTCCACGACTGTCGCTCTCAACTCTGGCAGAGTAACAGTATATATTTTCTATTCTATCCTTACAATGAATTTCGATCCTCAATTTATAGAGAGGGGGTGTTACAATTTGAGTTTATTCAAATTACATTTAGATAAGGTAAAAGATAATTCACATTAATTCTAATAATTATAATATCACAATTATCTCCATCGAATACCAAGAATATCTAGTTTTAATTTACTTCGAAATAGGAAAGTTGACTTCTTCTTGAACTGAGCTACTTCAGGCTTCTAAAATGTCAACTGGGTCTATTATAATGAGCTCTTTGAGGGAGAAAAATAACCCGGTGAGTAAGAAATGTTCTCAACTGAGCTAATCTCATTCTAAGCTGTTGACCGAGGTGATAAGCGATCTGTCGACCAAGACGCAGCAATCTGCACTCTTACGACATCGTTTTGACTATCGGACCTGTTGAACTTTTATTTACTTAAACTGAAGTATTGGGTCTTACCAGCCCACTTTCTATGATCACTAAAATCCCCATAACACTAGCCCCCTGACTTCCAGTACATTTTATAGACTGGAAGCAACGAGCTCTTGAGTAAAGCTATTTTGGCAGGATTTATTGTGTTACCTCTTCAAATTTTGTCTTATCTTCAGGACATGTGACATTTCCCTAGACGTCAGTACAGTCTACATGCTTCGCGTAATGAGTATTTAATGCACACGTCTCTCAACCGACTGCGCATAATTACGAAATCCCACAAATTACGCTACATCGTCAGATTAAAGGCGGTTATACAGCTATTAAATCTGACGGCTGGGGGCTCGAACTTGACAGCTATATATATAAGTAGACACACTCCATATTCTTCTCTTGCTTGTCACTTTCAAAAACAGACATCTTTTAGTCTTCCAATTTCTCTTGCATTCGTCTGCCACCATTGTTCAACATCTTTTCTTTAAAGCCACAAGATTTCGTTGCATTCAAGGTGAGTTTTCAAAACTTTTCACGACTTTTCAGTTTCGACTTTGATTTGCATTGTGTTTTTCTGCCTTCATGAGTTTGGTTTTCATCTTTGTTTGAGTACCCCGTAACCTTTTGCATTCCCGGCTTGATAAGATCTAAAAAACTTGAATAAACAGTCTGTTTGATCGTACTAGGAGCTTGCATATATGTTGTTCTTTATTTGTAATTGCTTGATATTCCAACTCTGGTCAAGTTGGAAATCTATCCATTAGCACCTTGTAACTTTTGCAACTCACTGGGCTTGCAACTAGGGCTTCCATGCTCTCGGTAGCTCCCTACACGCATGACTTGATATTTAGGGGAATAAGATTAGCCTTTTAGTTCTATATGCTTGGTCCGCTACTAACGACCTAATCCTTTTACTCCTTTTGTAGATGTCAAGTCGTAATCGCTACGACCACAAAGTGGGGGCTGTCGACGAGGACTTCGAAGAGGAATTTACACAACAGGTTAGGAACACTCAAGGTGCAACCTCTCAGAGCGGCGAGGTCACACCAGAGTTTGCAGGATGTGACGATCCCCCTGCTCGCGAGCCTTTTCACCGATATAACTCCTCTGTCAGCCTTAGCGAGCTCACATCGATAGCTGAGGAATTCAGTTTGCCTTCTGGATACCGTGCAATGGTACCGGCTCTCCACGATCATGCGGCTCACCCTCCTCCAGAGTTTATCGCGATAGCCGCCAGCACATAGAGTCTGGATTTAGATTTCCAATCCCTCACTACCTCATCAACCTTCTAAACTACCTTAATTTAGCTCATTTCCAACTCACCCCAAATTCTTATGCTCATTTAACCTCCCTAACTGCTGTATTTATTAAGAATAACCTTCCACCATCGACCCCACGGATGATCCAACATCTTTTTCTTTTTAAGAGTACCACAGGCCCTAAGGTAGAGAAGCGGCCACACTTCAGCCCGCAATTCACCTTATAAAGTGTTCCTCTCCAAAGGAATTGACAAGTCAAATGTGGGTGATTAAAAAACCCACTGGAGTATGGATGAGAAACCTCGGAGTGACACCCAGAGTTTGAAGCACAGTGGATCGATCTAGACGCAATGAGGGTCTAGCAAGCAAGTCAAGAGTGGAGGAAAGTCAAAGTGGTTTGATAGTCGTCGGTCAGGATTCAGGTCACAATCAAGCCAAGGCTTCGTAAAACCACCGATCGGATTCAGAAATACTGAAGCATGCAAAGAACCTGGCCAGAATGTGTGAAATGTGGTAAATGTCATCCGGGTGAGTGTAGATTGGGCTCAAATGTGTGTTACAAATGTGGTCAGAAAGGGCATTTTATGCGGGATTGCCCACTGTTAGCTTTCGATGGTAAGCCACATGCAGGATTAGCAGGACCGAGGCCATTCAGTGCTCGGCAGGGTCAAGAGCAGAGAGGTGCGCAAGCTAGAGGCCTCACTTTATCCAGTAAACCAGGTGCACCAGCAAGTAAAGGTCAATCATCCAGAGGATTAATAGGTAGACCCTAAACTCAAGCTAGAGTTTTCGTAATGACTCAACAAGACGCAGATGCTACTCCGAAAATAGTCTCGGGTATGATCTTTGTATTTAGTGTTTATGTCATTGAATTGGTTGTGAATTAAAATTGATATGAGTATTTGGTGATTGAATTTTGATTGGGTTAAGTGATAAGGTCATATAATGAAGCAATTAGAATAAATATGGGAGTAGGGTAGCTTCTAGTAAGGATTGTTCTTGATATTTTGAGTTTAAACTATTACTTGTGAGTAGTTATGATTTATAATATTAGATAATGATATGGATGATAATCGATGTTTTGAATATTTATGACTTGGGGCTTTTAAGTGAATGAAATTTTGGAGTATTGGATAGAGTTCAGAATAATTCATGAAATGTGTTTGAGATTATATAATAGTTTTATGATATTTAATATTTTTATATGAGAATTTCATATTTGCCAGATTTGCAATAGAATTATGAGTTGGTAGACTTGAATTTTGAGATAATTAATGAGAATCAAGTGAATATGTTATAACATTGGTGTTATAGGACATGATTTTGAATATTATATTGGTTCCAAAGAGTTATTTGAATAGTCGCTGTAGAGTTTCTGAATTTAAAATTGGTGATATAATATTCCTTAGGATCATATGCGCCTCCATTGTACCATTCTTTTCGAATAAGCGAATCTTTTAAATTTCGAGGATGAAATTTTTTTTAAGAGAGAGAGAATTTGTAATATACCCTCCCAATCCTAGTACGGTATATGTGCAGAATAGTATATATCCATATTATTGAGGTAATAAAATAAATTAAAGTATCTAGATGTGAGATTAAATTTTAGTATGATTCCTAGGCAGTATAGAGGTGATTATGAAAATTTACGGAAGGATCGGAAATTAAAATTTAAATAATAAATAAATAAATATATTTATTCATAATGTAAAGCCCAAAACTTCATTCGGTGAGAAATAAATTATTTTTCGATGAATAGTATCTCTAGACGGAAAGGCGGTCCATATGAGTAATATTTTCAAAAAACGGATTTAGTAAATAAAAAATTTCAATATTAATATTAGAATTAAGGCAAACCAAAGCAGAGCGAAGATAAGTCATTTCGAATAAATTTTAAGCGATTTGAAGTGTATTTGACGAAAGTACTCTGTTCGATTAGTGTCCCGTATATAATTTTTATGGGGAAATAAGATAATTTTCAGTACCCAAATATAAAAATTGAATTTTAGTAGAATTCCGGATAGGATCGGAAATGATTTCATAGCCGAAGTGATATAATAATTGTTCTACAGTCCGTAGATATTAATCAGATTTTTTTATAATTTTCGAGGGTGGAATTGAGTTATAATTGGATTTTCGATCGAACGAAAGCGAATTCGAATTTGAAATCGAAATGGGAGAATATTTGGATTAAAGCATGACATGGAAATTTGTGCATGTGTGGCACATGTCATGCATGCATATAGGAATGAAGACGAGTGTTAAACTAATAAGAAGATGGATGACAAATGTACGGGTTTTGTGAAACATATATATATAACAACCAAAAGATGAAAAATGAAAGGAACAGAATCAATTTCAAATTCGCGAGAAACTTTTCGTAATTGTGAAATGTATTATGTTTTCTGGTTTCGATTAGAATTATCACCATATGGGATATGTTAAGTGGGACTACGATGAAATTAATTGAAATTAATAGAAGGTGCAAAGGTCGATTTAAGTTCAGTCATCATAGAGAAGTTAATTCCATAATTTTGTTTAAAGAGTTAGAGCGAAAATTAGGTTTTATTCGATATTCTTATGTGTCAAGATATTTAGTATTTTCAAGCGGAAAGTAAATGTGTGCAATTGACATTGTTACAATTTGAAAAGGATGCTTCAAAAATCTTTATATAATTAGATGTTGTGTGATTGATGTATGATGATGGAAATGATTTAGCATATAAATTAGTTGTGGCGTGCTTATAAGAGGATGTTAAATTATATAGGTATCGAGAAGGCGAAGGAAATCGAAGTTGAAAAAATATCGCGAACTAGAAAATTGAAAAGTTTCCGTGAGTTAGAAATCGATGAGTGTAAGTTATTTTACGAATTGATAAATGCATTTTAGTATGCTTTAACGTGAGCATAAAGTATTTTTGAATTGTTAAAAGCATTTTATTTTTTTTAGTATGCTTCCATGATGCGTTATGAATATTTAAGCATTAAATGAATTTATATTGATGTTATTAGTTTATAAAGGTTTTAGACATGGATTTAAAGAAACGTTATCGTATGAAATTATGTATGAAATATTTATCGCACTAATTTATTGATGAAATGTGTTTTTATGTTTTAATATCTAATCGAAGAAATATGTTTTTTCGATAATTATTTTTAGCATGTGAATTAAATCCTTAAAAAAAGTTAAAGACAGTTTTCAAGACCAATAGTTACCCTAATTCCTATTATATGACTAAGATATGACTGAAATGCGGTCGAAGTGCTTTATTGCGCATATGACATGAAGGGATCCCACTTGGATTTAACCTCTTGAATCCGAAGGAAGCCCTTTCGGCATTCCTATGGACTCCGAAAGCCTTTCCTTTAAGTAATTTAAATAGGAATCTGTGGAGCGAACCCAATTAAAATGTTTATTCTTTTAAAAATTTTGCAAAAAGACGGATAGAGTTTCCTCTATTTTTCGGACATCCCAATTTTTACAAAACCTATAATAATTGACAGGACCCGCCCAAGATTCCTACTAATGAATCCGATGGCCCTGCCGAACACCCCATAAGACCCTTCTAAAGCCTATCTACTAAGGTCCTAAAAAGACGTCATGGAGTGAACTCATAGCCATTAAACTATCTTTGAGGCCTAGGCCTAAAATTTATCTGTTAAATCATAAATAAATATTTGAAACATGCAGCTATAAATAAAATGCTACAAAATCAGTTCATAAATCTGACAATCATGCAAACATTTAATTACTATCTGAAATCAAATGAATGTACTGCGTTGACAATTGAAATCCACCTAAACTACGCGGCGTGCTCCGGTACCTGAAATCACCTATGCCTGCACTTGGAGAGGATTTTAAACAAAAACATAAAACTAAAATGAGTTAAAAGCTCAGTGAGTGTGATATCTTTAAAACAATTTATTTCCTCCCAAATATATATTTCAAACATACTTTCTATAAAATATCTTTAATTTCTAAAAGCTATTGATTTTCATAAAATTCCATTTTGTATATGAAAAACTTTACTGAAAATATTTCATATTTCTAAAAAAAAAAAAAAATCATTTCTTTCCAAAATCTGGCTATCAAAGGTATGCTAACTATATCTGATCTCACAAGCAAGCTAAAAACCCCAAAGACGGTCGAACAATCTCCGTTCAGTGTGGAGGGTAACGTGGCGCAAAGGCCAGCGTCGCCCACCGTGACAAGCTACTAAAAGACATCTAGTATACATGCGTGGCGGAACTATCATCGCTCACCGTGCGTCGAGAAATACCCTACTAATGTAGAGGGCGACAGACTCTGACAAACTCAATCCCCATGAAGTCAGCTGGACTAGCCCTCCCAATACTATGCCATACACTATGGGGTATACCGACCGGGTCTAAAGCTAAAAGGTCACGCTATCCATGCTCGGGCTATAATTTAAAACTGTTTTTCTTTCTGTTAAAAATATTTAAGCATACCATTTAATTATTTTTGTTTATGAAAACATATAAAATATTTATAAATTCATTTACTAAATAAACTATCTAATAAAATCAATATATATAAAATATTGATGATAAACTGAGAAATATTTCATAATAATATAAAAACACACTCACAGCTTGCTTCCAACTTGCTTGAGAAATTCTGCTTCTGCTTCTGCCTCGGCGACTTCAACCAGCTTGTTGACCGACGACCTCCCTAGCTCGTTGGCCAACGACCTCCCTAACTAGCTCTCAAATCTAGCTCTAGCTCGCTCTCAACTCTAGCAAGCTAGCACTTAGCTCTAGCTCGTATTCAGCTTATCCAGCTCTAACTCTAACTCGCATTCAGCTTCGGCTACTCCAGCTCCAGCTCACATTAAGCTCCTCCAGCTCCAGCTCGCATAAGCTCTAGCTCGTCCAGCTCTAGCTCCAGCTCGCATAAGCTCTAGCTCGTCCAGCTCTAGCTCCAGCTCGCATTTAGCTTCTCCAACTCCAACTCGCATTCAGCCTACAGCTTCAATACGCATTCAGCTCCTCTAGCTCCAGCTCATCCAGATCTAGCTTCAGCTCGCATTCAGCTTCAGCTTCTCCAGCTCACATCAGCTCCTCAAGCTCTAGCTTCAGCTCTAGCTCAGCTCCTTCTGCTCTACTCATGCGAGCTCTCAACTCTACCCATGCGAGCTCTCAATTCACTCACGCTAGCTCTCACTCTCTTTATTCCTTCTCTTTCTCTTTCTCTCTCTCCTCACCCTGCCTTCTTTCTCCCCCTTCAAACTAAAGCAGCACATGCCTATTTATAGGTAGGGATCCAAGTTGACTGTTTCTCAAAATCATAAGAATGCCACTGATTCTAGAGAATTCTCTTAAAATATCTAGCAAATTCCCTTTTAGCCCTTCAACTTCTAAAAAATTCCACTTATTTTCTTAAACTTTCAAAATTTTACACTTTTAACTATTTCACTTAAATTACTTAAAAATCCTTTTTATTTTCTTTCCAAAGGGGCATACTGGAACATTTCTTCGCTCTGAACACAGAAACAGTAACATCCTCGGGAGAGGATGTTACAATTCTTCTCTTCTTAAAAAAAATTTCGTCCTCGAAATTTCATACTACTGAAAAGACAGAGGAAACTACGTTGCATCAGAACTTCACGCTGACTTCAGAGCTCTGACGGGATCTGGAACACTAACGCTAATACGAACACGTCCGTAGCATCTTGATCAACCTTTGAGAAAATTTATAAATGGAAAGGTTACAAAGCTCACTCAAAGAAACCTCATCCGTCATAAAGGAACATTAATAAAGGCACTGAAGCAATCAAGATCGAAGATAGACACTTGATCAAAAGTCACTGAACCTGATTGGATATCTGAAAGCAATATTGATATAAAAATATACTCAATGCTAGAAGGAAATGACGGATGGCTAAAATATTCACCTAAAGTCCACAAAGAAAATTATCTCGAGGAACAATGGTAACAAAGTCTCTTATTGCATCCAACAATAAAGAGACAAAAAATGGATAGTAAAGTAACAATGTGAGAAGTGAAATGAAATAAGATACTAATAAAGCTTGGTGTTGAAGCCAAAGCTCCAAACCGTGTTGATCAAGGGGTCAATCGCAAACTCAATTGAAAACAAGCACAAGGTTCATAATCGAACAACAAGGAACTAAATCAAAACAATAATACAATAACTAGTCAAAGACGGAAATATAATCCATCGTTTGAATTATCAAAGACAAGTCAACTACAACAAAAGAGCTTTAAGGGAGCATAAACATTACAAGAGAAAGATATCCCCAAGGCATCTCAAGCATCTCGTCTAGAATTAGTCTCTGAAGCGGCGTCTGCCTTTTGTTATTGATGGAGCACGAACACCAGAGGTTGAACAACGGGTCTACCTGGCTGACCTCGGGATGAACCACCCCTACTCGATGCTCTACTAGGCTGGCCCGAACTAACGACTTCTGTATCCTGGAAACTCCGCTGATCTGGTTTCCTACCTCCACTGGAGGACCCTGGTATAGCGGTCCCCATCTCTGGCTAGAAAGCTGAGGCTGTCATCAGACAATTCTTCATAAGATGACCTTCTTGTCTGCAATTAAAACATTTGGTTTTACCTTGGAGACATTCTCCAGAATGCCTTCTTCCGTATTTTTGGCACACAAGCCAATTCTTTCTGCCCTCATTACTGCTTTCGGATCCAATTGATTATCGAAAGAGCTCTTATTAGAATACGATCCCTGGTTGGATATCCGGCTACCTAATCCGGCTGATGACTCCCCACTGCGGGATGACTTACTAGGACCTTCTGAAAAATCTCCAATCTATCCACGCTTTTGAGTCTGCTGTCTGGGTTTAAGGTTGGGCTGTAGGCTTCTTTCCACTCTGATCATTGTCTCTACTAGCCCGTCGTACTGTGTATGGACTGTTGTAGCAACATAGGTCCGAATCCTCTGATTTAGGCCAGCTGTAAACCTCTTGATCTTCTGCTTTTCATTGTCTGCTATGAATGACACCATCCGGACTAGTTCTGAAAATTTCTTCTCATACTCGGCTACAGAAAGATTTCCTTACTCTAGTCGAAAGAATTCTTCTATCTTTGCATCCTGGTACCTCCTTGGGTAGAATTTGCTCAAGAACTCTTGCTTGAAAAGCGCCCAAGGTGAGCTGCTGGATGACGCCTCTGCAATACTTTCCACCAATCTTTGGCTCTGTCCTTTAGCAAGAAAATGGCTAATGATACCATGTGGTCTTCGAAACATCCCATCACTAGGAAGATCTCCTCGCTAGCCTCTAACCACAATAGGGCGTTCTCTGGCTCTCTAGTCCCATCGAAAGATCTAGCACCCAATTTTCGAGCACGCTCAATGGAGAATTCTAGCTCTCGCGATTGATGAAGCGTCACTGCTAAAACTCTGGCTAGTCGTTCCACATCTACATTCCCACCAACAGGCTCCGCAAGACGCGAAGGCCCAGCTTGATCTACGACACGTTGACTGACTTGTCAACGAGTCTCTCCCCTTGTGCGGGTACCTCAGTCGCTGCTCTTCTAGTGGGTGGTCGACCTCAACGACGCATGATTCTAATTAATGCATAAAATCATGTAATGCATAAAGAAACAATTTCTGTAAAACTCTGTAACTGTATAAAATCTTTTGCTGAACTGATCTTTAAAACATTTGCTAACTTTATCTTAAAATCTGTTATAATCTGTTTAAAACTCTGACTAATCTATTCAAAACATTGGCTCTGATACCACTCTGACATGACCCTCCCCAAATTCCTACTAATGAACCCGACGGCCTTGTCGGGGACCCCATGAGACCCTTATGAAACCTATCTACTAAGGCCTAAAAGGACGTCATGGAGTGAATCCATAGCTACTAACTATCTCTAAGGCCTTGGCCTGAAATTCATATGTTAAATCATAAATAAATATTTAAAACATGCAGCTATAAATAAAATGCTACAAAATCTGTTCATAAATCTGACAATCATGCAAATATTTAATTGTTATCTGAAATCAAATGAATGTATTGCGTCGACAATTAGAACCCACCTAAACTGCACGGAGTGCTCCGGTACCTGAAATCACCTGCGCCTGCACTCGAGGAGGATTTTAAACACAAAACATAAAACTAGAATGAGCTAAAAGCTCAGTGAGTGCGATATCTTTAAAAAAATTTATTTCCTCCCAAAAATATGTTTCAAACATAGTTTATATAAAATATTTTTAATTTCTAAAACTATTGGTTTTCATAAAATTGTATTTTGTATCTGAAAAACTTTACTGAAAATATTTCATATTTCTAAAAAAAATAATAATAATAATAATTTCTTTCCAAAATCTGGCTATCAAAGGTATGCTAATTGTATCTGATCCCACGAGCAAGTTAAAAACCACAGAGGCGGTTGGACCATCTCCGCTCAATGTGGAGGGTCACATGGCGCAAAGGCTAGCGTCGCCCATCGTGATAAGCTACTAAAAGACATATCGTATACACGCGTGATGGAACTATCATCGCTCACCGTGCGTCGAGAAATACCCCACTAATTTAGAGGGCAATAGACTCTGACAGACTCAATCCCCCTGAAGTCAGCTGGACTAGCCCTCCCAATACTATGTCATACACTATGGGGTATACCAGTCGGGTTTAAAGCTAAAAGGTCACGCTATCCATGCTCGGGCTATAATTTAAAACTGTTTTTTTTTTCTGTTAAAAATATTTGAGCATACCATTTAATTATTTCTGTTCATGAAAACATATAAAATGTTTATAAACTCATTTACTAAATAAACTAATTTAAAAAATCAATATATATAAAATATTGATGATAAACTGAGAAATATTTCATAATAATATAAAAACACACTCACAGTTTGCTTGAGAAATTCTGCTTATGCTTCTGCCTTTGGCGACCTCAACCAGCTTGTTGATCAGCGACCTCCCTAGCTTGCTCTCAACTCTAGCTAGCTCGCACTCAAATGTAGCTCGCATTCAGCTCCTCCAGCTCTAGCTCCAGCTCGCATTCAGCTTCAACGACTCTAGCTCCAGCTGGCATTAAGCTCCTCTAACTCCAACTCTCATCAGCTCATTCAGCTTCTCCAGCTCCAGCTTGCATTCAACCTCTAGCTCCAGCTCGCATTCAGCTCCTCTAGCTCCAGTTCGCATTCAGCTTTAGCTCTTCCTACTCCAGCTTCAGCGAGCTCTTAGCTCCAACTCACATCAACTCCTCCAGCTCTAGCTCAGCTCCTCGAGCTCTACCCACGCGAGCTCTCAGCTTTACCCACACGAGCTCTCAGCTCACTCACGCTAGCTCTCACTCTCTCTCTTCCTTCTCTTTCTCTTTCTCTCTCTCCTCACCCTATCTTTTCTCTCCCCCTTCAAACTGACGTAGCACACACCTATTTGTAGGCGGGGATCTAAGCTGACTGTTCCTCAAAATTATGAGAATGCCACTGATTCTAGAGAATTCTCTTAAAATATCTGGCAAATTCCCTTTAAGCTCCTCAACTTCTAAAAATTCCACTTATTTTCTTAAACTTTCAAAATTTTACGCTTATAACTATTTCACTTAAATTACTTAAAAATCATTTTTATTTTCTTTCCAAAAGGGCACACTGGAACATTTCTTCGCTCTAAACACAAGAACAGTAACATCCTCGGGAGAGGGTGTTACAATAATATTATAAACACTTCTAAAATCCATTCATTTTCTCCACTACCATTTTCAAGACCTCAGGTTCACCACAATACAATCACAAAAACATTTAAAAACTTTTTAATAAAATCTATTCAATAAAATTGTTTTCATCCATAAAAAACATATGCATTATGTACAATTCAAAAATATTTTCTAAAATGTTTAGGCTTGAGTTTGGATACTACTAAATGCCTACATACCTCAATTATCCACAAATGATCAAAGTCCTCGTAGTTCAGAGTTTAAATATGTATATACATATACACAATACAAAAAGAATGATGTAATTATCAAAACCATAAAACATGATATATTTGCAGTTCAAAAATTATATACATAATCTCAAGTCATCGTCGTCTGCAAGGAGGCTACCTACGACTACCCAAGAGGATGCTCAGACTGCTCCCTAGTCTCAGTCCCTGAAAATTTTGTAAAACATTCGGAAAAGTGAGCTAAAAATAGCTCAGTGAGTGTACAATTTTAATATCAAAATACCTTTGAAAACCTTTCAATAAAATCATAACATTTACATAAATAAAACATTTCATTTCGTTTGTCCATTATATAAATCATAATTATATATTTTTGAATTAATTGTTAACATTTCAATCACAATCAATGGAACCTAGGGAAATAATTCACCAGTCGACCCGAAAGCGACGGTGATAGAACAGTCCATTTCCACCATAAAACCACTACACTGCAGATAAAATCACGTCTTGCACAAGGTAACAGTCATAATATTTTATAACGTGTAAAAGTGATCCTATAATTTCTATCCCTTCCCTTAGTTAGTAACATATTTCTTTCTCATAAACCTTTACACATTTAAAGTATCTCGGTCGATATCCAATCATTTCAGTCATGATAGGGTTTAGGGTAACCATCGACTAAAAATCCTTTTATAAATAATATTTCGTTTAAAAATTAAAACTATTTCTTTTATACTTTCTATAAACATTTTTTCGTCAAAATTTTCTTAAGGTCAAAACCTTAATTCTTGAACCTTTAACATCTAATATTTTTCTTAAAACCTTATATCGAAATTTAAATCATTCATACATTCAAAAACAATTGTATTCAAACCATGAACATATATAAAACATATCTACAGATATATATTTAAAACAAATATATATAGTTTTGCACTCATGATTTTGCTTCCGTTCGTTAACTTCCAATTCGAGGAACCCTCTTCACCTCTTACATGTCTCTGTTTCCTTTCGAAGAGCCTCCAATTCACCTAAAATTTAAATCACCAGCTTTTATTCAAAACTCCCTCCAATATAAACTCTAATGACATTTTTTTTTTATCCTTAACTATCTCTTAAACTAATTAAGCAATATTTTCTCCGTTGCGTGCTATTATTTTAACTTAACCATTACCATTCATTTCCATGAAATTTTCATGTCTGAATACATTTAAATACACACTTGAAACCACCAAATTAAAATAAAACACAAAGGGGATAGCTTGTACGTTATATTTTCGCATGGCTACCTTTGAGTATTACATGTATTCCATGCAATGCATTTTATTATCTATCACTTAATAATACTCAAATACACATTCAATTACATACTTAAGGCCTTAATATCAACTTAAAATCACACAAATTCAACTCACATGCAGCTACCCTTCACTCTAGCCGAAATGCACATACAACTCTATTCTTGATTTTCTTTCGGTTATAACGTGTAATCACATTTCATCATGCATTTATATACTTAATAACCAATCAATCTCCATTTATCTAACCAAAACACAGCCTACACACATATAAAACACATGCTACCGAATACAAATGAAACAAACCAATTTCTTTCCACTCATCTCACGACACACACATCACACAAACAATTAATAGAACAATTTCCTCTAATTACTCATGAAATTTTTCAGCTTTTCAATAGATTAAACCAAATAAATCTAACTTAACTTACTTGTATTTGAAATTTGAAAATTGTTCTTCACTCCCACGACATTCCATATCTTTCAATTCTTCTTGTTGAACTTGAACTACAACAAATCAACAATAACTTGGAATCGATAGCTTATAACTCAAGAAAACATCTCACAAATTCAAGTCAACCCTCTCACCTACTGTTCATCATCAACCTCAAGACCACCCCTGCACTGTTCCACCATCTCTTGGCTTCACATAGCTGTTTCCTTCTCAGCCTTTACTTGCCTCAACTCACTCGAAACTGTCCTCCTTCACTCGGTCTGCAGAGATTTTCTTCAACAGCCCGATTGCAACTTCAACTTGTCTTCATGTTTCTTGTTTGCCTCCTTCACGTGCAGGTCTGGTTTTGTACTAAAATCAGCTGCTCTTCAAGCTTCTTCAAGCCTCCAACTGGCTGTGACAAGGACCCTTAGTTGATTAATCTTCTTCCTTCACTTGATTGCCGAGAGAGAGATGTTGAGATTACCGAGAGAAACGTGAGTGGAGAGGGTCTAAATTTTGGTTCTGTGTGTTTGATTTGCATCACAAATTTGAGTGGAGAGAACACATATATATAAAGCTTGACAAAGTGCCAAAACACCCCTAAACTTTTCTCAATTATGCCAACGAAAATTTCAATCAAAATCTTACAATTTCATCCCTTTTTTAATACTATTTTTATTAATCTCACTTATCTATTTTCAGTCATGTTCATACTCATTTTTAACTTATACTTAACACTCTCTAATAACCTCTTTTAATCCTTATAACTTATATTACTCATGGAAAAATTATTCCATAAAAATAAATACGTTAAATCCGTAAATTTCCATAACAATTTTAATACTGATAAATTTAACAGTTATTTCTCTCAAGTGTATTTCTAAATTATTCCACACTTACCAATTCATCAAATTTAACCTCATAAACATTCAATTAGACTCATTATTATTAAAAAAATTTCACACAACGATGGAATATTTTAAAAATACAATCTCATTTAACGTATTTATCGATATATATGTATATTCCTAAGTATGAGAAACTTGGTCTTAACATGACATGTCCGTGGGGGAAAGTCCACTAACTATTGGGGAATCGAGTCTGTCATGTTATCTTTTACGCGTATTTAAGGTACTATTATCACATCGGGATACAAATTCTGCGACCTCTCTCTTCATTCATTTTCACTAATAATGGTCCTTCAAGGTATGGTACATCTTCATGATATCCGGATACATAGCATATGCTGAAGAATGAGCTTCCTCCATGATCTCCTTTTTCAATTCACTTATATTCAACATGCACAAACGTCGACCTATCATTAACATACCATCTTCCCTGATCACAAAATCTGACCTTTAACCAGAGTCAACTTTTTGTCTTAACTTTATCAACTGGGGGTCTTGCCATTGAAGTTCCCTTATTTGATCCACAAGAATAGGGCGAACATGGAAGGTAGACATTAATGCCCCAGAGTTTGCTATATCCAACTCAACCCTTAGCGACCTCAACTCTACTAAAAGTGGAAGATACATTGTCTTCAGATGAGCTAGAGAATTTGCTGGTCACCTACTTAACACATTTGCTACTACATTGACCTTTCCGGGGTGATATTCTATCGTACAATCGTAATCCTTGATCAACTCTAACCACCTCCTCTATCTCATATTTAATTCCTCTTGAGTCATTAGATATCACAAACTTTTATGATCTATGAAAATCTGACAAGAGACACCATACAAGTTATGTCTTCATATCTTTGATGCAAAGATTATGGCTGCAAGCTCTAAATCATGGGTAGAGTAGTTCTGTTCATGCTTTTTCAACGATCTGGAGGCATAGGCTACTACTCTACCATTTTGCATCAGAACACACCCTAAGCCCTATCTTGAGGCATCACTGTATATGGTGAAACCATCTTCTCCAGTTGGAAGCGTTAAAACTGGAGCTGAATTCAACCTCCTCTTCAGTTTATCGAAATTGTACTGGCAAGCATCTGATCACTCGAACCTCTCCTCTTTTCTGGTTAACCTGGTCAGTGGGGTTGCTATCCTTGAAAATCCCTCCACAAACTTCCTGTAATAACCTGCTAGTCCTAGAAAACTCTGAACTTTCGAAACATTTGTAGGTGGATTCTAGCTTGTTATCGCTTCTATCTTCTAAGGATCCATACTTAATCCTTTAGCTAATATTACATGACCTAAGAAAGCAATACTGTTTAGTCAGAATTGGCACTTGTTAAACTTCGCATACAGCTGATGCTCTCGTAGGGCCTATAATACTATCCATAAGTGCTGCGCATGCTCCTCATAACTGCTTGAATATACTAGAATATCATTGATAAATACTATCACAAACTTATCCAAATATGGACTGAAAATCCTATTCATCAGATCCATAAAAGCTATTGGAGCATTCATAAATCCAAATAACATAACTAGGAACTTATACTGCCCATAGCGAGTTCTGAAAGCAGTCTTTAGAACATCTCTTTCACGGATTCTTAGCTGATGGTATCCTGATCTTAGATCGATCTTCCAATAAACTCTAGATCCTTGCAGCTGATCAAAAAAGTCATCAATCATCGGGAGCGGGTACTGGTTTCGAACTGTCACTCTGTTCAGCTCTTTGTAGTCGATACACAACCTTAAGCTCTCATATTTCTTCTTTATGAATAACACTAGAGCCCTCCAAGGTGAATGGTTAGGTCTCATAAAACCCTTATCTAGTAATTCTTCCATTTGCACCTTTAGTTCTCTTAGCTCAGCTGAAGCCATTCGGTAGGGTGCTATTGATATTAACTCAGTCCCCAGAATTAGATCTATCTTGAACTTTACTTCCGGGTCTGGAGGCAATCGTGGAAGGTCCTCCGGGAACACATCTGAAAATTCTCTGACTACAGGGATATCCTCCAATCTCACTACGTCATCTCTGGCCTTCATTGCGTAGGCTAGATATCTCTAGCATGACTTCTTAAGCACCTTGCTAGCCTCAATCGCTAACATGATGTTGAAAAAGGACGAGTTCTACATTCCTCGGAAGACGACATTTGGCTCCCCTGCTCTGGATAACCTAACTTCCTTTCGAAAGCAGTCCACCGAAGCCCTATGTACGGACAACCAATCCATTCCTAATATGACATCGAAATCATGGATGTTCAGTATAATCAGGTTCGCTAGGAATTCACTACCTTCGATGACCAGGAAAATACACCTGAATACTTCCTTTGCTCGAAAGGAATCCCTAATGAGGATAGACACTACCATACTACACCCTAGGGGTTCTGGTTCAACACCAATGGTCCTAGCAAAACTCCTAAACATGAAGGAATGCATAGCCCCAAGGTCTATTAACGCATATGCTTCATAACCGAACATCAAAATCATACCTGTCACAATGTATGGGGAGGCATCTGCATCCTGCTGCGTCACCGTGAATACCCTGGCCTGGACACGGGGTTTGCCTTGCTAGCCTTTGGAGGGTACACCTCTGTCTGACGCTCTGTTGGGTTGGCCAGAACTGGAGGCTCTTCGCACCTGGTAACTCCTCTGATCCGGTCTCTGACCTCCACTGGACGGTCCTGGCTCTATGGTTCGGATCTTTAGCTGGAAAGCTGAGGCTGCCATCGGACAATCCTTCATGAGATGGCCTTCCTGTCTACATTTGAAACATCCTGTACTGCCTTTAAGACACTCTCCCGAATGTCTCCTCCCGCAAGTTCTGCACATCGACTAATTCTTTCAGCTCTCGCTATTGCTCCCTGGCTCGATCTCCGGCTACTCGATCCAGTGGACGACTCTCCACTTCAAGTATACTTGTTGGGTCATCCTATAAAGCCTCCGGTCCATCCACGTGAGTCGGCTGTCTGGGCTTAGAGACGACCGCTATGCTTCTCTCTACTCTGATCAATGCCTCTACCAGCTCTTCGTACTAAGTGTGAACTGTTGAAGAAGTGTAAGCCCAGATTTGCGGATTCAAACCCGCTACGAACCTCTTGGTCTTCTGCTCTTCATTGTCCGCGATAAACGGCATAACACAAACGAGTTATGAAAATCTCCTCTCATAGTCAACTGCAAAGAGGTTGCCTTGTTCCAATTTGAAAAATTCTTATATTTTGGCGTCCTGGTAGCTCCTCGGGTAGAACGTGTTCGTGAACTCCTGCTTGAACAGCGCCCTAGGTACTCCTGCTGGATTTCGTCTCTGCAGCGCTTTCCACCAATCTTTGGCTCTATCCTTCAACAGGAAGGCGACGAAGGCTACCTTCTGATCTTCGGAGCAACCTATCACCTGGAAGATTTCCTCGCTTGTTTCTAATCACGATAGGGCGCTTTCTGGATCTCTAGTCTCATCATAAGAGCTAGCACCTAATTTTTGAGCGTGTTCAATATAGACTCTCGACTCCCGTGGCTAGTGCAACGTCGTAGCTAACACTCAAGTCAAACGCTCAACATCTACATTTCCACCTGCATGCTCCGCAGGTCGCGAAGGTCCAACTTGGTCTATAGGCACGTTGACAGACTCGTCAACGTGTCCCTCCCTCTGTACAGGTACCTCAACCGCTGCTTTCTTGATGGATGGTCGACCTCGATGATGTATGATTCTGTAAAATAAACCAAATCAAATCTAATGTATGAGGTGAAAAACGAGTTCGTAAAACGATGTAGCTATATGAATTTTTTTTTAAATAACATTTTCTAGTTTTATCTTAAAATCGTTGAACCTTAGCTTTGATACCAAACTGACAGGACCCAACCTGAATTCCTACTAATGAATCCAACGGTGCTACTAGGCACCCCACGAGACCTTTCAAAGGCCCAGCTAATAAGGCCCAAAAGGACATCGTAGAACGAACCCATAACTATTTAAACTGTTTCTAAACATATATTTTAAAATAAAATATGTTATCCTAAATCATAAAATAAATATAAGTGTTTAAAACATGCATTTATCCATAAAAGTGCTGCATCAGTTCGTAAATCAGGAAAACATATAAAATACATAATGAGATTTTAAATCACAACTTTTACACAAAAATGCTAAACTGCGTCGGCGATCGGGACCCACCTAGTCTATCGTGGCTCTCTAGTACCTAGATCGCCTGCACCTGCATCTGGGGAGGTTTTTGAAATAAAACATAATGAGCTATAAGCCCAATGAGTGTGTAAGTATTTATTTAAAATTTTCCTCTCAGAAACATTTTGAAAACGTTTTTGTTTAGAATAAATTTATTCTAAAATGTTAGGAGGTTTTTATAAAATTTCTATAAGTTTCCAAAGCTTGTTTTAAAAGTCAAAATGTTTAATTTTTCTAAAAATATTTTCTTTCTAAAATCTGTTTTAATAGTATGCTAGCTATTCTAAAAACTCTAATGACCACCCACGAAAGCTAAAACCACAAAGGCGGCCGGACCAGCTTCGTTCAGTGTAGGGGGTCATGTGGCGCAAAGGCTAGCATCGGTCACCGTGATACTGCTACAAAGATATCTCGTATACACGTGTGGGGGAAACTATCATCGCTCACCGTGCATCGAGAAATATCCCACGAGTGTAGAGGGCGATAGACACGATAGACTATATCCCCCTATGTTAGCTGGACTAACCCTTTCAATACTATGTCGTATACCATAGAGTATACCAGTCAAGTCTAAAGTTAGAAGGTCATGCTATAAATACTCGGGCCGTCCACTAGGTTTGAAAACCTTTTCTATTTTTCTATCTTCGAAGACTATTTCTTTATCATATTATAAATAAACGATACGTGATGCATACCACATAAATAAACTATTTATTCTTTAAACTAAAATATAAGGCAATTAAATTAATTAATTAATTAATTAATTAAAAGTATTTTAAAAATAATTTCACACTCACAACTTGTTTCTAACTACTTCACATCTGCCTTCAGCGACCTCCTCTTGCTTGCTACTGCACCTACACAAACACACCTCAGTCCTCTGCCTTGCTTCCCACCAGTTCCTAACTGCTCCAAACTCCAGCAGATCTAATCTTGATATCCCTCATAAATTTGTTCTTCACCTTCCTTTAGCTTGATCTCCTCTTCAAATGGCAAAAATCCAGTTTGATTTACGGCGACAGTAGCTTCCTCCTTCTTCTCGCCGAACTCTCTCTCTCTCTCTCTTTCTCTTTCTCTCTCTCTTCTTCTCTTTCTTTTCACTCGATCACTCCATTCCATCGACACAACACTCATGCCTATTTTTAGGTGTGGGTTAAGCGCATCCTTTATCCTTCAACTTCGTAAAAATTACGGTTTTATCAAGCTTGTAGAGAATTCTCTCAAAATATCTAAAAATTTTCTCTTAAGTCCTTCAACGTTAATAATTTACACTTATTTTCAAATTTCACAAAAATTTTACTAAAACCTTAAATTTTACTAGTAAATACTTAAAATTCGTTTTATTTATTCTCCAAATGGATAAATTTGCACATTTCTTCATTCCGTACATGTATACAGTAATATACTCGGAAGAGGGTATTACAGTTGAGTTTTTAACCTTGCCCTTGGAGAGGTATTGTGAAGGCTAGATATTGTCATGTCTTCCTTGAATCATAAGGTGGCATTCTTAGAGTTTGAACTAGTAACCTTATAGATGTTTTGGTTGCAAATCTAGATGCATCTTATGTTGACACCACATTTGGACCTATAACTAGAACGTTGAGTTTTTGGCCTTGCCTTTGAAGGGGTGTAGCAGAGGCTGAGTGTTGTCACATTCTCCTTAAACCACAAGATGGTGTCTCTAGGGGGTTTGAACTAGTAACTTTTTAGATATTTTGGTTGCAAATTTAATACCATCAAGGCAAGTAAGCAAAGCCAAAAATCCGACTCTCTCGCTAAGGGTCCAAATGTAGCGTCAACACCTTGAATATCTAATTTCTTGTTCATCAACTAGCGAATTTCTGTGAGTGGTGATGGGTGCAAAGCTGCGGTGATCCAAACCTTCAGGAGCAAATTCCCATTCTTAGTGAATATAAATATTGTTTAATAATCTAGTGCTGCATTCCACTCATTGAGTATGCCATATTAAAAACAAAGCATCATGATTATATTCACAAGCAGAGATGAGCATTAGGAAATGAGATTTTTGTTTAGTGGTAAATAAAATTACAATTAGTTAGTGTAGCATTATTCAATGAATAATGACCTAATTACAAAGAAGATTGAAAATTATTGGAAATGTAAAATTAAAAAACCTAGGAAGATGATGCTTCTGAAAGGACAAATAATATTATGTAATTTACTGATAACTTTTTTCTTTAATCACTGCAAGAGAACAAAATATGAACATAAGAGAAATATAAACAAGTGTATGAATTAGTACCAACTGATGTAGCATAATTGTTATATGATGAAAACACTTAAAAAATACTTTTATTCAAAATTTTGTCAGGATATGTGCTAGTACAGATTAACACCACAAGTTGCTCTGCGGAATGGAGGTATACCTTCATAAATTGCTTGATAGCATAAACTAAACTAGTAGAAATAGAATACCACTATGAAGAGCAGATAAAGAGAGATTATGTTTTGATGAAATGCAGGGCAAGTAAAATCACCTATATGGGATCATTAATCAAGCATCCTGTACAATTCCCTAAACTAACATAATTATCTCCCAAGATCTTGTTTCTTTGGACTTACAAGCACAACATGTAATACTAAGTTTTATGAGAACACAATCAAGCTAAGAGAAAGAAAACCACAATACAATCCAAGCAATTTACATGGTTCACAAATACGACTTCATCCATAGAGGTCACAGATTTCATTAAATATGATCATAGAAAGATACAACAGGTTTCCTTTACCCCATGTTGACACTCAATTGTGGTCAACCCGGTTCTCCAAGCCCAGTACCTGCGACACAGCAAACCACACACAAAACAAGTACTACCAGGACCAAAACAAACAAGACGCAACAAGATTTTCACGTGGTTCGGCAAGAACAATGGCCTATGTCCACGACAATTACCCCTTCTCTCTCTCGGAATAATTGTATTTTATTTCACTCTGTCTTTTACAATGAATGGTATCTCCTATTTATAGTGGAGATGTTACAATTGGAATAAGTTTGAGAATCTCACAGATAAAACAAAAAATAATATATATTAATTGAGATAATATCTTTCGAGATTATCTTTATCGTAAATATAGCAATTACCAAGATTGCAGAGATTCGTTTTGCATGAAAATAGGCAAGTTGACTCCTTCCCTGAATTGAATTGATTCGCCTTCTAGAAGGTCAACTAGCCAACTCTAGCAAACAACTTGTTCAGTGATCAAATATCGTGTCAGACGGTCAGGTTATTTCAACGATCAGAGGCTGCACCCATCGAGCAGCCTGCCTCGTCGGTTAGATGCTTCCGCTATCGAACAAACGAGCAGAATCAACTATCCCTCTGACTATCGAGCAGACAAGCAGAATCTCTGATCGCCGTATTGACTTCTAAGGGGCATTTATCAAGCTGGCCTTTGTCTGCGATCAGACTATCTTTGCTTTGTCCGTCAATCAAACCTTCGCACAGTTATCCTGGACACTTGATGTTTTAAGGCAATCGATCACATAATCAGGTGTGCTCGGGCATACCTGTTACTGAATGGCTATACTCCTTTCTTTGACTTTTGACCATTTTGACCAGTACTTCATGGGCTTCCTGATACAATGGGCCTTCATTCTTGGGCTTTTTCCTTGTACCAAAATACCCACAACACTAGCCCCCTTGCTTTTAGTATATTTTTTGTACTGAAAGCAACATTCTTATTTTTAGAGTTCTTTTGGTGAGACCTAGACCGTCGCCTCTTTTTAAATGTTATTTTGCTTATGCCACGTGGCAATTCCCTAAGCGCCGGCTTTATGTATATCAAGCGTCGCGTTTATTAATGCACGTATTAAATGCGCATCTTTTCGATGGCTGCTTATGATGACGAAACCGCGATTTTGGCGCTAAACCGCTGAATTACTGATAACGATTTGGGTGTTCGAATATGACGATTGGGGTTCCGAGACATCAGCTATACATAAACCCTTTGTCGCTCCATCTTCACCTTCTATCAGTCACTTTCGAAGACAGGAGCTTTACCGTTTCTATCGTTCGTCATTGCTTTCCTGTATTTTCCTCTTCTTCTCCAGCAGAACTTTCTACACTCAAGGTAACTTCTCACATTCTTTCTTAATTCCTTCCAACTATAACTGGTACTTGTAGGTGTTTTATTATGAGTTTCTGTTATTTGCAAGTATTCTTACTGCATTCTTGACACAATTTATCTTGAAAAGTCTGAAGTAGACTATACGTTTAATCACTTTAGGTTAAACTCTTGCATACTTTCACATGATTTTCTTAATTCCAATGGAATTTAAAAGCCACCGATTTTGCTCAATATTCTTTGTAATCCGTTGGTCTTGTTAACAAAACTTCCCTGCACTCGATAGCCCCCCTTTAGACATTACTGGTTTTTTTAGAGAAGTAGGAGTACCCTTAAATATTGAGTTCTGGTCTGCTTTTCGCGACCTGACTTCCTTGTTACTTTTGTAGATGTCTGGTCGTAGTCGTCGCGGTCATAAGGTGGGGTCTACTGATGCAGCCTCCGAGGAGGAACTTGATCGAGTCAGGGATATTGACAACTCAACCTTTCAGAGCGATGGGGATGCTACTTCCTCTGCTCGCACCCCCTTTTTCAGATATGAGTCTTCTCTTAGTCTTAGCGATCTTGAGACCATTGCCGAAGGCTTCTCCTTACTTTCTGGCTGTCGGGCTATGGTGCCAAAGGCTTCTGACCACGTAGCCTTCCCTCCTAAAGGTTTCTTTGCTATTAGCCACCAGCACATAGAGGCCGGCTTCAGATTTTCGGTTCACCCCTACCTAGTCGCTCTTCTGAACGATCTTAATTTAGCCCATTTTCAACTTACTCTCAACTCTTATGCTCACCTCACCGCCCTAGCTTCAATTTTTCTCAAGAATGGCCTTCCTCTTCCGACCCTTGCGATGATCCAACATCTTTTTTTATTTAGGAGCACTACGGGCCCTAAATCCGACAAGAAAGATGGGTTTTATTATATTTCGGCCTGAAAATCTCCTTACAAAGTCAACCTTCCTCAAGGGGTCAGTAAATCCAATGTAGGCGACTACAAGTCGCGATGGTTCTACGCGTCGTTATTGTCTGTATCAGATTTAAAGAATTTCTCCTTTTGCCTTTCTCCCAGTAAGCATTCTTATATCTATGATTACTTTACATTCATCCTGCTCGTCGCTAATGCTTTCTTTATGCAGACGTATCCAAGAGTGAGATTCCTCTTTTCGACCAGGAGCTTTCCTTGTTAGATCGATTTTCTGAAGTAAAGACTCCTTCGGACGACCAGTCACCGTCTGACACCCTTTTACAACTACACGGTCTTGCTCTTGCAGCTGACCGAGAATTACTGGACAAAAGTTTCGACCTAAGCTCTCGTGAGGACAAAGAGATCCCTTCTGCTTTCGAAGCCTCCGGACAGGAAATTCCACATTTAGCAAATACACAAACTCCGAAAATGGTGAGGCTTTATTTCGAACAACCTTTACCCGGTCAGGCTTCTGCCTCAAAGAAATCTGACCAGGCTGCTAGGAGTTCGGACACTCCTCCGGCTACTGAGGTTCCTTCAAAATCACCTCTCCAAAAAGATTCTGATGCATCTCCCGTTCGTCTTATGAAACAAAAATCACTAGGGAGAAAATCTTCAAATAGATACGCTCATAAAGATGCTGCTTCTCAATCCATTCCTGCGGTTAGCAGTTCTCCGGCTGCTCGCCCTCAAAGCGTTGATAAAGGCAAAGGGGTTGTCGAATCAGGAACTACAGAACCCCCTACCAAGCGCCAAAGGACGCAGGAGACAAATTCTGCTGCTGAAGAGCAAACTCAGGATTTCGACGGAGGGATATACTACAACGATCTTTTGGATCGTGCGCCTCAATTCCTGGGAATTAAGAAACCAACCCTTTATAACGAAGGGATGAAGGCGAGAGGTTGATCAATTATTTGGGCTTCCACAACATGCTCGTAAGTCTTTTACTTTTATTGTTGTTGCTTTCTTCTTCGTTTTTCCTATTTAACTTAACAACTTGCTTCAGGCATCCATGACATACATGAAACTCCTCAGAGAGATTGCGGATTGGCCCGAGGAGAAAGCTACCATGGAAGCCACCATTAACTCCCTGGAAGATGAGAAGAATAGAATGCAAGAAGAGGTGAGCTCCTATGAACTGGAGCTTGAAAAATCACGGGAGGCCTTCCGCGATCTGGAGCGGGAACATGAGAAAATCATTACCCAAAAGCTCGAGCAGCGGGAGACCATGCAGATGCAGAACAAGCAGATTATTTCCAAGGACAAGGAGATCGAGAAGCTGAAGCATGCTCTTCATTTTGCTCAGGATTCAGAGAAGAAGCTGAAAACAGAAAATAAGGAGCTGAAGGAGAAGTTGTCCTCGCACGAGCATGAAGCGGCTGAAGCTAAAATAGTTATGGAAGCGATGAGACAGGAGGCTATCTCTCTCAAGGAATAGATTGCCTTGGAGCGGGAACGTACTGAGACCTTAATACGGGAAGCAGAGGAAAGAACAGGGAGCTTGTTCCTGTACAACCTGTGGTACAAACGCCCAGACGTGGATGTTTCATTCTTTGGTCCAGAGGCCGTGGCAGAAGTGAAGTTGTACGCCCAGCAGGCTCAATCAAAAGCCAATCCTCCGGCTTCCTCATCCGGACCTCCCCCTGATGGTACCGTTTCTGCTCATATAAGATCTTCCTCCAGCTCTCCTCGTCCAATTAACATAGATGATAGCAGGGTATTTGGCCAGCAGAATTTTCCTCCTAACATTTAGGAATTTTTCTTACCTATTTACTTGTAATAAACTCATGTTATTGACAATATTATTTGGTCTGATGAATTGTTTAGCCATTATTCCTTATCTGCATCTTTATTAGTTGTTTTGTTCAATCGCGTAAGTTGAAACAGCGATAAACTTTATTTGTGCAGAGTAGGTGTGAGGACAGTTGTCATACTGAAATTATCCTTCTTAAGGCCTCTTACCTCTGCTTGATCAACTATCTGGCCATCTGGCTCACTTTATAATGCATTTAAACTCATTCGAACAGAGTAGGTGTGGGGACAACTAGCGTGCTGAAATTATCCCTTAAGGCCCCTTACCTATGCTCGAATAATTATCTAAACAGACCGTTTGCCTTCTTTAGTTGGTTTGAGCTATTAACTTTTCCCAGTGTTTAAATTCACTCGAGCAGAGTAGGTGTGGGGACAGTTAATCGTGCTGAAATTATCCTTCAAGGCCCCTTACCTCTGTTCGTTTAAACCTACAGGTCAGATGTCTCTTCCAAAGCTTGCTCGCTTATAGGCTACATAGACCTTCCAAGGTTATTTTATGGGTCCCTAGGCCATAAGCATCCCTTCCAGAGTCCGTTTACTCACAGGTAATGCTACGGTCTTCCAGGACATTTGCTTACAGGTATCAATTGAACCTTTCAGAGTCTACTCGCTCACAGGTAGCAATTGAACCTTCCAAAGCATAAGTAGAAGTAGTAATCAACCGAATGTGAAATGAGCAAGCGTTGCCATTTGAAGAAAATCTTTATTAACTTAACAGCTACATTCATACAAAAAATAAGTTATTAAAGCAAAAACTGAAAAATTTAAACATAGTATGGTCGCAGATTCTCTGCGTTCCATGCTCTGGGAACTTCTGCTCCTTCCAAGTTGGTCAAGTGATAGGCTCCATTCTCTAGACTATCTCTCACAATATAAGGTCCTTCCCAATTCGGTCCAAGCGTTCCGTCGCTAGCTTTCCGGGCAGCTGGTAGAATAAGGCGCAAAACCAGATCTCCTGCCTTGAACTTCCGGACGCGGACCTTCTTGTTGTAGAATCTGGCAATTCTTCGCTGGTAGACAGCAATCCTCATCTGGGCTTCGTCCCTTACTTCTTCAATCAGATCCAAATTAGCAGCGAGTAGACGGTTGTTATCCTCCTGATTAAACGTTGTTCTGCGCTGACTGGCGACCTCATATTCTGTTGGGATCATTGCCTCTGAACCGTAAACCAATGAAAAAGGAGTTTCTCCTGTAGTGTTACGAGCAGTGGTTCTGTACGCCCATAACACCTTCTGCAGTTCATCCACCCAAGCTCCTTTCCTTGCTTCCAGTTTAGTTTTTAAGTTCTGCTTGATAATTTTGTTGACAGCTTCGACTTGCCCGTTGGCCTGTGGATGATCTACTGCTGAAAAGCTCTTTTTAATCCCAAGATCTCTGCAGAACTTTTGAAACTGCTCGCTACTGAACTGGGTTCCATTATCTGTCACGATCTGCTACGGAACTCCAAACCTGCAAATGATGTTTCCCCAGACAAATTTCTCAACTTTGGTAGAAGATATTTCAGCAAGTTCCTTAGCTTCCGCCTATTTTGTGAAATAATCCACTGCTACAATGGCGTGTTTACACCTTCCTCGAGCTGTGGGAAGCGGTCCGATCAAGTCCATGCCCCAGATAGCGAAAGGCCACGGACTGACCATCTGCTGCAAAAAGGTTAGTGGAGCTCGAGGTATTTTGGCAAACCTCTGACATTTGTCACATTTCTTGACTATCTCAATCGAGTCCTGCCTCATCGTCGACCAATAGTATCCCTGCCGAAGAGCTTTCTGAGCCAATGATAGCCCTCCGGCGTGATTGCCACAGTGTCCGACATGTATATCGTCCAAAACGGCTTGACAGTCCAGGCCATCAATGCATCTAAGTAATGGGGCTGAGAATCCTTTTTTGTATAGTTTATCATCATAGATGCAATACCGGGCTGCTCGTGCTCGAAGATGACGAGATTCTAACTTTCCTTCGGGTAACTTTCCGCTTTGCAAATACTCTACCAGAGGATTCATCCAGGAGTCCCGTGCTACCACAATCGCCATTATCTCATCTCGTGATTCTGTGCTTGGAACCGGCAACACTTCTACTGGCACAACCCCCATGAAATCTGCATCTTTGGCAGTGGCCAAACGAGCTAATGCATCCACATGAGAATTTTGTGAGCGCGGGACATGCTGTAATTCGTACTTCTCAAACCCTGCCAAAAGTTCCCGGACTTTTTGCAGATAGATGACCATTTTTTATCTTTTGGCCTGGTATTCTTCCCAGACCTGGCATACAACAAGCTGTGAGTCACTGTAAATCCTTACCCGTTCTACTCGTACTTCTTTGGTCAATCTTAATCCTGCTAACAACGCTTCATACTCGGCCTCATTGTTGGTGGCCTTAAATTTAAATCTTAAGGCACATAGAATCCTATGACCTTTCGGGCTTATCAGCATTACACCGGCCCCAGCCTTCTGCTCGCTCGATGATCCATCTACATACAACTCCTAAAATGGACTTTCAGAAGATTCGGGTTCCTCACTATTCGGCCCTATGAATTCAGCCACAAAATCTGCTAGCACCTGCTCTTTGATTGCTGTCCGAGGCTTAAATTCTATTTCAAATTGGGCGAGCTCGATGGCCCATTTAAGCACCAAAGGTGTCAGGCTTTTGAAGAATCTGTTTTAGAGGGTACCTGGTCGGAACTTCAATGGTATGCGCCTGAAAGTAAGGACGGAGCTTCCTTGAGGCTATTACTAAACAGTATGCAAGCTTTTCCATGGGCGTATATCTAGTTTCGGCATCGAACAACCTTTTGCTTACATAGTAAACAGGAAGTTGTTTTCCATCTTCCTCACGGATCAGGGCCCCACTAAGAGCGTGCTAGGAAACTCCTAAGTAAACGACCAGTTTCTCCCCTTCTACTGGCTTGGATACCAAAGGTGCTCGGCCCATGTATTCCTTCAACTGTTGAAAGGCTGCTTCACATTCCTCAGTCCATTGAAAGTTTCTAGCCTTCTTCAGCACGTCGAAAAACGGAATGCATCTGTCTGTCGACCTAGATATAAACCTGCTCAGAGCAGCAACTTGGCCATTTAGACTCTGCACCTCATTGATCTTAGTTGGTGACTTCATGTTGATGAGGGCTTTGATTTTCTCGGGGTTCGCTTCAATCCCCCTGCTGTTGACCATGAATCTTAAAAACTTGCCTGAGGCTACTCCGAACGCACACTTCAGGGAATTCAACTTCATCTGAAATTTTCGCAAGATCTGGAACATCTCCCCCAAATCATGTACATGTTCGCATGCTCGTTTGGATTTTACCAACATATCATCGACATATACTTCCATTGTTCCCCCTATCAAACGTTCAAACATCATATTTACCAAACGTTGGTAAGTTGCTGCCCTGTTCTTCAGCCCAAACGACATTACCTTATAACAGTAAAGTCTCCGATCAGTGACGAAGGAGGTGTGTTCCTCATCGTCGGGGTTCATTGAGATCTGATTATACCCTGAGTAAGCATCCATGAAACTGAGGAGCTGATGTCCAACAGTACCATCAACGAGTTGATCGATCCGCGGTAAAGAGAAACCGTCTTTCGGACATGCCTTGTTTAGATCGATAAAGTCGATACAGGTCCTCCACTTTTCGTTCTTCTTCTTTACCAGAACAGGGTTTGCCACCCAGACCGAGTAATAGACTTCCCTAATAAATTTGTTCGTCAGGAGTTTCTCTACTTCTTCCCTGAGCGCCTCATATCGTTCCTCCATCATCGGTCTTCTTTTCTGACGAACTGGCTTATGGAGAGGATTAATGTTCAACCTATGCGACATTACATCTGGGCTAATTCCTACCATGTCTTCATGATTCCATGCGAAGATATCAAGATTTTCTTTCAAGAACTCAACGAGCCATTCCTTAATGCCTGGGTGTAGATCTTTCCTTATTTTTAAACATTGTTTGGCATCTTGCTCGTTAACCTACACATCCTCCAATTCTTCCATAGGGCCTGTCGCCTGATCTTCATCTATTTCTCTCGGATCCAAGTCCTGACTCACTCCTATAGTGCTGATTGGTTGTTTCTTTTCCTCGGTCACCACGCTGACATTTTTTCCCTTGACCCCATCCTTTACTGCATTTTTATAGCACCTCCTCGCCACTTCCTGTTCTCCTCTAACACAATCTACTCCATTCGGAGTGGGAAATTTAATAGTGAGCGTTCTGGTGGATATTGCTATATCTAAGTCATTCATAGCCGGTCTTCCGATGATAACATTATATGCCGAAGGACAATCGATAACCAAAAAATCGGTTATCACAAGAGCTTGTCTGTCCGTATCCCCTACGGCGAGGGGAAGTCTGATCTGCCTCAACGGCACAATTGCATCTCCTGTAAAGCCGAAAAGGGGTTCGGGGGATGATGACAACTGCTCAGATGCTAAATCCATCTGTTCGAAACAATCTCTATACATCACATTTACCGAGCTACCTGTGTCCATCATTATCCTCCTTACTTCAGCGTTGCCGATTCTTGCCTTAATGACCGGCACATCATCTCTCGGGCATCTTCTTAATTAAACATCATGCCACTTGAAGTTACTCTGGCTTTCTTGGTCGGCCCTTCCATCCCACTATGTCCTGTTAGTAGGATGCTGCTGGCCTTCCGCACGTAGCGCTCTTGGGATCTGTTGGATGTCCCTGCAATGTGCGGCCCCCCATGGATAGTGAAGATGGTCCTCACAGCGAGTAAGTGGCCTTAATCAGTCATCTGCTGTGGGTGTTGCTGGGCAGGTTGCCGAGATGGATCAAGGTGTTCTTGTACCGGTTGATGCCCTTGCTGGGGATGCTGATTTTCTGGTCGCGCCACATACTCCCTCAGACGACCTCTTTTGATCAGTTCCTCTATCGCATCCTTGAGTTCCCTACACTGAGAAGTATAGTGCCCGTTTTCTCTATGGTAGGCACAATATTTTCTTGGATCTTGGAATCTCCTCGGGATATTTGTGGGACTTGGCTTCCCGAAGTTCTCCTGTTTTTTCTCTGCTTCAAATATCCTGTCTTGTTTATCAGTCAGGACGCTGTAATTCTGATATCGATCTCTTAGTGGAGATGTCTTTCTTCCGGACTCATTTTTTAACCGCTTCGCTACCTGATTACTAGAGCGATGCTTGTGACCGCTTTCTTCACTTTCACGCTGACCCCTCTTTTTTCCTTGGCGCGAACTGCTCGCTCCATTTTTCTGCTCGCTGGACTTCTTCTGCCCAAAAGTATCTTCCCAGCAAATCTCTTTTGCCGCACGATCATAAAATTCCCCCAGTCTTTTCACAAGGTTCCTATAGATGCTTTTATAAAGCTTTCCGTCCTTCCTCAAGCCTGCAGAAATCGCAGTTAAGATACTTTCATCAGAGGGATTCTCCACATTGTTTACCTCATGCCTGAATCTGGCAATGTAGTCCCTTAAAGTCTCCTCCCGCTTCTGAAAGATAGTTGCTAAGTAGCAGGTTGGCGTGAGCTATTTTCTCAACGCTTTATACTGATCCTTGAACTTTCTTTGGCATTCATCCCAGCTATTTATACTGTGGGCCGGAAGACTCCTCAGCCATGCCCTTGGCACATTCCCCAGTGTTACTGGGAACACTCGACACTTGACCAGAGGATTAGAAGTCTGCAAGTCCATTTGAACATTGAAAATGTCCAAATGATCATACGGGTCACTATCCCCGTCATAAAGTGGGATGTTTGGGAGCTTAAACCTCGGTGGCAGCGGCTGCGTTTCAATCTCTCTCGAGAATGGAGTTCTATCCTCTCGTCCCCTTGCTAGACCATGGAACCCGGGTCTAGTTTCCAATCGCTGAACCCTCTGCATTAATTCTTGTACCATCGGGTCTCGCCATTCAATTCTGTTCGTTGGGGACCGATGATTCCTCCTACTCTCCCGACCTTCAGAAACACGGGTTTGTGATCTCCTTCGATCCATAGACATTCTTTCATGCGATCTGTTTCTTCCATGAGAATTCCCTGCGTGAGATGATTCCCTCCGGTGCACATGTTCTCCATTACGCTGGTGGATTCTTTCACTCCCACGGTCAATCTCCACACGGCGGCTACCATCTTGACTTACTCTAGTTCTCAGGTTTGGAGGGTGAGGTGCTACTTCTTCCTCACGAATCTGACGTCCTTCGCCTCTCGGGGGCAAGTTCGAGGAGCGAACAGAGACCGCCGGCTGTTCCCTTATTCTACCCGTCTCCTGTCTTCTGGCAGGTACAACACCCACCGACCGATGTTGAGGATGAGGGTTTGCGTTCCTGGGAACCTCATGGGCCTGGGCCTGCGTCAGGGTTCTAATGGCTTCTGCTAATTGTGCTACTGTATTTTCTAACGCTTCCTGACGCGCCTGCCAACCCGGTGCAGCTTCTCTACCAATAGTTGCTTGGTGCGGGGGAAGAGGAGGCAAAGCTGCACTAGACGTCCCTGCTGCCTGACCCTGACCTTGATGGCCCTCCGATTGGTCAGCTTCTGTTGCAACAACCCTAGTTGTCTTGACCCTGGCCATGTCAGCAAGTCAAAATAAAAGAGAATAGTAAAAAGTTGTTATATCGCAATCTGAGCCCTTCCTCTAGCGCCAAAAGATGTTGACACTCAATTGTGGTCAACCCGGTTCTCCAAGCCTAGTACCTGCGACACAGCAAACCACACACAAAACAAGTACTACCAGGACCAAAACAAACAAGACGCAACAAGATTTTCACGTGGTTCGGCAAGAACAATGACCTACGTCCACGACAATTACCCCTTCTCACTCTCAGAATAATTGTATTTTATTTCACTCTGTCTTTTACAATGAATGGTATCTCCTATTTATAGTGGAGATGTTACAATTGGAATAAGTTTGAGAATCTCACAGATAAAGCAAAAAATAATATATATTAATTGAGATAATATCTTTCGAGATTATCTTTATCGTAAATATAGCAATTGCCAAGATTGCAGAGATTCGTTTTGCATGAAAATAGGCAAGTTGACTCATTCCCTGAATTGAATTGATTCGCCTTCTAGAAGGTCAACTAGTCAACTCTAGCAAACAACTTGTTCAGTGATCAAATATTGTGCCAGACGGTCAGGCTATTTCAACGATCAGAGGTTGCACCCATCGAGCAGCCTGCCTTGTCGGTTAAATGCTTCCGCTATCGAACAAACGAGCAGAGTCAACTATCCCTCTGACTATCGAGTAGACGAGCAGAATCCCTGATCGCCGTATTGACTTCTAAGGGGCATTTATCAAGCTGGCCTTTGTCTGCGAACAGACTATCTTTGCTTTGTTCGTCAATCAAACCTTCGCACAGTTATCCTGGACACTTGATGTTTTAAGGCAATCGATCACATAATCAGATGTGCTCGGGCATACCTGTTATTGAATGACTATACTCCTTTCTTTGACTTTTGACCATTTTGACCAGTACTTGCTGGGCTTCCTGATACAATGGGCCTTCATTCTTGAGCTTTTCCCTTATACCAAAATACCCACAACACCCCACAACCTTTCTTTGCTAGCTTTCCAAATCTCAATGATTCTACCTAATAAGGTCTCGAATGTATTCAATCTGAAGTTTGTTGGAGATTAATGAATATTTTTTTAAATGATAGATTTTGGTGCAATCTAGAGATTCTATAGGATTTAGTTAGATTTCTAATGAAATCTATGGAGAGATGTCAAGATTTATTATAAACCTTTATATTTATAATTCTCATTTTATTATCCATCAAATTTCATCATTTAAGAAATTTTTGTTAAGTGAGTGACTTTTTGAATGTGATTTTTTAAAAATTTGAATTGCATGTAATTTATTTGAGTTTGACTAGCTAAAAGAACTATCTTTAATCCCATAATCTCTTTTCATTATTTTTTTTGTCTGATTACCCCTAGATAGAGTTTTTAGACAATTATAAAAATTATTTTACGCCTATTAAGAGAAACTTAAATTTTGGATATTTCAAGAAAATCATTTTGTACTTTTTTAAAAAAAAATATTAAAATGTCTAATATAAGGATAACACTATCATGTGTTATTAATTTCGGACTTTTCTCAAATGTTACGTAATATTATACTTTCTTTTGTATTCTTTTTTGGTAATTAATGTAAACGAACTTTTAAATTGATACAACCAAATGATCTACGATTTAAATGTGTTATTTTTAATTGATAACCAAACGACTAACGGTTTTCTTTTAAAAGCTTTACTTGTAAGAAATATTTATTCCTAAAAGATTTAAGCTCTACTTGAAGAAGCTCTATCAAATGGACCCTATATATACTTAGATTTAAACAAAACTTACCTCAACCATAAATCTTAAAACAACTCTAAAGTGTGAAATATGTATTTTCTTTGAGACAAATCAACAATCTCCACCTTGTCAAAAGGAAATTTCAACCTTTAAAAATCATTATACCCCTATATTGACATAAAATCCTGCATCTCATCACACCTCAAGTGCTAAGGTGCACAATTAAACTCAATAAGAGAAAAGGTTTAGCAAGTAATCATTTCTCAAACTTGTGTTTTGTTACTGGTTTTGGTAAGCATATCGAATGCAATCTCATTCATGTGAACCTTCCCAACAGAGATTTCAACCAAAGCAAATTAAATCTGAGTTTGCTCATAGCAGCTGAATACATCCTGTTCATCAATTGACAATTTAAGTTTGTTCCTGTCACACCCCCAACCTGAAAGTCTGAGAGTGTGAACATTTTCTTTACAATTATAGCATTCAGTTAATGAAAACTAAATTTGTGATTTGAATAATCAATAAATAAACAATGACCAAAATCCAACAATTGCTACATAACACAATGCAACTTGGACATTCAGTAGCCTAAGAATTTATAACAACTTCTGGAACCAAGATACAATAATGTACTTTCACAACGTATGCCAAATTCGTTGCGCATTCTGATAAATTTCTTGAGTATCTAAGAGTCACAATAAACTATAATAACTATTAAAACTCAATAAGTAAGCTAGTTTTTCAGATAATCAAAATACATAGAACACAACACTAACATCTTATACATAGAGATGAAATTTGGGGAGTTAAATACTGCTTTTAATACGTGCATGAAAACTGAAAATTCCCTGAAACACAAAGAGATTGGGTGTCGCGACTTGCCTACCCGCGACTGTCCTGTCGTCACGAGTCGTGTCCGCTGGTCACTCCCAAGCAACCACGACCCACGCATCTCAACACCTCCTCGTGCCAGTCTCTCGCGTCTCTTGTTGCGAGCATGGGTCGCTACTCTTGATTGCCAATTGCTCCAATCTTCTTTGCTTGGGACCTTCCTTGATCCACATTCTTGCATTAATTTCGACCCAATCTGCTTCCTTTATTTTTCCCGAATTGATTTCTTGACGCATAATTAACGAAGCCTTATTTAATTCTTCATTAATTATTTTAATTCTCTTCCAAATCGCTCCTAGATTCGCTTCCTCATCTGATTTTATCCTTAACTTGCCACCAAAGAAATCCTAATTTGATTCCAGATTTGCTTCCTTTCTCCTCTGATTGCGATCTTTTTAATTCTCATTAATTATGGCTTTGATTTCTTTCCAGAAGAGTCTGATTGGACTGGCTAATTAGTGATGCGGTCACTCAAATCCATTTGATTTCTTTGCATTGTATTTAACTTCAAAAATTTACGGCTACTATTCTTTTCTTCTTAAAACCTAAATTTAAACATAAAAACATAAAACAAAATAAAAACATCAATTCCACACGAAAATATAACATAAATAATAAGTAAATTAGGCACAAAGTATTGATAATTATAAACCTACTATGAGATAAATTAGATCTCTATCTCGAGGAGATCCAATCTGGATCTCCACCAGAAGGATTTTTTTTTTTAATTCTTAATTTTTTCTTTTTAATTTTAAACAAGTATTTTTATTAAGAAAAAATGTTTTTTTAATTAGACTACATATTTTTTTAATTTATAAATAATAATGTGTAAATTTATCATTGGTTTTGAATTTTTTTAATTTTTATTATTTTAAATTTTAGGTGACACGTATTAAATTTTTATTGGTTGATAAGTTAAAATAAATTGTAATTTTAGAATTAACTAATGGCATGGGTAAAACAGATTTTTTATATTTTCTATTAAGTTTTGACTGTTAAAATTTTGGTCAAAGACATTAAATTGATGCATTTATAAAAGTTATGGGAATAGTTGATCATTTGCTTATTCATAGTTAAAAATTTGACACTTTTTCAAAACATAGAGATTAAAATGAAATTTTTCCTTTTCAATATTAATCAAAGTAACTTTACTGCAACAAATGTTGAGTTAAACACTTACCAACTTATCCTATATACAATAATAAGTTCACCAGTCAGATGCAACACCTAATGGCCAGATTTCTGAGGTATCTCCATTTGTTCAGATTTCGAATATTGCCACAACAATCCAAAGTGTTGTTCAATAAGATAGCAATATGCAGGCAACGACCTATAAGAGTTCATAGCATCACCATATGCAAGGGTCAAAGCATACTATAACGCTTTATAAGCTTTGCTATAAATGATTTGATATCAAACATATCCTTCATAGAAGCACTAATATTGTCCTTCGGACACATTATTCGTCCATCAAAGAGTTAAAAGAGTCTTGGAGCAATTACTTCTCTGATAATTTCAAAACAGGCTCTTGAGTATGATGAAGACGATAAACCTCCTCAAAGGCACAAGTGTGTTCATCAATGAATCCTCTTACTTTAAAAAAAGTCCCCTCATTATCCTTCTTCTTCTTCTCCTTCACCTCCCCCAATCTCCACTTTCTCCTCTTCTTTCTTCCTTTCCTCTCTCCTTTCTTTTTTTTTTTTTTTTTCTTCAATACATATGAATCAGAGAAGAAAAAGGTCGGAGATGAAAATAGGAGAATATTGAGGTGCTACAGATGGTGATGGGAGAAAATACAATTTTTTTTTTTTTTGGGTTCTATTATTTTAATAAATAATTAAAATGATAAAAAGAATATTTTTGTGCATCTATATCATTTGTTGACAACAATAACATAAATATGGATCGAATATTTTTGATGAGAGACTTTAATTTTTTGTTATTCCCGTTGTTTCCTCTTTTTGGATAAATTTTGATTAAACTCTATATTGTCCATATTTATATTGTAATTTATGTTTTGGATAAATTTTAGGTTTAAGTTAAAAAATGACCCATTGGATAATTAAACTCTATGCTTTTCATGTTTATGTTGTAATTTATGTTGTAAAGTTATGTATTTGAGTAATATTTGTAATATTTTAAAAATAAAATTATTAAAATACCTCATATAACTTAGACATCATTGACTTCTTATTTTGCAAGTACCTAAGATTTTCGCCTAACAGCTATCTGAAATAGTGTGGCATACTTCTTCAAGAATCTCGTAGCTAACAGATTTGACAAACTGGTCCGGACATTCAAAACACAGTAAAAAATAACTACAATCCTAATAAGATATTCAAGATGTCAATTTAAAAAATCATTAGATAAAGGCAACAAACATATTTTCTTACTTGAACAACAAATATAAAGACAATGCATCCAGAAGTAATTATTAAAATTTAATAAAGTAAATAAACATATGTAAAAACAAAAAGTTCAAGAACCCTAACACTGGGGAGAAAAAGTAAACATAAAAAATAAAGATGTTTACCGACCTTTTGAAGATATGAAAAGTGGACCACTCTTGAAAACCTGTCAAATCAGCTCAAGTCAGAAAACTCAAACAACCACTTTTTGTCTAGTTTCATGAGATAAGTTTGCAAATTAATCAGCAAAAAGAAAAAGGAAAAGACACGAATAAAATAAAAGTATTCAACCAATGAAACAAAGCAATTTCTAATTTTCTATCCAAAAGAAGTATTTTTTCAGTAATTCAAGCAAAGAGGACCAGCATTGTTGTCATGAAAAGTCAAAATAGCAAAGAGTAATATTTAATTAACAAGGTTTGATTATATTTAATCCATTATCATTCAAAATATTGTATTGGTAACACATTTAGTTGTTGTCTTCAAATTTTCACAACCACCCAAAGTGGCTGTCCTCTCACTTTGGCATGGCACAAGTTGCAAGATGATGTTAGCATTTGGTCCTCGATCTTATATTATCATAAACTTATACCCATTACTTAGGCAACCTATGCATTTACAATTTAAATAACTACAAGAAGGTGCAAATTATCCATAGAAGGATGACCCAACAAGTACTGTGGATAAACCTATAACAGAAGTCTGAAATTTCCGAATGCTAGCAAGGAGAATGAAGGGCCAATTAACTATACATTCTGTATGCTTTTCATTTTTTGAATTCAACTAGCAACAGAGTTTCCTTGAGTCACCAAAAGATATTGCATACAACATGGCAACTTTCCTCTACGAACCACCAAAACTTATTTAGTCTTAAGCTCGAATGGTCTAAAAGAACCCACCCATTCAGATGTTTTGTTTGTTTTTTCAAGTGTCTGAAATGAAATATATATATAGAGAAAATATTATATACCTTACTTCCAAAATTACGCTCAAACAACCACAAAAATTATGGCAATAGTTTATTAAAATAAGTCAATATTTTCTCCTCCTTATTACAAATGAAGGATGTCCTTAATGTTAGACACAAAGGAAACTTCCTTCATTTGCACAGATTTTACATTTTCAAATATTTTATTTTTTACTTTCTATTTTTCGAATACTATCGTATGTTATTTATCTTTCAACTCATTAATTTAATATTAAAATTTATTTTATTTAAAAAAAAAAAAATCAGTAACTTACAACATATTAATTAAATGAAAAAATATTATAAATATTTTATATATTGTTTATACTGAATACAAGTATTATAATACATATAAAACAATCAGTTAAAAGGTATACGTGTATTATTACAAGTTTTTAGATGTTTAAATTCAGACATCATAAATGACACATATTGTTAAAATTTATTCATTCAATGTTATTCAGACTTCAAACTACATTCAGATCTTTTCAAACTTTAGACAAACAATAAACGCTACCTTAGTAGGCTTTGAATGATAAACAATTAAATTTATTCCAAATTTTAGTAATCATACATAAACACACACACCCTCAAAATACTAAAGCTTTTCATCCAAACCACTTTTGTCTGACATCAATTTTTCAAAAGTCATTTCATAAAGATAAAACAGAAGTTACTCCGCAGCAGCACAAGACTCTTACTTTTCATTCTTTTTTATGCTCTCTACATCTCTTTATCCACATAACACTCACTCTCTCATGTTATTCTTCTCTTTCCTATACCAAAATTCTCTCTCTATGCTCATCTCTTCCAGATGTATAGCCTAGAATTTTAAGAAAAAAATTGAATAATTCATACACTGAAATTGAATCAAATCCATACATGACCTCAATTTCTGTCCTTTTTCTTTAAAGCAATATTTTCATTACAAATATTTAATAATTTCACACCAGTCTTGGAAGGCAAAAAGGATTCAAAAATAGCACCCGAGCAAATTATTCAAACCCTTTATCTATTTCATGGGAGGTTGATTATAACAGTTGCGAAGTATGTAGTTGGCAAAATAATGTCCAGTGTGTTAAAATCGCCTTTCATCCAATTTCTTGTCAACAAAACACAAACAGTTCCAATTTTTTTCCTTTCTAGTAACAAAACAAACAGTTGCAAACTAGTAATCACACTTCAAACACTCCAACTGAAAATAACAACAACAATACCAACAGCCAATTTCAAAATGTCAAACTTCTCCTCTTCTGCCATTCGTAAAAACAACCACAACCTCCATTCAATCAACTCAGAAACGCAATTATTAAGATTAAAACCTGAATCAACTTTGCCAGTGTGAATTTTAACATTATCTCTCTCTAGACATGGCAACAAATTAACCAATGCAGTTTCAAATACATCATCATTACGATCCGAATTTTCAAATCCTCTCCAATTACTCACAAACAAAAACATAAATGGTAACAAATTAATCAATGCAGTTCCAAAGCACGACTATCAAGATCAGAATTTCCAAAATTAAACTACTTTCGAAAAAAGAAAAAAAAAGGAAATTAGCTTCAACTCGTAAAACATAATAAAGCAGGACAAGATCGAACCGTATTGGAGGGACCGGACCGGCGCCGGTCGAGAGTCGCCAAAGACGCCGACATTTCGAGAGACAAACATGGAAATCGTCTACTCCAACACAGAAAAAAGTCTATCATCATCAACAACTGAGTTAACTCCCGAATCAGCAGATCCACGAGCAAAGCAATCGGTATGGTAAAGATCTGGACTTGCAAAACAATAAGGTTAGGGTTTTAAATTGAAATGATTACAGTAATAAAGATGCAGCACCAACCTAAGCTACCTCACTCAGTCTCTGGAAAAATAAAATTATATATTAAAAATAAAAAATATATATTAATTGACTTTAAATCTAATTTTTCTCTCGATTTGTTTTCGCTTTTCGAGAGAGAAATGGAGCAGCCAGAGAGCAACAGTGGTTGTCGTAGTAAGGGCAAATTGCACAAACCCCCCTGAGATTTGACGAAATTGCACAAAAATGATGAAATTTGGATAACTGGCACTGACCTCCCTTAAGATTTCAAAAATTCAACACCAACCTCCCCTATCGTTAGTGAACTGTTAGTCAACCTTCATCAAGTCAAAATTACCAGGGGCATAATGATCAATACACACCTTTTAAAAATTTTAATTTAATATATATATTAAATTAATAAATAAATTATTAAAAAATATTTATTTTTAATTATTTTTAAAAATAATAAAAAAAATTGAAAACCAAATCTGCTCTTCGGCCACCTCCTGGAGACCAGTGGTCTCCCTTGAGAGACCACCGGTTTCCAAGCTCGTCTCTAGTTATGGAGATGCTCGATGGAGGCGGTCGCGCGTCTCCATCGCTGGAGACACTAACGATGGAGTCTCCATCGCTGGAGACCGTCGGAGACCCAGCGATCTCCGACGATGGAGATAACTGGAGACCTTTGGTCTCCAGTTGTTTTATTTATTTATTTATTATTTTTTTTTAATTTATAAAAAATAAAAATTTTGATTTTGGGGGTATTTTAGTCTTTTTGTGTTTTTAACTTTGGACCGTGTGAATTCAACTGAATTTAACTAATAGTAGGGAATGTTGGTGTTGAGTTTTTGAAATCTTAAGGGAGGTCAGTACGAGTTACCCAAATTTCGTCATTTTTGTGTAATTTTGCCAAACCTCAAGTGAGGTTTATGCAATTTGCTCCCGTAGTAATAAGGTAATCTAACGGAGAAAGTGAAGTGAGAGAGAGTGAGAGAGAAAGAGGGGGAGAGGAGAGGGTGTATGTATTATTACTACTCTCTGTATTTTTTTTTTTTTTTTTTTTTTTTTTATTGTTCTGCTTTTCACTTACTGCTAGTGTGGAGTAGAGACAGCGCTTTGGTGGTGATCGTGGGGTCGAGTACAGTCAATTCTAATGAAGGTCTTGTGTTTTGACCATTAACAATTTGCCACGTCGCTGATTGGGAGTTGTTCTAAAGCGGCTGTGTACAGGTTTTGTTGACTAATTTTTACTTAAAGGGAATTTAATAAAAATCTCCCTCAGGTTTGTTTCTTTTGAAAATTCGGTCTCTAATTTTGTTTCTTTTTTGAGTTTAGATTAAAACTCTCTTATTTTGTTGTTGCGCTTGTACCTCATTTGGCTAAAAATATAGCCCACTGATGTGTGTGTGTGTGTGTGTCATGAGTTCTATATTCTATATGTGTATCCCTCCACTTATAAATATGGGTTTTTCCCTTCACCTTTATGTGGGTTGGTTCTCTCACTCATGCGTAGGTTACTTCCTCCCGTATAGGAATTGTTCTCCAGACTATATCTCAAAGTCATACCTTGTCTAGTCCCGGTTGAATCTCGGGCTTGCACGAATCATCAAAAAAAAAAATCTTTATTTTATACCAAAAGTTACTATATAATAATGATCTCAAGAGCACTCACACCTAATTATGAATAGTAACAAAGATGATTTGATCTTTTAATTCTATTCCAAAAATTATGTTTAGATAAGATTATGTCCAGATAGTTCTTCAATTATCCTATAAGATTGTTTTTATTGTGCGAATTGTATATATGTAAGATTTCTTTTGTTCCAGCAGAATGAAGATAAATATTTAGCATGCAACAAACAAAGGGTTAAAATGGTCGTACGAAGATGGATCTAAACTTCGAATGAACCCTCTCGTCACACAACCATAGGCTTTGGGGGACTGTCGCAACATCTTCTAATATTTGAGAACTAAATGGTAAGTAAAACATATGAGTTTTTATTTATTTTATAATATTAAATTGCTTGTTAGCTTCTAGTAGCTTGATAAATCATCACTCGAAAACATATATTACCTTTAGTTATAGGAGATAAAATACGAGTTTTCATCCCTCCGAACTTTAGTAATTAATATGCATTACTAATTGATTAGATATATCCCCCACTCTGTGCTTTCATATTCAAAGGCCTTTACAATGTGAGTTTTCATCAATTTTAAAATTAAAAGATTATTTTCTTTCAAAAAAAAAAAGAGATTATTTTAATAAAATAAATTGAATCTGTAGGGCTTTTTGCAAATTTTTTTTATAGTAAACGAGTTTAGTTGACATTTGCCTGATGAGTCTTGCTTTCTTACCCCGCACACGTTTGAATTTAATTGGAAAACTAAATGCCATTTTTGAAACTTATTCATTTAATTACAAAACTGTCTTCCATTTAATTATAGCCGTTTCTCCAAACTTTAATATCTCTATGCATCCGAATTTTTAAAGAAAACTAAATAGTCAAATTTTTTCATTTTACAAACAAAAGTAAATTATCGATTCATATATAATTTTAGACATTTTCAATTATGATTTTTAAATATAATTTAAAATTTAGAAAGTGGATATGAATTAAACCGACAACCTTTATATGTGGGTGTGACTTACCATCGAGAAGCCTCAACTTTTATCTATTAATATAATTTTATTTTTTTAAATTAGATGTCATTTATTATGTTATTTCATATTGTTTACAATTTCATTATAAATTTTACTCAATATTCTATATTTTATTATAAATATCTTCCAATGGTAACATAATCTTGAAAATCTATGAATTTTATAAAGTGACATTCATTGTAAAGAAAACTAATAACAAAAAATTAACTAATTTGGTGTATTTATTTTGTTTAATCTTAAAATAATTTGGTGAAACTATTTTTTTTAAAAAAAAAAAAAGACACGATCCCATGAAACATAACTTTAATCATTCTTTTGAAAAGTATGTTCTTTCAACTTATCCAGGTATTAATTATTAATTGTGTATTAATGCATATAGTATTTAAAAAAATGCGTATATTAAAAAGTATTAATGTTATGAATATCATGATAATATTGAATAGTAGATACAAAAGTCAATTGAGAATAAGATTATATTTTTTCAATAAAAATATTACCTCATTTAACAACAAATATGAAATTAATAGTTAAAAATAAAAAGAAGTTTTTATTTTTTTTAATCCAATATTTTATAGAGTAGTAGGTCCATTAAAACCTACAAAAATCAATCATTATGCTTACAATCTAAATATTTATTTTTTTTAAGGTTTAACTATTTTACCTACTAGTAATATGACTCATCATTTGCAGCATTTTGATTGATTCCTAATGGGAAATAACTATCTATATAATACTTAGATTATTGGTTTAAGGTTTCACGCGCTACTCTGCGTGAAAACCATCAAACATCCTAAAGGGGCATCCCACACCACACGCAATTATAAAATTAGACACGAGAGGATTCCAATTAAAGATTATTGGTTTATAATACATTTTGTTGCATTGACACTAATACTCGATAATTTTTGTGTTTGCATTGACATAATTATATATAAAATGTAAGATGTGAATATGAATCTCATTTTGCTCATTTTGGTAAGAGTTGTTACCTTCCAATTATGAGATTAATCATTAGGATACTATCATTTATTAATATCGACAAGTTTTGATTGTGTTATATATATATATATATCGACGTCTGTATTTAACAGATCAGGTTCGTGTTTTAGGCCCAGTTTACAGTTTTGGATCAATATTGTTGTTGAGCAAGTAAAGTAAGAAGCAAAAGAGATGAGATTAGAGAAGAAGAAGAGGACATCAAGAAGTTTTTTAAGTGGTTCAACTCAAAAAGATGTCTACGTCCACTGTTCACTCTCTCACTATTTTGATAGGGTAACGACACTCAAAAAATTGTCCTTTTTTCTTTACAAGGGAGGTCTTCCCCTATTTATAGAGAAGAGGATGAGTTACAGTAGAATGCAATAAAATAATGTACAGTAAATAAATATTATAATGATGGGCTGCATTTAATGCGCCTGAATTATATTTAATGTAACTGACAGTGTCAGGTTTATTTTGCCCAAACACTGGTTTAGGCGGCTAACCCACGCGGGTTAGGTGAAATTCTCGTAATCCAAGCTGTAATCTGTGATGGGATTAGCGTGGATGACACGTCTTGAGCTATAATCCACCTAACAGCTTTGATTTCTGTTGACTTGTAATTTGATAGACGGGGCAGAGGTGAACCCCTCCAACGAATAGAATACTCTGTCGAACTAGCGAGCAAATAAAGCTCAGAGTAATTAGACGCCCTAAGGGTCATAGGAGCGAACTCTCAAGCGATCAGATAACTCAACAGGCAAACAGTCTCAAACACGAACAGGTAAGCGAGCACGAGCAGAAGTTGACGAGCAGCTGATCAATCAAACAAACGGGTCTCTATTCGATCTGATGAGCGAGCATAGGGACGAATAGATACCAAGCAGGGTATCGAGCAGGATATCGAGCTTAATAGCGAACAATTTAATGACCAACAGGAAGACTTGGAATACAAACAAAGTAGCGATCAGAAAAGCGAACAAGTTGGTGATCAGGTGGGCGATCAGAGAGATGGGTTAATCACTGGGATTCACAGGTCTTCTTCGAGTCATTGGGCCTATACTGTGGATCTTCCTCGACACAATTGGCTTAATCGTAAAATTATTCATAATACAATCCCCCTAGCTCTTGGTACATCTGGTGGACCAGGAACTACGAGCTCATATACAAATTATCCTGGTGGGAACAGTTACGTTATTTTTAAATTTTGCTTTATCTTCAGACCAGATGACATTACCCCAGACAGCGGTTACAGGTCACATCACACGCCGTATGCATTTAATACGCGTCTTTCAACTGACTGCTGCATAATGATAAAATCTCGAGAATCGCATCGACCATTGATCCGGGGTGGTTACACAGCTGTCTTGATTTAACGGCTAGGGTTTGACAGCTATAAAGTGACAGAAACCCTTAATCTTCTTCTTTCTTTTCGCTATCTTCGAAAAATTGGACACCTCTTCGTCTTCCAATGTCCTCTGTGTTTCCTACTGTCGGTGTTCGTCATTTTCCTTTCAGGGTTTCCAACCTCCACTATATTCAGGGTAACTTCTTACGTTCAGTCTCGCTTTTTATGCTTTATTCCTGCGTGCATGGTGCTGTTGATTTCATTATATTTCTGGGCTTGGTTTTTGTTTCTGCTTGAGTGCTTGGTGCTTCTCCATTTTCCTGATTTAAGAGAGTTTGGGGAATTGCAAGGGTAGAAAGGCGATGTCCTAGGTCATACATGTTGCCTTTCCTTCGTCGTTGCTCAGGATATCTCTTAGGGACACCTGCATGAGAAAAAAGAGGGCTTTTCTTCTCTTTTTTTTTTTTTTTTTTTGGGTTTTGATGAGTTCGTATCTAGAACTCTTCTTACTTTAAGCAGCTCCCCTGAGCGCCTGACTTGACGCTTAGGAAAAAGGGGTTCAGAAAGATTCTGCATTTTAAGTCCAGTCTACTACTAGTCGCCTAATCTTCTTACTTTTTTTGTAGATGTTAAGTCGTGGACGCCGCCACCATCAATTAGAGGCTGATGATGAGGATTCTGAGGAAGAATCTGTTCAACAAGTGAGAGATTCTCCAAGCACAGCTTCTCAAAGCGGCGAGAGTGCATCAGAACCGTTAGGACAAGAGAACTTTCCTGCTTGCGAACCTTTCTTTAGGCATGTCTCTGCCGTTCCCTACCACGAGCTCGTTGCTATAGCTCAAAAATATGATCTTCTTGCGGGGTGTCGGGTTATGATGCTTAACCAAGATGATCACGCGGCTTCCCCAGGGTTTATAACAATCAACCGCCAACATTTGGAGTCTGGGTTTAGATTCTCAATTCCCCGTTACCTTATCAACCTCCTGAACGACTTGGAGCTAGCCCCATTCCAACTAACACCCAATTCTTACGCCAATCTGAACTTTTGCCTCCATCTTTATCAAAAACGATCTTCCACCTCCGACCCCCTACATAATTCAGCATCTTTACCAATTTAAAGCGACCACGGGTCCTAAGGCAGACAAGCGAGATGGATTTTACTACACCGTGGCCTGTGCTTCGCCATATAAAGTCTTATTGCCAAAAAGGGTCATTAGATCGAATGTAGGCGACTACAAGACTCCCTGGTTCTTCGTATCTTGCCCCATCCTTGTTCGATCTTGAAAATTTTTCTTTTTTTCTTTATCCTGGTAAATCGCTAGTTTGCTGTTGCGTTCTCTTACATATATATATAGTTATTGTTACATTTACTGACCTCAATTTTCACGTACAAATGTATCCAAGAGCTCGCTTGTTCTTACTGATGAGGAGCTAGAGGCTCTTAAGAGATTTTCTAAAGTTAAGAGCCTGTCGGACAATTAGTTCCCCAACGATTCCTTTTTGAGAGAGTACGGGCTTGCACCGAAGGTCGGGACCAAATTCTTGCACATCCATCAGGACATCGATGTCCGAAAAAAGATGGAGGTTCCCTCGGTCTTCAAAGTTTTTAAAGAAGAGGAGCCAGATTCAATCTCGAGGAAGCTCGCCATAATAGTAGAACTGCGTTTTGCCACACCGCCATCTTCGTCAGGAGTCGAGCCGGAAGATCTAAAAATCCAAATAACTGGTACTGCAGGTCCCATAAGCCCGTCCCCGGAAGTGCCAAGCTCGTAAACCACCTCGAAAGCTGCGACAGGGGCGTCTTCTTAGCCTGACGCCACGGTCATCCCGCCAAAACAAAAAAGGAGGTACAAATCGGTGGGAGGGAAAACCCCCGAGAGATTCTACTCCACCAAGGGAGCCCCTGAGCAGGGAAACACAAGCTTCTAGCAGATCGCCAGTTGGGCAACGAGGGGCAGCAGACAAAGGGAAAGTGATCGGGAGCCCCCTCCAAAGCATCAGAAGACTAAAGGTAAAGAGATCGCTGTGGAGGGAGGTGAGGAGTAACAGGGCCAGGATTTCGATGTTGGCGAATATTTCAACGACCTCCTAGATCGGTTGCCACAGCTATTGGGCCCCAACAAGTCAGACATCTATCAAAGCCATGTTCATGGCGAGAACCTGATAGGGTATTCTGCCCAACATTTACTGCTGGTAAGCTTTCTTTTTAATTTTGTTAATATTTCGCTTCTTCTCACATATCCGTTACTGATGTATCTCCACTTCAGTCTGCCTTGGGCTTGATGAAAATGTACAAGGACTTCCCTGAGTTGACATAGGAAAAGGCTTCGCTGGAAGAGGGGAACAGGAAGCTCAGGAGCGACAATAAGAAGATCAATGGAGAAGCAGATTATTTTCGTAAAGAATCAGAGAAGGTTAAGAAGACCGTGCAGGATCTGGAGCAGAAACTAAATAGAGCTAAGGAGTAGAGGGACAAGGCAGAAGAATCCCTAGCTCATGAAATGAAGCTTCAAGACATTATCGCCTCCTCACTTAATACTGCTATTGAGAAGATCAAGAGGCTGAAGCAGGAGACTCTCTTTTTGAAGATAGAGAATGGCTCACTGAGGCATGATATGAGCTCGAGCAATAAGCGGGCTGAGACAGCTAAGAAGAAGGTTGAACTGGTGCTGCACGACATGGACATAATGAAAGGAAATCTTGTCTGCATCAAAGCATTGCTCAGCCAAGCCGAACCTCGTATCGAGCAGGTTCACCGAGAGGCTGTTGAGAAGACGTCAAGCTCATTTTTGTATACTTTGTGGAAGTTTCATCTAGAAATAGACGTCTCTTTCTACGGCGAAGAGGCAATAAAAAAAGGTGAAGAAATATGTTGATTAGGCTGCACGGGCTGCTCAAAAAAAAAAAAACCTCCATCTGCCCAAGGCCCAACTTCATCTGTTCCTACCCCGGGTACTATCTCCTCAGTGCCACCGGTACCTCCCCATAGGTCATCACAGTCAACTGCTTCAGGGGCACAAGAAGCGTTTTCGAATGAGGCCCCTGATGGTCAAGGCGAGAAGACAGCTCCTGCAAGCCCCTCGCAGGCTTCTTAGGCATTAGCTTTTTTTTATTTTTCTCCTCTCTGATGGGGCTTATTTTCGAACATAGACATTGCTGTTGACGATATTATTGTTTGATTTTAATTTTGATATTTAGCTTCTGTTTCCAGCGACATGAGATTTTTTGCTGGTTTGTTTTATTTTTTCTGAGCCTCATATGCATTATCAGACAATATCATTCTTGCATAATTCAAACAAATTATGAGCAAATATAAATAATGAAACATTTAATAAAACGATTAGATAGTAGATATGACCGATAGGGTTGACTGCACTTGCTCTGTCATGCTTGTAAGTATTGATTGATCACATAAGTGTTTTCTAAAACACGAAAATTATATTCCTTGGTCGCGAGTGTGCCCTCGAATGCTTTAGTAGGTAGCCCTCTTAATAAAAAGCAGGTCTGCTCGCATAATAATAGGCATCAACCAATTAATGAGCAACTCCATCCATATAGCTATCTTGGTAAAGGCTATACTCAAAAGGTAAGGACTCGAGCCTTTACAAGGCGTTGTGCTCGCAAGGTAGGGGCCAGAGCATCTACAGTTGGCTGGGCTCATAAGGTGAAACCTAAGTATTTACAACGGACTGCGCTCAAAGGGTTGATACCTGAGCATTTACAACGAACTGCGCTCACAGAGTCAGTACCTGAGCTATACAGCTTATTGTCTTCTCGAGCTACGCTCATAGGGTTGGAACCCAATCGTCTATGGCGAGAGTGGAGATGGCTGTCGAACTTCGGCTGCGCTCATAAAGTGCATAACCCAAGCATTTACAGCATATTTAGAAATGGAGCATTCAGCAGCTAAGTCTTTTTGTACTCTGCTTCTATGCGTAGTTATACGAATTGTGAAGTGTCTGGAACAACATGTAAAGGGAGAGACCAAACACTGAGCGGCAATTAGGTGCGCGAGCTCGTGGCTATTTTGACCCCTTTAACCTTGTAGGATAGGTATAGGGTCGGTATCCACCGATATTCAGCCCCTTATTCCTACAAGGTAAACAAGTGTTCGAGTTTTGAGTTTACTTTCTACCTTTCACAGCCACATACCTCACACATATGAAAACACATAAGCATTTTGCATTAGTGATAATATACGAGAAATATGGAACTTTCATTGCATTTTGACACAGTTAGCTTTATAGAGATAGTAGAGTAATAATGATACAATAGTTATGTATATAATAAGGCCTTAAATGGATAGCATTCCAAGCCCTTAGAAGCATAGCTCCGCTAATGTCCGCTAGGTGGTATGCTTCATTCTTTAAATCTTCATGAATGATGAAGGGTCCTTCCCAGTTATGTCCTAGCGTGCCGTCACTGGTTTTGTAGGCTCCAAGTAGAATCTCTCATAACACGAGATCACCTGATTTGAACTTGCATACTCGAACCCTCTTATTGTAATGTCTCGTCATTCTTTGCTGATAGACGGCTGCTCTGAGCCGAGCTATTTCTCTAGCTTCTTCGAAAAGGTCTGAACTAGCAGCCAGAAGTTGGTTGTTCTCTTCAGGCTTGAAGCTTGCTCTCCGCTGATTGAAGACTTCAAACTCGGCAGGGATCATGGCCTCGGACCCGTAAACCATCAAGAAAAGGGTTTCTCTAGTGGTGTTGTGGGCAGTTGTTCTATAGGCCCACAGTACCTTCTGTAGTTCATCTGCCCATGGTTCCTTTCTGGTTTTAAGCTTAGTCTTCAAGGTCTACTTAATGATCTTATTGATTGCCTCCACTTGACCATTAGCTTGTGGGTGATCTACTGCTGAGAAGTTTTTAGTTATACCAAGGCTCTAGCAGAACTCTAGGAACTGCTCGCTTGTAAATTAGGTTCTATTATCTGTCACGAGCTATTGAGGAACACCAAATCTACAAATAATGTTGTCCCACAGGAACTTTTCAATATTCGTTATGGAGATCTCAACCAGTTCCTTCGCCTCCGCCCACTTTGTGAAGTAATCAACAGCTACAAAGGCATATTTGCAACTTGCTCGACCTACTGAAAGAGGCCCGATCAGGTTCATGCTCTAAATAGCGAATGACAATGGGCTAATCATCTGCTGAAGATAGGCTAGTGGTGCTCAAGAGACCTTAGAGAACCTCTAACACTTATCGCATTTCTTTACCAGGTCAATGGCATCCTACTTCATAGTCGGCCAATAAAACCCCTGTCATAGTGCTTTCTGAGCTAGGGATAGCCCCCTAGTATGGTTACCATAATATCCCTTATGTATGTCCTTCAGGAGAGTAGTACAGTCCGACTCGTCTACACATCGAAGTAGTGGAGCCAAGAAGCCCTTCTTGTAAAGCACATTGTCGTATATGTAGTACCTTGTTGCCCTTGTTCTCAGATGATGGGCTTTTATCTTATCTTATGGCAGCTTTTTCTCTTACAAATAGTTAACCAGCGGGCTCATCCATAAATCTGATGCTACTACTATGGTCATTACCTCACCACCGAGCTCGGTGCTTAGCTTTGGCAAGAACTCTACTAGCACACTTCCAACAAAATCAGTGTCCTGAGTTGTAGCTAAGCGAGCTAGTGCATTTGTATGGGAATTCTGGGCTTATGGGATCTGATTCAACTCACACTTCTCAAGAGTCTCCAACAGCTATAGGACCCTTTGTAGATAGACTGTTATCTTTGATCCCCTGGCCTGATATTCGCCTCTTATTTGACAGACCACTAGCTGAGAGTCGCTGAATATTCTAACTCGTTCAGCTTGTATCTTTTTGGCTAAACGAAACCCTACCAACAGCGCTTCATACTCCGCTTCATTGTTTGTTTTTCTGAACCCGAACTTGAGCGTACAAAGGAACTTATTTCCATCCGAACTAATCAATAAAATTCCAGCCCCTACACTTCGCTCACAAGAAGACCCATCGACAAACAGCTCCCAGGATGGGCCTTCAGAGGACTCAGTCTCCTCCTACACAAGTCCAGTAAACTCAGCGATGAAATCTGCCAGTGCCTGATCTTTGATCGCCGACCTTGGCTTGAACTGTAACACCCCGATAATTATTTTCGTCCGATTAATATTTGTTGATTTAATAATTAATTTATTAAATGAGAATAAATTTAAATTTAATGAAATTCGTACGATTGTAAAATGTTTTGATCGTAATAGGCGAAATTGAATATTTTTGAAAATGTTTTTCTCGCATAATGAATTATTTTTGAATTTAAATAAAATAAGTAGCAGAATGGGAAGGTTAGGATAGTGAAATTAGATTGTATTGTAGAGGATAATTTTTGAGTGAATAAAGAATCTATTATATTATTATTATTATTATTTTTCATTAAAATAAATTAATTATTTTTGGATAAAATAAAGTTATGGATAAGTTTGAATGAGTTAGTGGGATGATGTAATGACAAGAGTGTCTAATGGGATGTTAGCATGTGTGTAGGAGCGTAAATGCAGAAAATAAAAAGTTTTGGGGCTGTCTTATAAATAAAGAAACGTTTGGGGTAATTTTGAAAATACGAGAAGTTTGTGACTATAAAAATCTGTTTTTACCCAGATTTTTTCATTTTGATGCTCTTTATTGTCGACATCAGTTCTGCTCATGTTCATCTCTTCTATTCTTCAATTTTTTTTTTTATTTGTTTAATTATTAAATCTCTCAAATTTCATTTTTATTTCATCACCTACCAATTCCAAACCTTGATTTTATGTAAAAATGGGTAAAAAAAAAAATGGTATGTTTATGGGTTTTGATTTATTGCGATGGGTGTAGGTTAAAAATGATTTAGATAATTTCTAGAATATATATATATGTAATTCTTTTCGCATTTGATCAATTATATGTGAATTTCTTTGTTGAGATCTAATTATTTTGAACCCTAGGTGAGGGTTTGAATGCATGAAACCTTAGGGAAGGCTAGAGAGGCGTGAAAACTTCTCATTGGATGTGTGGAAAGCTAAAAAGCAAGCCCAAAAATGTTGGTATACACTTACCCTAAAAAGTCACTTTTATTAGTTTACTAAATACTTTGCGAATTAATAATTTTGTGTTTGAAACGTGATATAATTGTTTGAATGATATTTATTGAATTATTTGGATGTTTATGAAATTAATTTTAAAAAGAAAAATAAAGTGAAAACAAATTTTCGAAAATTGGTCTCTATAGATCGAAATTGAGCTCTAGTATAATCTAGGGATATTTTGGTCATTTGAATTTCAATTACATGTTAATTTAATGTCGATAGAATAATTTTAGTGATAAAATAATGGTTGGAATGAAAAGTTACGTTTATTAGTTTAACGTCCATGTGTAAATTCTTTTGGAAATTGTTTAATTTGATTATTTGAGATATCAAATGGTTCTGAGTGGTAATTATATGACAATTGCATGCTATTGGATGAATTTATTTGATGAAAAACGGTTTCGAAAATGATTTCGCAAAATAAAACCTCTTATGGCTTAGGTTGAAATATAGAGTGCCTTAAGGGTATTTTCGCTTCCATTTATTTGCGCTTCCATTGTTGTGTTAATTATATCATTTGTTGATAGTAAGTATAACGGATTTGGAATTGAAAATGAAAAAGTTGAGATTCTCCTCTTTTGAGATTAAATTAGAACATGAAAAATGTGATAAGTATTGTGTTAAGATGTGATATGAAAACTAGGGGCAAAATGGTCATTTGAAATGACCATAAGTGATGCCCAGAAGAAATTCGATGAATTGATTTAAATATGCAATAAAAAGTTTACGCGATTAAAATTTTCATTTTAAATTGAAAATTTTGAAATCTTGAAAAATATAAAGGGTCCGCGTAAAACTAGTCACCGGTAGGTGGGGATTGATAATTGACTAGCCAATAGAGTGATTATTAGCAGTACTACACCGTTACGATTGATTTCAGATGTTGTATGACGGACTGTGAGAGGCATTGAGTGCCCGATCCCGAAACGGAAACAGATTATGATATGCGACTCGGTAGATAGACACCGAGCGACCGTTGCCGGGGTTGTCATTTAATCTGGTTGATGTCAGGAAACCCGTTATCGATCCATGATATCGTAATAGAATTTTACAAATGGCTCTAATTAAAGAAAAATGGTAAAATCGTAAATATGTTTGATAAATGTTATTTGATAAAGTAAAATATATGAAAGAGGGCAATATTGTAATTAGATGTGACAAGTAAGATTTGACATAATGAATATTGAAATTTTTATTTATTAATTGATATTATAAAATAAAAATAATTGATGAAAATAATATGGTTAAAATCGGAAAGAAATTATTTATGAACTTTATCTGTGTAATGAAATAATCGATTAGTAACTTTTAGATAAAAATTTGAGAATGACGTTAAAAATGTTAATTGAAAAGTTATGTGCATTGAAAATAAATATAAAGAATTTTATATATTTTACATTTGAAATTGTTAGTAAATAGGATAATTAGTGAACTTGATAAAAGTTTGACATTTTTGTGACATATTATTTTAGTAACGGATAGTTTGAGAAACGAAAATATATTAAATATACATATATATTAGAAATATATATATGTATATGAAAAATGATTATGAAGTATTTGATAAATATAATTATTAGTAATATGCTTTCATCAGGATTTGTAATAAAATTCTTACAAGTCGAATTGATAAGATTTATAAGAAACAATCTGAATATTTAACACATAATTTAGATAATTGAAATTTGTAATAAAATGTCTTTATTAGGATTTGTTATTTAAATTAAAAATATATATAACTATAATATCGGATTGCTACATTTAAGAACAAATTTTATGTGTTGGATATGTTTATATAGTTGATGTGTATAAGCATAGTGATGTGTAATAGAATTTTTACAGATATAATTGATATGTCTAATAATAATATGTATACATTTTGTATGTGTATTTATTAGTAAATAGATTTAATTGTGCAATTTTAGTAAAAAAAAATATTTGGTGAAAATGTTTTCAAATGCCGTCAAAAGAAATAGTATGATTATATCTATTTATCGGTCAATAAATATTAATGTGTTATATAAGTTTTATTTGAAATTGAGAAAAACTAAATTTTATAAAGTCATTTTTGAAACAAGAGTTTATGCACGTTATGACTTGTATTTCCTATTGAACTCTCAAATATTGTTGAAAAGTTTTGTCAAATTATATTATAAGGAAATAAAGTTTTATGATCTTTAAATTAAGTGTACACCCACTAAGTAAAAATACTTAGCGCTTTGAATTTATCACGCGTAGATAATTCAATTGGGCTTGTTGCCGAGACGAAGATAAAGCCCCTACAGATACTCTATGAGTCACATTCGATATAAATTCTTGGGTAAAAATCATTTTGTATCATGTGTATATATACATGTGCACCATCATGTATGTGTGTAAGTTTCTAAATTTAAAAGTCTGTAAAGTACAATTTGTATTAAAGTTTTAAAATATTTGTAAGTTATGTATATTATTTGATAAGTATGTAGTGTAAAGTTTTATGGTGATGGATTTTGAATTTTGGATTAAATATTTATGTTAATTGGTTGCGTGTTGAAGTGATTTTTGAAATCGGACGGGAGGTCCGAATTGAAGTTGAGAAATAAATTTTATAGAAGTGTTATCATTTTCTTTACAGGTTAAATTTTGGATTTTCAGAAAAATAGAGTAAACTCTACAGGATTTTCTAAAATTTTAAAAAAGAAAATGATATTAATTTTTTTTATATCGTAAAACTTTTAGTGGTAATTCCATTTCTTTTAGTAATAATTTTTTTTTTTTAAATAAACGAATTTTCAATTTGGAACCATAACGCTCTTCGCTTCAAATCTCGATCCGACAAGAAATCGGGGTAAGGGGTGTTACATGAACTCAATATCAAACTGGGTGAGTTCGATTGCCCATTTGAGGAGTTGACCTGAAGTATCTGGTTTCTGGAAAATCTGTTTTAGTGGATATTTGATCAGAACTTCAATTTTGTGCATCTGGAAGTAGGGACGCAACTTCCTGGACACCACCACTAGATAGTAGGCGAGCTTTTTCATTGGAGTATATATTGTCTCAGCCTCTACCAACTTTTTACTGGTATAGTATATGGAGACTTGTGCTTCATTTCCTTCTTCTCGTACCAACGCTGTACTCAGAGCGTGCCGGGATCCCCCAAGGTAAATAGTAAGAGCCTCCCCTTCTTTTGGTTTTGATAAGAGGGGAACCCGTCCCATATATTCCTTCAGCTACTAGAACGCAGCCTTGCACTCCTCTATCCACTCAAAGTTTTTTGCCTTTTTCAATACTTCGAAGAACAGTACACATCTGTCGGAGGCTTTTGATACAAATATGCTCAGGGCTACCACCTGACCGTTTAAACTCTGTATCTTCTTTATGCTCGTCGGCGACCTCATGTCCAGCAAAGCTTGGATCTTCTCCAGGTTAGCCTTGATCCCTCGGTTATTCACCATGAAGCCCAAAAATTTACCCGAGGAAACTCTAAAGGCACACTTGAGGGGGTTGAGCTTCATCCGATATTTCCTCAAGATCTGAAACATCTCTTTGAGGTTGCGAACATGGTTAACGGCCTGCTTGGATTTCACCAGCATGTCGTCCACATATATCTCCATAGTTTTCCCAATCTGATCCTCGAACATTATGTTTACCAGCCTTTGGTAAGTTGTCTATGCATTTTTTAGTCCAAAGGGCATTACTTTATAGCAGTACAAGCCCCAGTCTGTAGTGAACGAGGTGTGCTCCTCATCTTCGGGATTCATTGGAATCTGATTATAGCCTGAATAAACATTCATAAAGCTAAGGAGCTCGCACCCGGCAGTTGCATCTACTAACTGATCGATCCTAAGCAATGGGAAGCTGTCTTTCGGATAGGCCTTGTTTAAATCCGTGAAGTTAATGCAAGTTCTCCATCTCCCGTTCTTCTTTTTAACCAGCACGGGGTTGGCTACCCAGGCAAGGTACTGGACTTCTCGGATGAATTTGTTTACCAGGAGCCTGTCTACTTCCTCCTTCAGGGCATCACAGCGCTCTCGGGTCATCTGCCTCTTTTTTGGCAAATAGGCTTGTGGAAAGGATTGACGTTTAGTTTTGAGCCATTACTCTTCGATCAATCCCCACCATATCTCCATGATTCCAAGTGAATACATCTAGATTTGCTTTGAGGTAACTGGTCAGCTGGGACTTTATCTCTAGAACCAGACTCTTACCTAATTTGAGGCATCTTGCAGCATCTGTCTCGTTGACCTGGATGTCTTCGAGCTCTTCTACTGGACCCGACGTCTGGTATGCATCAAACTCTCTAGGGTCTAGTTCATGGCTAACCCCTGACGTGGTGATAGCCTGCAGCTCGCGCTTCTTAACCACGTCCACCTTCTTCCCTCGGACTCCTCTTCTTATCACATCCTCATAGCAACGATGAGCCCAAGACTGCTCGCCTCGCACGCACTTGATCCCATTAGGAGTTGGGAATTTTACCGTGAGAGCTTTAGTAGAGGTGACCATGTCGAGGTCGTTCATTGCAGGCCTTTCCAATACTACATTATATGGAAAGGGGGAATTAATGAAAAGGAAGTCTATAAGCACTGTTGACTGATGAGCTGCATCTCCGAAGGTAAGAGGTAATTTTATCTGCCCGATAGGAGTGACTGAATTTTCGATGAACCCGTACAGAGGCTCGAGGGATGGCTTCAACCGCTCATCACCGATCCCTATTTGGTCGTAACACTCCCTGTACATAACATTTACCGAACTCCTAGTGTCTATCATTATCTTTTTGACTACCGAGTTTTTGATACGAGCTCAGATCACTAACGCATCATTGTACGGCCACCAGACATCTCGGACATCTTCTTCAGTAAAGACAATCTCCTCCGGTACCCTTCTGGCCTTTTTAGTAGGTCTTTCTGACTCTCTTTGGCTTGTAATTTGGATGCAATTAGCCTCACGCACATATCGCTTCTACAATCTGTTAGAAGTCCCAACCACCGAGGGACCCCCATGGATGGTATGGATTGTTCTGACGAAAGGTCCCTACTGAGGGTCAGACTCTTGTTGAGATTGGGCCGGTGGCTCTTGTTGGCATTAGTGAGGGCGCTGCTGCTGGGATGGTTGCCCTGAAGATCTCACAACATAATCCTTTAGGCGACCATTTCTAATCATCTCCTCAATAGCATCTTTAAGCGCCCAACAATCTGAGGTATTATGCCCTACTTCGTTGTGGTAGGCACAAAACTTGCTCTTGTCTCAGCGTCCCTCAGGAGCCTGGATAGGGGCTGGTCTCCCGAAGTTTTCCTTATTTCTTTAGGTTGCAAAGATCTTGTCTTGGGTGTCAGACAAGGCGTTGTATATGTTGTAACAGCCTTGATACCGAGGTCGCTCCCGCCTCTGGTTACTCCTCGGCCTAGGCCCATTTCTAGTTTTTTTTTTTTGCAATCTGGTTATTATTTCTCTAGCCCCCAAGGTTGTTTCCTATATTGCTCCATTTCCTTCCCTGATTGGAGCTTCCAAATTCATTCTTCAGGGTATTAGCCTTCTTGGGACTGAATGTTTCTTCCCACCTGATTTTTTTATCTGCTCGCTCGTAGAATTTCCCTAAGTTTTTTACTGAAAATTTATAGATACTCTCATACAGTTTCCCGTCTTTCCTCAAATCCATCGAGATAGTTGTCAAGGCCCCTTCATCTGTCGGGTTTTCCACATTAATCATCTCGCGCCTAAACCTACTGATGTAGTCCCTTAACAACTCTCTGGAATGTTCGAAGATGGTAGCAAGGTGGTAAGGTGGCGCGAGCTGCCTCTTTAGCGTCTTATACTGGTTCAGGAGTTTCTGCTGACATTCTTCCTAATTATTGATGCTACGAAAAGGAAGGTTCCTGAACCATGTCGGCGGAATATCCCCAAGTGTTACCGAGAACACAAGATATTTTACAAGCGAGCTGGTGGTCTGAAGGTCCATCTGAATGTTGAAAGCATCGAGATGATCATAATGGTCAGAGTTCCCTTTGTATTGTGAGATGTTAGGAACTTTAAATCTTGGAGGGAGCGGCTCCAGTTCAATTTACAAGATAAACGGGGCCCTTTCCCTGCTCTGATTTCTCCGTTCCTGGGCCCCAGGTCGCTCTTCAAGTTGCTAAACCCTTTAAAGGAGCTCCTCAACGAGTGGGCCCTACATCTCAGTTCTTCTAACAGTGGACTGTCTGTCCTACCCGTCTTGTCTGCTTGGGGAATGATAGTCTCGAGCCCTGGTCCCCTACTATCTTCGAACTTTCTATCATTGGGCCTTTGCCCTGCTCCACCTCCAAGGGCTGAAGCCTGATCAGAACTGCGACCAGTTCGCATTGGCTGGTGTTCATTGCGTGCTCGCTTGGATCCAGCGTTGGACTACACACTGGAAGAATGAACTGATCCCTCTCGCATTGACTCACTGATGACTTTCTCATTCGCCTCAGGGTCTTCAACGTGCCGTCGTCGGGGAACATCCCTCCTTATAGTGGCCTAAGGTGGTCTCTGAGCGGTCTGGACTTGAGTCCAAATTAATGTCCTGACTTTGTTGGCCAACTGCGCCATTGTAGTCTCCAATATCTCATGTCGCTGGTGTCGTGCAAAATCGCAAGTGGACGAGCCGGACAAATAATATAATGATTAAGGAAGTATCGTCCCACGAGGATTGTTGTTAATTAATGCCCAAAATTTAAGTAACTAAATTTTTATTTGGTAGACGAAATTTGAGTAAATGAGTTGAAAACTATAACTAAATTTAATTATAAATATAAATTAATTCAATAAATAAAAACTCTAAGATTCTGATTTCACCATAACTAATTTATTCCTCCTCTTTGTTCCTTTTAACAAAAATTAACTATCTAGTTGCTAGTCGAGATTCCCTGAATTATTCACATAGCCCCTCCCGAAGTCTAAGAAAAATACCCCATAAAGCCTAATTGCTATGTTCCCATGTAAGTCAAAACATTAAAAAATTCATTAAGATTATGGATTTCTTTTATAGACTACACAAACCATGTAGATATATTCCTATCCTCCATATAATTTATGACATTAAATACGATGAACTAGACACATAAATGAGCTTCCGCTATTATTATAATTAACAATTCAACTAAATAGTGTCCAATTATTTAGAAGTATTAAGAACAGTATTAAATGCATCAACTAAGATAGAAAATCCTTAATTGAATTGAACAAAGGGTTGGAATATTAGAGTTAGGCTACATCATAACCTTAGAAAAATAAATTACTTTATACTTAAATTAAAATTTACACAAACTAGAAGATTAAACACAACAAAAGATAAGAAAAGTTAATGAATTGAAGTTTCACCGTAGAATTTCTTCCTCTGCTTTGCTCCTCCTCTCCAAGCTCTCTCTTTTTTTTTTCTCTAAACTACTTATTGTTTTGGTTTTTGATGAGATGCTTGGAATGATAATTCTAAGGCCTATTTATAGGTAAAGTTCACCTCCAATTACATCATCGCATGCATCATCTTTTTCTAATTTTTCACCCTTCTGCATCATCGCTTACATCATAGTTTACCTACCTCATTCAAGTCAACTTTTATATTACATCATTGCTTACATCATAATTTTCATTACATCATTCCTTACATCAGTATGACATAATATTTATTTTTAGAATACTCAATCTTTAAACTGCGATAACTTTTCTATGCAATCTCTGATTTGAGTAATTCTTGAGGCGATGAACTGCTTCGAATAACATTCATTTTTTGGCGATAATCTTGTCTCGAACAATAGCACTTGATGGGGTCCACATCCATTTTTTCACCAATTTTATTCTAAAAATAAAAATATAAAAATTTGAAATAATTTACTTAATAATAATAAAAATATCAAGAACTAAGCAAAAAGTCAAGTTTAAAAAGATAAAATAACTCTATAAAAATAAAGTTATCAGCTGTTGCAATACCTGTATAATATCTCCTTCAACAGCATTAGGCGCGGGCTGACTAGTAGGAATGGGAGATATACCCTGAGTATCCCTACTCATGGGCACATTGGATGTCCCTATACCAACATTAGGTTGTCCCCCTATAGGTACAGTATTCCGTCATTGATCCGAGGTCGCTGCGTAGTCATCAGTAGCATTGGAATTCCTGATGGTCCTTCCTCTGACCATGGTGACTAATGAATGAGCTCTGTAGGCTAACAATAAAGGTGACGAAACTACAGATGAGCCCCTTCCTCTAGCGCCAAAAATGTCGACGTCTAGATTTAGTCGACCAGGTTCGTGTTTTAGGCCCAAGCTACAGTTTTAGATCAATGTTGTTGTTGAGCAAGTAAAGTAAGGAGCAAAAGAGATGAGGTCAGAGAAGAAGAAAAAGAAGACACCAAGAAGGTTTTTTAAGTGGTTCGGCCAAAAAAAATATTTACGTCCACTGTTCACTCTCTCACTATTTTGATAGGGTAACGATACTCAAAAAATTGTTCCCTTTCTTTACAAGGGAGGTCTTCCCCTATTTATAGAGAATGAGAGGAGCTATAGTAGAATGCAATAAAATAATGTACAGTAAATAAATATTACAATGATAGACTGCATTTAATACGACTGAATTACATTTAATGCAACTAACAGTGTCAAGTTTATTCTGTCCAAAGCACGGGGTTTAGACGGCTAACCTACGCAGGTTAGGTGAGATTCCTGTAATGTAAGCTGTAATCTTTGACGGGATTGGTGTGGATGACACGTCTTAAGCTGTAATCCACCTGACAGCTCTGATTTCTATTGACTTGTGATTTGATAGGCGGGGCAGAGGTGAACCCCTCCAGCAAATAGAATACTCTGTCAAACTAGCGAGCAAATAAAGCTTAAGGTAATTGAACGCCCTAAAGGTTATAGGAGCATATCATAAGCAAACTTTCAAGCGATCAGATAACTCAACGGGCAAACAGTCTCAAACACGAACAAATAAGCAAGCATGATCAGAAGTTGACGAGTAGCTGATTGATCAAGCAAATGGGTCTCTATTCAATCTAATGCGCGAGCACAAGGACAAGCAGATACCGAGCAGGATATCGAGCTTAATAGCGAACAGATTAACGACTAACAGAAAGACTTGGAATACGAATATAATAGCGATTAGAAAAGCGAACAAATTGACGATAAGAGAGATGGGTCAATCATTGGGTTTCCCGAGTCTTCTGGTCATCGAGCCCATACTATGGATCTTCCTCGGTCCAATTGGCTTGATCATAAAATTACCCATAATAATATACATATTCCGACAAGTTAGAATTATTGTTTCACATACAATTACTTTTATGCATTGGTACAAAGTGTACATTGGTAAGCCAATATTAGACCATGAGGATACAGGTTCTACTTAGAAATTTTTAAAACATTTGTTTTGAAATAATTTTAAAATTTTAAGAATAATAAAAAATAAATATAAAAATAGCTATGTGATTTTTTTAATTTATGTAAAAATTAATGTTCTTTTAAAAAAAAATCTTTTTTTTTATTGTTTATTAATTTGAATCCTCTCTTGATATGACATCTTACCTGATCCATCCTAGTATCATAACACAATGCCATTCCAATGAATAAAATGTTAAGATGCAGTTGTTTTTAACTTTTACTTTTGTAATAATTAATTACATGCCTCAAACATATCAGAAAAAATGTCAACTCAGGAAAAGATTCGAATACATTGTTTATATGTTCCTCTTTCTTATTATTTGAACTATTGTCCTTTTTTTTTATTTTTTTTTAACTTGTTTAACTTATCCTTTTTTTGGGGAAACTCGTAAAAAACCAGTGACTTTTATTAAAAATCCATTTTTTTCTATGTAATTTTGTTTTTATTAAAAATCCTCCTTCTATTATAAAATTAACAAAAAAATTAAACAAGTAAAAAGATCATTTTTACCCCTAAGATTTTTATTTAAAAAATAAAATAATTTTAAAATGATATTTTAAAATAAAAATTATATATAAAAAAAAAATGATCTTTATTGTTCATCTCATAAATGAATGGTGGAGATCAATACACTAAATTAATAAAATAAAAAAATTGATAAAAAATTAAAAAATATTTTAAAATTAAAAAATTATGTACTAATTAAAATTATCTCCATCGTGCATCAATAAGATGGACAATGGAGATCACCCCATCAATTTTAAAAATAAAAAAATTAATAAAATTAAAAAAAAAAAATTGGAGATCCAAATTGGATTTCCACCAGCCATTACTCTAGTATCATCATCATTAACTTTCAACATTTATTAACCTAGATTTTCCATCATCAATCCCTCACAATCATTAATTATCAGCACATACCATCAAAATAAAAAACTCCATCAATAATAATCAGTAACCCAAAAAATAACAATCAAACAGTTGAAAAAATACGTTACAACAATCAATAACCCAAAAAATTAACAATCAAACAACAAAAAAAACACCACAAAGACGACGAACAATGACAATAACAGTAAAGGGGAACTAGGTCTTTGACAATTAGGTCTTCATGGTGGAGATCCAACATCAAGTCTCCAATGGTTAGAGACCCATTTAGGTCTCCAAGATAAAAAGACCAGAACTAGGTCTATGGTTATAGAGACCCAGTATATGGAGACCCGAACTGGGTCACGATATATTGGGTCTCTATCGTCGGAGAACCAATTCAGGTCTTTCCATCTTAAATACCCAAATTGGGTCTTTGACAATGGAGAATCAGATCAAGTCTTCACCATAGGAGACCAATCTCCAAGATGAAGATCGAAACTAGGTCTCCATCACCAACCCAAAAACTAAGGTCTCCATTATTTCATTGCTGTCAAATTCATCATGTTGCCATCGTTGATCCATTACAAATCTGGTCCATAGAGAAAGAGAAGGGGAAAAAAGAAGAGAGAGAAAGCGTAAGAGAGAGGGAGAAGTTGAGAGGAAAATTTGTTTTGTTTATTCTTATATATTATTTTTTATTTTTTAAAAAATATTTTTTCTATTTTTTATATTTTAATTAATATTATCATTGAATTTTCATTTATACCCCTAGAATCTAACAGTCAACCATATCAATCTAATGGAAGTTGTGACTGTCAGAAACATTATCGTCATTTCATATGCCTTCAGAGGATATTTTGGGTGATATTAAAAAATCAGATGATATTTTTAATAAAAACATAACTATATGGAAAAAAAAAGATAATCTATTAAAAATCAATGAGTTGTTTGAGATTTTCCCTTTTTTTTTTTTATGTAAAATTATAAGTAGTCATTCTTAAACATGAAAATTTCGATTATCACAACAAAATTATTAACATATTATCTTGATTTTTTTATTTTTTATCTCTAAATTTGTTATTTGTTCTTGCAATTTTACACCATTTGGAATCGGTAAAATAAAAACTTGAAATTTGTTGGAATATGTTTCAAATAATAATTATTGGAAAGGAATAATATCAAAGACATGATAAAGTTTCCATTGATTAAATTTTGTTAAAATTATATCATTTTATAAATTTCCTGTTTTTATTTTTTGTACTTTTTTTTAAATATTTGTTAAGATTATATCATATTATAAATTTATTGTTTTCTATTATTGTAATCAAAAGTAATATAAGTAATATGATATAAAGAAATATAATATTCGTAAGTAAATAAGAAATGGATAACCAGAGAATTAGTTTGATGAATTCTGAAATATTATAGATATGTTTATTTAATGTCTAATATGTTTGATGTTGATAACTTTTTATGATTTTTTTTATGGCAAATAATAATGTATTTTTTTGTTTAAACAAAAAAAAAAATTGTTTTGTTTAAAGAAAACAATTTTATTAATTAGTTTTCATGCACGCAATGTTCAAAAAAATAATAAAAAGAAAAAATTGTATTAATAATTATATTGAGACTTTTTGTTTTATTGTTTCTTTCATCATTATACAATTTTGTAGTTTTATTTTTACTTTGAAACATTTCATTAAACATATATGTAGTGGATACTAAAACCAGAAACTAACACTACTTTTAAACAATTTTGTGACTTTACTTTTTCTTTGAGGCATTTCATCAAACATATATATAGTTTTTTATAAATTAAAATAAAATCAAGTGAACCTAACAATTAACATATCTAAAAACCACATATATAGTTTCATCTCTCTTTTTTTTTAAAAAAAAAAAAAAAAAAAGAAAAAAGGGTAGTCTCATCACTATAACTATTGTCATAAATAAATTATAAAAAAGGAAAACCAAATGAATAAGAGATAGGAAAGAAGAAAAAATAATGAAAGAAATAAGAATAATAACACAAATAAATGTCCCAACCGAATCCAAATTATAAATAAATAAAAAATAATAAAAAAATAAAAAAAAAAAAACTAGAATTACATTTTAAATGAGTGTAAAATCGGTGTAATAAGAAAAAATACATAATTAGAATTATTGTCAATGTTGAAAGATGATTTTAGCATTTTAAATGGTGTAGAAAGTAAAATTTCAATTTTAACTTTTTAATATAGGTTCATGATGTAATTGGTGCAGTAAGGAAATTTTCGGATGTTAGTAGAGCCCCTTCTTAAATTTATATATATATTAATAATAATTTAAGTTATAAAATATCTTATTCAAAAAGTCAGAATTTTTTACTTATATTTTAATAAAAGAGATTTTTATCAATAAATGTATGTTATTTTCCTAAATTAACATCTTATTGTCACATTATTGCCAATAAAAAAAAAAATCCCTAATTCTAATCAAATCCAAAACCCTAATCCTAAAATCTAACCTCCCTAGAACCAACGACCGTCGCCATCGATCACCAATTGATTATCGAATAAGGTCTTCTCCTTGTATTTGATGGAGGAGGGGACTAACCTCCTTCCGAATAAAATGAAGAGGTCATGACCTTTTCCCATTCGAATGTGAGGAGACCACCAATCTTCTCCAATCCAAAGGACAAAAGTTGTCGACCTTGAAATAGTGGTCATTGGCCTCTTTCGCCGCTACAAGATATTGTTGGTTTTGATGTCTCCGTGAATCACTAGCGAATCACAAAAGTGGCACAAATACTCGAATCCTTTGGCAATGCTGAATGCAACCATGAATCTCTTTTTCCACTCCATGAGCTCCTCTTATTTACGATCAATCAACGCATGTTTCAAGCTTCTTTTCTCCATTAGCTCCTAGACCAAAATGAGTTTCCATCCTCATCAATCCAACATGAACCTAAAAGAGAAACAATGCAAGGAGAGTTGAGAAAAACTTGTCGATACATCGACCCGAACCCATCGTCAAATGTAGGGAGGAGGGCGTTCTCTTGTGACCAGTCAATTACCATGGATCTTATAAAGGTTAGATTTTAGGGTTAGAGCTTGAATTTTATTAGAAAAAAATAATTAAAACATAAAATATTATAAATAAAAATAACATATCTTAAAATAATAATAATTTATTAAAAATAGTATAATAATATTAGTCCAATCACTTAATATTTAAATTTAGAAATCCTAAATGAAAAAATAAATAAAAGTCAATATCTTAATTGTAAAGTCTTATTAAATACTTACTCAAAATAAAGTCTTATAAGATTTAAAATAAAAAATAAACAAAAAACCAAGTAAGTCTCAGTGTATGGTGATTTAATTGATGTCAATTTTTTTTTTTCTTTAAAAAATTAATTGATTAGGATTTAGGAGGTGGGAAACGCTAAGAGGGACTGTGAATGTAGGAGTGTGAAAGAAATATAGTTACCGGAATGAGCGGTAACAGGTCATATGCTGTTCTGTCACTGTCCAAATAGGTTCGAAACGCAAGTAATCTTTTGGAAGGTTGTCTTTTGGAGGTTTCTGACCCGTCAAAGTACAAGGGTGGTTTTGTTCCTGCGCTTTCATGGGCCGTTCATGGACCATTTGGGCTTTTCATTCATTGAGTGTAAATTAGGTCCCTGATGTCGGCCTTTTTAGTGTGCCCCGACTACGTGAGGGAGAGACGAATGCTTTTGCATTCGTGTTTCTTGGCCGCTTCAAAAAGAAAAATAATAATAATAAAAAATAAATAAAGTGTTTTTTGACAACCAAGAAAGTACGTTGACTTAATTAAATAATACTACTGTTTAAACAAGTACTTTGATATTTTTATTTTGTGAAAAAAAAATTATATATATTTTGCATATTAAAATAGCTCTCAAAGGGTTTTATAAAAAGATGCTATAGGGCTCGTTTGGGATAACTTTTACTTTTGACTTTTAACAGTAGAAGAAGAGAAGTAAAAGTTAAAACTTTTAAGTTGCTGTTTGGATTATATTTTTCAAAAGAGCTTTTAAATCCAGAAGAGCTTTTAGGATTGTTTGGTTGAAACATTTTAAAACTTTATAAATTATAATATGACAATTTTACCTTTTTTATTTTAAATCGATCTAGTTCATCTTCCTAGCACCATCCATCGTCATTATCAAATGAAACCTGGGACAATCCATCACCCTTCTTCATCAACCTTATCCAGATTCAAGAAAACAATTGAAGATCATCCTTGGTTACAAAAAACAATTGAATAATTGAAAAAAAAAATTAAAAACAAAAAACATGGTTTGTAGAGGTTGAAGATCTGGGTTTTAAACCCAGATCTTCAATCTTCAAAAAATAAAAAGAAAAAAAGAAAAAAAAGTCTTCACCCTTCTTCATCAACCTCACCATTCATCATCATCAATCAATCTTACCCAATCCATCACAAAAAAAAAAAACATCACAAAAACAAATCTATCAAAAATTAAAAAATACATTATCAACCACATTGGAGACCCGTTCTGTAGACCCAAACGGGTCTAGATTCCCCGATGGAGACCAACTGGGTCTCCACATGAGGGTTTGTCGTCATCGTCGAACTAAACCAGGAGAAGTATTCCGATCGACGGCGGACGGGCGACTGTCTGGGTTGGAAACCCAGATCGACATCTGGGTTTCCAGGCCCGGTACTAAGGAGACGTCTGGGTTTCGAGATCGAAACCCAAACGTCGATCTGGGTTTCCAAATGGAAACTCAGATCGACGTCTGGGTTTCGATCGAAACCCAGACACCTGATACCCAGACGTCGATCTGGGTATCTGGGCAAGAGAAGGAGAAGATGAAGATGAAGAAAAAGAAGAGAAGAAAGAGAAGAAGGAGAAGAGAGAGAGAGAGGGACGTCGATCGGTGAAGAAGATGAAGAAAAATAAGAGAAGAATGAGAAGAGAGAGGCACCGATGGAGATCCAATCTCTCCGGCTGGAGATTGAGAGAAAAATGTTCAAATGGGATATGGAAGACATTTTTGATTTGTTGTTCATTCCATTAAGGTTAAAATGGGAATTATGAAAAATTCATTTAAATGAAAATAGCTTCCCGTGTTACTCATGGAAGCTCTTTTCCACAAAGCTACTGGAGGCAACTTCCATTGAAAGAGCTTCCAGGTATTAAAAGCCATTTTTCAATTTTCACCCAAACAATTTACAAAGCCACTTTTGGGCTTTAGAAGAGCTTTTGGGCCCTCCAAAAGCTATGCCAAACAGGGCAAATACGTTTAAAAAAGCAGCTTTTATTGTTTAATTATAAGATAATTACTAAATTGTTGCTAAAATTTCTTATAGTTTATGGTTTTTCTGTTGTTGACAAAATTAATCTCCATATTTTTTTTCATAAATACCAAATGAAATAAGTCACTCAAACAATAAATATTGTTTAACTTAGAGTGATACTATTCACTATCCACTAAAAATCTTTTTACCCTCTATTTTATTTTATTTTATTTTATTTTTTTGTTAATAGTAATTATAACCTTAACTAAAATTACTAAACAGGACCAAAAAAGTTCTAAAATGCTACATCATACATATATTTATTTTATAGAATCTAATATTATTTTATTTCCTCATTTGAATTCACAAAGTCTAAAATATCTACTTTTTTTTTTCACAATTTTAATGTTAGTTTAATTCATGAAGAATGATATGCCACTGGAAGTAAATTGAAATAATAGAGAATGATTTGCAACAAAGATAATATTCAAAAGGAATTTTTTAATCAAATTTTAAACTTACAGTTGTTTGTATATGATTTTTTTTTTCTTTTTTCACAATTGTTTGTATGTTATGTTGAACATTAAGAATTTTAATATACCTATATTTCATTGAATTCATACAAATCTAAATTGAATACATTTAGATTTTAATAGATTTCATACAAATATGGATTGAATACACCTGGATTTCAATGAAATCCATTCAAATCTGGATTGAGTATACCCAAACTTTAAATACACTTATATTTGATTGGATTTTATACAAATTTAAATTAAATACATTTAAATTTTAATAGATTTTATAAAAATTTAGATTGAATACACATAAATTTTAATGAAATCCATTCAAATCTAGTTAAGTATACCCAAACTTTAAAATGTTTTAAATTCCAATGAATTTTAAATTGAATATATCCCCGTAAATAATGTTGAAAATTGTGATGTGATATATATATATATATATATATATATATTTGCTTAATGAAAATCTACATAGGAGAGTATGAGTTTTATTTTAAAGCCTTTTGTAGATTTTGGAGTTGAGTGATTCTTGCTTCAAATTAAGCATTTAGTTTGATTGCGATCAATGACTCCACAATTACAATGTGAGTGATTCCCTTGTTTTTTTTTTTTTTTTGGGAAAAATCCTACAAAAATCCATGACTTTTGACATATTATCAATTTTCCACAGTATAGTTTCATTTTTATCCAAAATACCATCTGACATTAAATTAAACACCTAAAATACCCTTGAAGGCATATGAAATGATAAAAATACCTTTGACGGTCACATATTATGTTAGGTTGATATGGCTAATTGCTGGACTTTAAGGGCAAAAACAAAAGCACAAAAAAAATCAATTAAAATATAAAAATCAAAATAAATAATATTAAATATAAAAATATAAAAAATAAAGATATTTTTCTTAAAAATAAAAAATAATAAAAATATATTGAATAAAAATAAAAAATTTTTGTCACTCAGCTCTTTCTCTATTGCTCGTTTCCTCCCTTCTTTATAGTGGCTGACTACTCTATTTATTTCTCTCGCCTCTATGATGGCTGATTCATCTTCTTTCTATCCTATTTTTGGTTGATGATGAAGATGATGGCTATTCAGTGTAGTGTGGGTCTCCACCATTGGAGACCTACGATGGTCTCCAATGATGGAGACTTTTAGGTCTCCATCACGTGGGTCTCAAATGGAACTGGGTACCACAATAGAGAGACCACTAGAGATAGTGATGTCTTTGTTTTTTGGGTACCACAATAGAGAGACCACTAGAGATAGTGATGTTTTTTTTTTTTTTTTTTTATTAATTGGGTTTTTTTTTTCTTGTTTTATGGTGTTTGCTAATGATTGTAAGAGATTGATGCTTGAAGATTGTGGGAGATTTATGATGAGAATTATGGGTTTCTAAGCAAATGGAAACTCATAAATAGGGGGAGAGAAGAAAGAGGGAGAGAGAGAGAGGGATCTAGAAGTGTGGGAGGTTGAAGATGATGATGATGGAGCTCATGATTATAGAGATCCAATTTGGATCTCCTTATATATATATTTTTTAATTTAATGTGTTTTTTTTTTTAAATATCATATCGAGGGATAGTTAGGTCTTTTTATATTTTGCATATGTTAGACACACTTTTTTGTTAATAGAGCGACGACATAGTTTAGATAAAAATGAAACCATATCGTAGAAAATTGATAATATGTCAAAAGTTAGGTAATTTTTTAGGATTTTTCTTTGTTCTTTTTTAATCACAAATATAATTCCCATTTTCTTGTTCTATGTACACTGCATCAAACTAAAATTGCATTAAAAGACATTTAAAATGAAAATAAAAGAAGAAGAATTTATGCTTCCCCATTAGTCATCGCTGCTTAGTTGTTTGATTTTTTTTTTTTTTTATTATGTAAAAAACAAATACGACATTGACTGAGAGACAAGAATGGAAAAATTTAGAAAGCAAAAGAAGAAAAAAGTCAAATCAATGGAAATAGACCTGTATGAGAAATTCAAAGTTGATGCAACCATTAAAACGTATTTTGTGTGAAATGGGGATTTATATAAGACGAAGCCAAGAAAAAAAATATATTATAATAATATAATGAATAAATAATAAAAAATATATTAAAAAAAATGCTAATGGTGAATCTCTCCCATATTAACAACGTAGGCAAAACCTAACGTTAACGTCACTGAATATGGGCAAATCCATTATTAATGATAGAGGAGGCAAGATCTATTAATAGATTTCCAATGACAGAGGCTCGCCTTCTATTCCAAGTCCAATGCTAAGCTCCATTGTGCTTCAACAATCCAAAAGTCCTTCTCAATCACTAGAGAAGGACCAATCTTCATCCAACGATGTAGAATACACTCCTCCATGCCAAGAGCAAGGAAGCCTCGTGAGAATGGAGGAGGCCAAGCTGCCTCCAATGTTTGAGGAAAAACTAGTATCCTTTAGCAATATTGTCGTCACTTAAAGACGCTGAAACCCTTTGGCATCAATTTGCCACTGGTGGTGGTTACTGATAATAATTATGATGGAAGTTATGTATTTTTGAAATATTTAATTTATTTGAATAAAATATTAAATTAGTTGCATTATAATAATATTTTTACATTAAATTGTGATATTTCAGTCTTATTTATTTTTTAAAATGATATTATTATGTATTTAAAAAAATGTTGTTAATGATATATTGGAATGTATTTTAAAATAAAAAAGAAAATTATATATAAAAAAAAAAAGTCGTCAGTGTCGGTTGGTGCCACTAGATCAGATATCTATCATGACATATTGATAAAGTCTACTTAATGAATGATCTAAAAATCTATTTTCAGAACCAGGAGAGAAGTGCTCATAAACAAGTGGGAAAATTACCACTTATTGTGATCGATAAGGGTCAAACCTGCTATTAGAAAGCAAGCGGGGTGAGCCTTATCCACTAAGCCACCTATCGTCCTCCCCAATTATACTCTTATAATCAAGTATAATTGCAAATTTTTATTTTTAAAAACTTATCATTGCAAAATTATAAGTAGCATCATAAGGACATGTTAGGCCTTTCCACTCTAAAGAGGATGGTTTTTAATTTTACAACATTTAAGTAAAAAACAATAAAATGGAGGATTTGAGGAGACAAACAAAAGGCGGTCGAAATTTTATCTCTATGTGGCGTTTTCTACTGCAAAACCTCACTAAAACCCATAAGCAACAAGCGTATTGGGTAATCCTCAGGAGTCGCAAGATCTCCGGTTTCGGGTCGGCGTCGAGCCCAAGCTTGTCGATATGGAGGAGGAAGAAGGATATGAGCAAGGAGGGGTTGATTGTAGCGAAAGAGCTGAAGCGACTCTAGAGCCATCCTATTCGCCTCCATCGCTTCATCAACTCCCACGTCTCTCGCTTGCTCAAATCCGATCTCGTCTCTGTTCTCATCGAGTTTCAGAGGCAAGACCAGGTCTTCCTCTGCATGGAGGTGTCCTTTTTCTTCTTTTTGTTGCTGCCAAAAATAAATTAATATGATGTTTTTATATGATTGGTTTATTTTTAGTATATGTTATTGGTTTCGAGATTATTTTATAGTAAATTGTGGTGAGGTGCATTTTGTTAAGTGAATTAGAGTTTAAAACTGGAGCCCACACAAGGGGAGTAATAGTAAATCTCTTTGGCCTCAGTTTTTTCCTTTGACTTTTTTATAAAAGAAATTAGAGTTTGAGTAATCTATGAAGAAAAAAAAAATGGAATAGTATACACCATCTATTATTTTTTATGTTGATATGTCATTAGATTATGAAAAACCTAAAAAAAAAAAAAAGGATAGGAGAGAATCCTAACTCTCTTACGGAACTCATGTTTTTTAGCCGTGTAGGTAGCCGTAAAGGATTTGAACCTTATAACTTGTGAGAGCAAACGGGACGGTTCTACTAACCATAGTGGGTTTATGGTTAGGGTACATTGGAATGTCAAATGAAGAAAAGAATGTTGTTATTATAGTGGATGTAGGAGGCTATTTTGGAGAGTTTTGTTTGATGTCTTTTTCTTTTTCTTTTTATTTTTTTTTTTTTTTTGAAGAAAGTTAGATGCTTTTCTTTGTTGGGAACAGAGTGGGGTTCGTTTTGCTCTTGTTCAATTATAAGACCTAAAAATGTTTGTGTTGAATGCTTTTTCTATTTGGGTTGATTGGATCAAATACTTATTACGCATTTATGCTTGATGATAAGGTTTATATGCTCGTTTGGAACCTTGTTGGTTGGAGAATAAACTAGTTAATTTTTTGTGATGGAGTTATAGGAGCAATCTGTTTAATATTCTTTGATGCTTAAGTAGGTGTTGTGTAGGGAAAGAGTGGCTGACTTTGATTGTGGAAACAAAGTTATTTCCTAGCTGGACTTAGCAATTGAGATTGTCGACGTAAATTTTGGGACGTAACATTGAATGAGTTCCTAATAGAAAAGGATTTGACTTCTGGTAGCTATTAGTTCAGTGAATTCTAGTACTCATTTAAGGGTTATTGTTTGTGGTCAATCAAATTTAAATATTATCAGTTTGCTAAGGCAAATCAATCATATCGGTCTTGTTTTAGTCAAATACATTAATGTGCGTTTGAGTATATGAATCCATTGATGAGATATCATTGTGTGTTAGTTTCCCAGTGGTTTGAAAATAACATCCTTACACCTACACTGGGGTGTGCAGACTCTTAATCTGTTTCTTATTTTAGTATGAAATTTTTCTCGACTTAATGAGGGCTCCATCTAGTTGATAGGAAAAGGTAAGAAAAATTGTACAAAACAGTTTTTCTTCATTATTGGGTTTGTTTTGTTAGGAAAAATGTGTTCAATTAATTAGATAACTTCTTTGAACAAAAGTAAATAACTTACCCTTATGTGAATAAATAGAGATCTACACCAAGCTTTTCCGCACCAAGATGCGTGTGAATAAGAATACAAATTATATCAGGGTGCAGTTTTGACAAATGTGAACCATTTCATGTTGTTGGCTAAGTATTTAAGGATTTGAACTATCATAGGCCCAATGGTAGAGTTAGAAATTACACTAAATGAGATCTTGGTTTAAATAGTGATAAATATAGAACTTCAAGTAAAAGTACCAAAAACTAAATCTTTAAGCAACTCAATATATTCAAAGTATTCTTTATGTAATTTAATGTTTGGAAAACATTGGCTGATAATTTCACTACTAATCCTTTCATCCTATTGAATACATTCTTTTTCAGTGAGCAACCAAACTAACATTCAACCATTGATTTCCCATATGATTTATATTGAATGGATTCTTCATGTTTTTTTTATTGCTGATGATGTTTCTATACAGTGGCAATAACAATTAGTAGAATCAATGTTCCAGTCAACAACAAATCAACTAATGGATACACCTTATCCCTTGTAGTTTCAACCATCCTTTGCAAGATCACCAATTCTGTTCAATTCAAAAAAAAAAAATACTAGACTGTAATTTTGCTAGTGCTCTGTTGTTATTTTTACCTGGTCGACAGAAGAGGTAATTAAGACGTCTTTAGTTGTCACTATGGAAATCGGAAGTTTGAGCTTATGATACTTGAAAATGTATATGGTAATAATTATACATTGGAATTGAATATGATTTCTTCTTTCTTTTTTTTTTTTTTTTTTGATATCTACAAAGTGTCGACTCCTTTTCTTGTTCCCTGGATTGATAATTAGTTTGCTTGAATACATCCAGGTCAACCTTCTTCTTATTCTTGAGTTTTATGTTTGTTTTCCAGCTATATGATATGGTGCGTAAAGAAATATGGTACCGACCAGACATGTTCTTTTATAGGGACATGTTGATGATGCTTGCAAGAAACAAAAAAGTGAATGAAGCTAAGTTGGTATGGGAAGATTTAAGGAGAGAGGAAGTTTTGTTCGATCAACATACCTTTAGAGACATAATCAGAGCCTTCTTAGATAATGGACTGCTATCAGAAGTAATGGACATATATGAAGAAATGAGAAGATCTCCTGATCCCCCACTTTCTTTGCCTTTCTGTGTGATCTTAAAAGGGTTAATCCTATACCCAGAATTGAGAGAAAAGGTTAAAGATGACTTCTTGGAGCTTTTTCCTGATATGATTGTTTATGATCCACTTGAAGACTTGTTTGAGAATCAAGATTCGGGTAGCGAAGTGATTAAAAAGGGTATTGCAAACGTACTGTTATTTGGAATCAAGGAGAAATAATAGTTTATCTGGAAAAGCTAGTCATATTATGAGGTAGAAGGAACTTTTTATCTCGATGCAAGGTTAAGAGGAGTCGGTAACTATTTCACAATGAATCTACATTCTTCATTTTGCCAAAGCTTACTCTTTGAGTATGTCACACATTTGAGGAATATCCTCGATACAGCTCCTCACAGATGGGTCAGTGACATATAAAGCTTTTTGAATGATTTTTGAAAGCATATGGCAAATTGAAGACAATATTAGTCGTAGTGCGTTATCTATGATTTTTAGCATTATATCTATATGATTAGGGTGAGCATTTTAACACCATTTTCACATTTGCTGGGGCCTATCTGTGTTTCGGTTGCTTCTGTTAACATGTAACTTATTGGCAGGATTTAGGGTAATAAATTGAGAATCACTTATGCCTTTTAAGTTTTTCGCTGATGACCACTGGTGGTAATTCTTTTGCCCGTAACCATTCAATGGTAGTTTCATAATGTAATCCAGTGGATTGCTTCGATGCTATCTCTCTCTATATATATTTTTTGAGTATTTGACACTAGGTTAGATAACCGTTGAGATTAGTTAAGATAATATTTTAAAACATAGTTTGCATCTCTGCTCCCAGAAGACGGGAGAGGGACATCTACATAAAGATGGGAAAATTGTCCACAAAAGTGATGAGAGGTGAGTACAATCTACAATTTTGAGATGGAAGGTAAGTTGGAAAGGTTTAATCATTAAACCAATCCACTTTCTCGGAGCTATCTCTTTTGTATATATCCAAAATTTGTATCAATTTCGTGGTTGCAGGCATTACTTGACAGTAACTATATCACTCAGTAGTAAGTATAAACCCTCACTCAGTCATTCTTCTTAATCAAAATAAAAAAGAAAAAGGGAAAAAAAAAAGGAAAAAAAGCTAAACCAATAATAATCAAATTATATGAGGGATTTTAATAAATTATAGCTTGTAAATTATGACTTAATTTAAGTGAAAAGTGGAAGAATTTGACTTTCTAAAATAGATGTATTTTGCTTCACAAAAAGATGTACTGTAAGTTAATATAAAATATAAATTAAGAAAGCAAATAATTTCAGCTCATTTAATTTAAGTTCTAAATAAAATAATCTTAACAACTTAGAAAACAAACAACCTTTAAATAATTTTATTTTTAAAATATTACAAATACTACTCAAATACATAACTTTACAACATAAATTACAACATAAATATGGAAAGCATAGAGTTTAATTATCCAATGGGTCATTTTTTAACTTAAACCTAAGATTTATCCAAAACATAAATTACAAAATAAATATGGACAGTATAGAGTTTAATCAAAATTTATCCAAAAAGAGGAAACAACGGGGATAACAAAAAATTAAAGCCTCTCATAAAAAATGTTTGTTCTATATTTATGTTACTGTTTTCAACAAATGATGTAGATGGATAAAAATATTCTTTTTGTCATTTTAATTTTTTATTAAAGTAATAGAACTAAAAAAAATTAAAAAAAAAAGGTTTTTCATTTTCTTCGATCACCATCTCTAGCACCTCCATATTTTCCTATTTTCATCTCCGACCTTTTTCTTCTCCAATTCATATGTGTTTGAAAAAAAAAAATGAAAGGAGAGAGGAAAGGAAGAAAGAAGAGGAGAAAGTGGAGATTGAGGAAGGAGAAGGAGAAGAAGAAGGATAAGGAGAGAAAGAGGTAGAAGAAAAAGAAAAAGAAGAGGAAGTTTCGTTGAAGAACTTCCTCAAGTGAAATATTTTCAATTTTTTTTTTCTAATTTTTAATATTTTTTGAAAATGATGTAAAGACAAAATTTTAAATTAATAAAAAATAATAACTTAAAATAATATTAATTTTGGATTAAATTTAATAAAAGATCATATTATAATTTAGCTACTTAGTTGAAACTCTAATTCGAGCAGAGTAAGACTTTCAGTGTTATTACAATTTATCATCTACTATTAGTAAGATTTTGTTACATTTAACAGTGAACAGTATCAAAGTGCCAAAAAGATGAAATTGCTCTTGATGATTGAAGTTGACCTAATTGATCAAATAAAATATTAAAAATTTCTTCTCTCTCTTGCTCATCATCTCTCCTGTCACATTCTCTCTCTCATTCCTCTTCTTATTCTCTCCTTCCATCACTTTTTCTTCTTATTCTTATTCATCTCTTTTTCTTCGTCGAACCTAGAAATTAGCTTTCAATGGGTTCATTCAAATGCACCCAAATTTCTGGGTTTATTCATGAACCTAGAAATAGGTTCATTTTAATGAACCCAAACAATTTTTTTTTTTTCAATTTTTTGTCCATTTTTTTTTTTAAATACCCACCATACATCAAACACTCGTATTAACCATTGCAAATCTATCCATTGCTTCTAATGGAAACCGATCTATAATTATCAAACATCAAACACGCGCCACACCTATCTGCAATCATCAAACATCAAGCACCCACCATATATTAAACGCCCACTAACATTAAACACCTCATATCAACCATTGCAAACCCACCAATTGCATCCACTAGAAACCTACTTGCAATCATCAAACATCAAACATCCATCGCACTCACTTGCAATCATCAAAATCCTAGATGATGGAAGAAGAAGGAAGAATGAAGCACTATTGATTTTGGAAGCGTCGGCGATGGAGAGAGAGGAGAGATGAAGAAGAGGAAAAAGATGAATGACGATGAAAACATGAAAAGATGATGTTTGTGTTTATGTTTTCAAACGATAGTTGATGAGGAAGAAAAACAAAAGTAGGTCGGCGACGGGGAAGAAGATGAAAAAGTGGATGAGGAATAAGAAGAAGAATCGGCAATGGTGGAGTAAAAGAAGAAGAAGTAGAAAGATGTGATAAAAATAATAGCTAATTAAAAAAATATTTAATTTATTGTAAATTTTTTAAAATTTATTTTAAAAGAAAAATAAAAAATAAGGTCAAAAAATAATTTCACCCTTCAGTCAATTAACTTTAACAGAAATCCGCTAAATGTAGGGGGTCAATTATAATAAATGTGAAACAGTTGCTCCGTCTGAATAAAAGTTTTAGTTGGATAGTTGAATTGTAATTTACTCTTAATAAAATTATTATTTTTTGAATAAAAGAAGTTTTATTGAGAAAATCCAGATAAGATATAAGAAATAGAGGTATTTGACCACATTTAAGTCTTAGTAAAGGCCAAGGTAGCTGAGGCTAGTCGGTGAGCTAAGCGATTCTCAGAACAGGGAAATAACATGACACCAAATGACACTAACCTTAACATAGAAAGCCTTGATACTTGAACAATAACACTAGAATCACCACACAAAACAGAACTAGAATTTGCATCCTGTGCAACATTACCGATGTCAACTTCAGCAGTGTGGATTTGCTACCCCGGACTTTTAGCAAGAAAAAGCCTCTCTTTCAAGGCTAATAATTCACCAGTGGTTAAAGAAAATGAACTTTGGACAACCTTAGACACAGTAAAGATGACCCAGCTCCTATGATCCTGAATCATTATGTTAATACTAACATGAGACGTATTAGAGCACACTGTAACATCCGAATTGAGTTTTAAATAGCCGACCGGAGGAGGAAGCTAAGAGAAGAGTTGCTAAATAGATGGAATCACCCCCCTAGCCCTTGCCTGCTTCTTTTCCCCGCATCTTAAAAAAGTCACTAAAGCGGCGATAGTTGCCTCACAATTTGTTAGAATCGAGCTCGTCTTCGTCCTTAAAAGCGATTTCTCAAATGGTTATTTACCAGCAGCATATCTTGAACCCAATTCGAGTTCAAAGAAGAAAAAGAAGAAGAATAAGAGAAGAAGAAGAAGAAGAAGAGATAAACAATATTTTTTTTTTTTAATTTTAATTATTTTTTAAATTTATATTTTATTTGTAAATTTTTAGTTTTTAGAATTTATTTTAAAAGAAAAATAAAAACAAAAGGTAATATAGTTAAAAGTCAATTTTATTCTCCAATGAGTTAACTCTAACGGACTTAAACCAATGATAGGAGAGTAAATTACAGTAAAACAGAAAACTTGATTATGTTTGCACGTCTTTTATTTTTACGTTGCTAAATTCTAATTTTTTTTTTTTTTTTTTTTTTTTTTTTTTGAAGTTCAGAAAGCTATTCATAGATCAACCCTAAGAGGGAAAATACAACCCGAGTTAACGTTGAACCAACGCAACACCTCCGAAGAGGACAAGGCCAAAGAGGCAAGCCTATGAGCCAAGCGGTTCCCATTCCTAGATACGGCTTGACACTTACAGACACCCACCTCCCTACTGACAGCCTTAATATCACTAATCAAACAACCCACAGCCCCTCTACAAGACTCAGACGAATTAAGACTAGAGGCTACAACAACGGCATCCACTTCCACAACATCAACCTTCAGTCCGACAGCCAAAGCTTCTCTCAGCCCTTCTCTAACAGCCAGGAATTCGCCCAACTCCGGAGAGAGATCCCTCTGCCACGACTTAGCAACAGCCAAAACCACCAGACTCGAATGATTCCTGACCGTAGCACCCAAGCCCACAAAGCCCTTTCCCCTGCGAATCGCCATATCAGTATTCAGTTTCAACTTACCAGCAGGGGGGGGACTCCAGCGCACAGACCTGGAACCAGCCTTCAGAGACGTCTGGGGAGACATGGCCCTCCTGGTAGACTGAAACTCCTGCAGAATCCCCATAGCTTTACCAGCAACATTCTCCCCTTCATAATGCCCTCCATTGTGCAGCTTGAAGTTACGACCACCCCAGATACCCCACATCACCATGCATACACATGCCAACTGATCCTCTCCACTGGACTTAGACACAGCCACCAGCCCATCTAAAATATTCCTGCACCCGGCCACCTGACCTCGAAACGACAGATCAAACGAGTCCCACACCCGCATTGCTACATTGCACTCAAACAAAACATGGAAGCCCGTCTCAACCACCTCACTGCAGCCCTCACAAAACCCCTCCTGAACAATTTTCCTCGCGAGCAGATTTGCTTTCGTTGGAAGGGCCTCCAAACAAGCCCTCCACACGAAAATCTTCACCTTTGGAGGGATATTCAAGTTCCAAGGAGTCACCCACCACTTTTGAATGTCAGATGAAGCGCTGGAAGAAGCCTCCCCTTTGCAGCGCTCCTCAAAAGCTACCCGGTAACCACTCTTAACAGAGAACAACTCTCTTTTATCATAAAACCAACATCTGCTATCTTTGATGTCCCTAAAACTCAGAGGGATGGACAGAATCTTATCTCTGTCAATCGGAAGCAGAGATTCATTGATTTTTTGGATATCCCATTGACGCCTATCCTGATCTATCAGATCTGCCACTCTTAGAGAATCTCCCCTCCTAGGCGAAACGACAGTAAAAGATCTCGGTCTAGGAATCCAAGGATCCTTGAATACATCTATATCACTCCCGTTCCCTACCTACCAAATCCACCCCTTTTGCAGCAGCTCCCGACCCCATAAGAGGCTCTTCCACACGTAAGAAGACCCTTGCCTCAACTGAGCCTGCATAAACTCACCTTTCGAGAAATACTTCGCTTTCAGAACACGCGCCGCAAGGGAATTCAGATTTTCCACCATTTTCCAAGCTTGCTTAGCGAGCAGGGACTGGTTAAAAATCGAGAGATCCTTGAAACCCAACCCTCCAAGAGCTTTCGGCTTACACATCCTCTCCTAGCTGACCCAACTTATCTTCCGTTTACCCTCCTTCATCCCCCACCAAAACCGTGCTACCAACGACCCCACTTCCTTATAAAGGCACAAAGGCAGCCGAAAAATACTCATCGTGTAAGTTGGGATCGCTTGCAGAACCGAATTAGGACCTCTTTCCTCCCTTGTGAGAACAGCCGACTCTTCCACCTCTTCAATCTATTACACACTCTGTCTACAATCTCGGTAAAGGTTTTGGACTTGTTTCTACCAACCAGGGAGGGGAGACCCAGATACTGACTATGGTTACTCTCAGCCACCAACCCCAGCACCATAAAGATCTCTTTCCTAAGGCTATCGTCGACATTCCCACTGAAGCAGATAGCGGACTTCTCCAAATTGATCTGCTGACCCGAGCCCCTGCTATACAATCCCAGTACCTTTTTGATTAAGAGACAGTTCGAAACCGAGGCCCTACATAAGAGAATGCTATCGGCCCCCTCCTTCCACTTCTGATCCCCAAGCCTCTTCCGCCACTCTCAGCAAGCTTCACACCTCCTGAAAAAGCTTCCGCGCACAGTAGAAAAAGGTAAGGGGACAAAGGGCACCCCTGGAAGGACGAATACTCCCCACAGACTTACCATTGATTAACAGAGCTATACTCGAAGTGGAAACACACTCAAGGATCAAATTCACCCACCCTAACGGAAACCCCATCTTCAGCATCACCGCCTCCAGAAATCTCCACTCTACCCTATCATACGCCTTGCTAAGATCCAACTTAATGGCCATCAAACCTCTCTTACCCTTCTTACGCCTATGGATAGTATGAATCATCTCAAAGGATGCCAGAACATTATCAAAAATCTGCCTCCCTGGCACAAAGGCTGATTGGTTATCCGATATCACACCTGGAAGAACTTCTTTCATCCTATAGGACAGAACCTTCGTGATTACTTTATACAAAACCGAGCTTAGACTTATAGGCCTGAAATCCTTTACTCTTTCCGGGTTCTTAGTCTTTGGAATAAGCACCACATTCGTACAATTAAATTCTTTAATAGAAGCCTTCCCCTCTAGAATCCTGAGACAGATCGTAGACACCTCTTGACCCACCACACTCCACATCTTCTGAAAAAATAAAGCTTGGTAACCATCCGGTCCCGGAGCCTTGGTCGGGCCCAGAGCAAAAACGGCATTTTTGACCTCTTCCTCACTAAAAGGTAACATCAGTCTTCTCTTCTGCTCTTCACTCAAAAAACTCTTTATCCCCCTACAAGCGCCCTCAATGTCAGCTGAAGAAGGAGAAGAAGTAGAGAATAACTTACCAAAATAGTCACACATAATTCTGCCAATGTCCTCCTCAGACTCCGCAGCTACCCCATCCTCCCCAATCAGCCTTGTGATCGAGTTCTTCTTCCTCCGGGCCGTAGCCCTTGCATGAAAGAACCTGGTGTTTCGATCTCCCGCCATCAACCAATCCGCTCTCGCCCTTTGGCGCCAATACACCTCTTCTTTTGCTAACCACTCCTCCAGCTCCCGCTCCTGAGCTTTAAGTTCCTCCATAACCCCTGCCACCGAAACCTTCTGGTAAAGATTTTCAATTAGCCTCTGTTTAGAATCTATACGTTTCCTCAGCGAGCCAAACCTCTCTCGACTCCATTCCGAGCAGACCCCCGCACACTCCTCCAACTTAGCTAACAATTCCACCTCCGACTTAGCATTTCCCCCCCTCTCCCAAGAAGCCTTTATTAGATGATGAAAATCTTCCTCTCTGAACCAGAATGGCTCGAACCTGAAACTATTGCGACACCTACCTTTCCAACCATCTCTTTTCTGAACCCTTAAAAGCAGAGGTCTATGGTCAGACGAACTGAAATTCAAATTCTCCACTTTTGCACTTTCAAACCAATCTCTCCATTTTGAATTTGCCAAAAAACGATCAAGCCTTTCCTGGACATTATTCTTACCATCTCTTCTATTTGTCCAGGTAAATCTAGGCCCACAAAAACCCAAGTCAGATAAGTCGCAATCAAGGATCAGCTTCCTAAAGTTAATCATACCACCCACACCTTTCACTGAGCCTCCGCACTTCTCATTCTTACTTAGCAGCTCATTAAAGTCTCCCCCCAAAACCCAAGGAAGATCATCAACATCTCTAAGGCGTCTAACCAGCTCCCACGAGCTATTCCTCTTTGCTGGATCAGGATTCCCATAACAGCCCGTGAATCTCCAAAGAAAGCCATCTTCCATTCTAATCCTAGAGTCTATATGCCCAACCGAGAATGACAGGATTGACAAGTTCACTCCTTCCTTCCAGAATAAACCCAACCCGCCACTTTTCCCCGAGCAACTCACCATGAAACCCCCCACACAACCACAACAAGCCTTAATCCTATCCACAACATTCGACATTAACTTGGTCTCAGATAAAAACACCACATCCGGGGAATATTTTCGAACTACTCTTTTGAGAGCTGAGAATGCGCGGGTATTCCCCAAACCCCGCACATTCCATGCAAGGGCTATCATTGGTCTCGGCGGCCCTGGTCACCAGGCGCCGCCGTTTCAATACAAACATCCCCATTCTCACCAGAATCACACCTGTTCTTCTTTTTCTCCCCTCCCTGAACCTCCATAAAATTCAGCTTACGTTTCCTATGTCCTACAGTTCCTAACTCGTCTACCTTATCTATTCCCTCCGTTCCTCCTTTAGTTGCATGTGGAGACCCCCCCACCTTAATTCCCTTGAAGGACCTACCCATGAGGATTGGAGAAAGACTATTGCTCCTCCCTCCTTTCCTGACCCCTATCTTGGACGACAGGATTTTCCCTATCGGGCTCCTAGCTTTACCTGTTAGCCTCAACTCCCTCGCTGCCTTTTTCCATTTCCTAGAGGACCGTTGAGACAGATTGGTCTTCCTGGCTCCCACCATATTCGTCTTCTCTCCAACCTCAACTAGCTGAACCTGAGACTCCCTAGAAAACTCTACCATTTCTACGTCCCTTCCAATCTCTATTTTCTCACTTTCTGAAGCCTTTATGCCTACGTTACCCTCTTGGTTATGAAAGGTAATAACTTCCCCTAGACAGGTATTTTGGTCACTACCCTCCCTACATTCTGGCACACCAGGTGGGTCCGCTGCCCCACTACATTGCCCTTGCTTCACTGAAGGCATACCTTCCCCACTGGTCCCCTTCTTACTTTGACCCTCAGAGGTACCATCTCCCTCGAATCCCTCCAATCTACTTTTTCCTATATATTCCTTCTTGTCTTTCTCACTCCCTCTGCCTCCCCCTGTCTTCTCTACCAGATTCCCTGCACTCACCCCTAAGAGAACTTTTCCTTCTGCTCTCATAACTCTCGAGGCAGGACTTGTATAAATACCTCCACTTTTAGATCTACTATCCTCAAAAGGGGTTGCTCTCAACCAAGCTCCATATTTAAGTGTTCCACCCTTCCTCGCTTCCTCTTTAGCATTTGCATCCTCACAGTCCTTACCCCCATGCCCTATCCGCCCACACGAGAAGCAGAACTCTGGTAACCTCTCATAATGTAAAGTCACCCATGTTGCTCCTTCATCACCTCCCCCATCCACTATTAATCCTCTTCTCAACGGTTTCCTAATATCGAGTGTCACTCTCACCCTCACATACTTACCTCTGTACTCCTTTGGATCATCGGGTATTGCCACTACCTCCCCTATCTGTCCTGCCAGAACTGACGCCACTCTCCTATTCATACACATTAGTGGAATCTTATGAATCTGCACCCACATATCCACTTTATTAAAACCTAACTTTGAGATGTTCCCCATTCCTCTAGGGATTTCTAACACTATCAGGCTGTGTTCAAAATGTCATGGCCCCCTGTTCCATACTCTTGTTCTAACCTCTTTCTGTTCGAAGAAGAACATAAAGGTATTGTACCCAACTAGCTCCACATCCACCTTTCCAAAAGATCCCCAAATTTGTTCAATCACTATTTTAAAGGCTTCCCTGTTAACTTTTTTACCCAATAACACCTTTCCCACCATGCAATGGTCCACTTCATCGAAGCCCATCTGCCTCACCTCCCCCTCTATCTTGCATATCTTCCCTTCCTCCTCCGCAAGGGAGAGAGTTTGACAAAGGTTCGCAATCTCTTCTGTATCCATGCTTCCTTCAAAAGCACCAATCCACCCCAAACTCGTAAAGAGGATGGCACCCGCCGAGCCTCACCCCACCCTTTCACTCGAAAGACCCACAACCCTAAGGACCCACTCCCTCTACACTGTTCCTAGCTTTAGAAACCGAGAGGACTCATACTGCTAAATTCTAATTTTATCATTTGAAAAATTAACTAATTTAGGGGCACAAGTCGCAATAACTATGAAAAATCATTTATTACAGAAAGCGAATGTCCACTGTCCCACCGTAGCCAGCTAACACACTTGCTATCATGATCACAAATGCTTTCAACGTGTATAAATACTAGCTTTTCTCTGGGCCAAATAAAAAAAAAATTCAAAACAAACAACTTCGTTTTTTTTTTGAAGTGAAACTTTGCTTCTTCGACAAAGATATTTATATCTATATATATTATACGCACAATTCATTTTTGTCTGTCACTGCGATTCTCTCTCTCTCAATTTAATTTAACGCACAATGACGTCATGCTACCGCCGGTTCAGCAACGGTCCGACCGCCTCATGCGGTCTTCTTCAGGCACGAAGAAAACCGGAGCCGGCGGTGGAGATTTCCTGGCAGTTCCACGGTCAGACGAATCGACGGCCAGGATTGGCCCTGAGGACGTCCTCAAACCGATCGTACGTGGTGAAGGCAGCGGAAGAGAAGCGAGGAGGACTGTGGAGCAGATCGGAGGGCGGAAATGCGGCGGCGGCTAAGCAGGCGTCGTACACGGTGGGAGATTTGGTGGAGGAGAGGAAGAGCAGAGCAGATCGGAGGATGGAGGTGGCGCTGGCGGCGGTTGTGACGGTGGTGATGGGCGTTGGCAACCGGGTTTTATATAAGCTGGCTCTTGTTCCTCTCAAGCAATACCCCTTTTTTCTCGCTCAGCTTGCCACGTTCGGGTACTAATTTTTTATTTTTATTGTCATTTTATTTATTTATTTTTTATGTGAAATGATTTATACATATAACCATGGGTCTACGATATAACTTTTTCGAAATTGATTTCTGCCTATACATGAATTTTGAAGTGATACATTTATGATTTAATTATTCATAAATTTAATATTGAATTTTGATAATTTGATATTGAGTTTTGATAAATTTTTGGGACTCACGGGACTTTTTCCATGCATGCATTCATTTTGAGTAATTCAGGATGTGTATTTCTACTGTTTCCACCACTGAAGTTGACGTGTTTCATTTGGATTTGAAAACTTTGACCAGTGGCTGAATTAGCCTTGGCCCAGCTAACCCAAAGGCTAATATAAACATACACATATACATACATGCATATACATATACATATACATATATATATATATATATTCTAGGCATCAGCATGAATTGTTTCACCAAGCTGCGTAGTAAAAGTGATTGACTTTAATCTTTCCAGTTTCAGAAACGGCTTTTCGATTTCTGTAGTGAAATCTTTTTGATGCCTTTGTTTTAGTCCACACTGACAAAAATTACTGGCTACACCTCTGGTTTTGACTGTCTTATAGAAATTTTTGTAATCAATTATCAATTGTCAATTCTTATATATCACACCCACCGAATGGTTTGATGTATTTTTCAGTCATTTTAACGGTCTCCCCGATTGGCACGCATTAAAAAAGTGTTCTACATCTTATAGATTTTCAATTATATTTTAATTGTACTTAAAAAATTAAATAAAATCTATACAAAGTATTTTTTGTATATAATTCTCAAATTATAATTTTTGCCTATTTAATATAATTTTCTAGAAAATGAAAATAGTTTTTGTAAAATACTTCGTAAGTTATAAATAAGAGTTTTTCTCTCTTATAAATTCATCATCGGCTTGCACCATTGTAAAATTCGTTTAATTCTATGCAAAATAATTTACAACATGACAAAATTGAGTAAGATAGATCGTTTGTTGTCTTTCCTCTTTTGAAACTTAAAGTTATTTTTCAAATTGGATGGGAACTTTGGAACTCTCTTTCTTTTTATAGAATAATTTGTGGTGGGTTTGCTTTTGACTCTTTAGATTCTTGATTTCCTATTTTTGAAATATTTTAAATATATATAATATAATATTTTAGACATATTTCACAATATACTTGTATATAGATGTACTTGAGAACCTAACTCTTTAATTTTTAACGAGTCAAATCTTAGATGTTGCTTATTAGTTCTTTGAAAATCGAAGTCCCAGTTTTTAAATCCGACTCATTAAAAATGAAAGGCTTAAGGGTGTAAATACATATATAATCAAATGTGTTGTATACTGTGCCTATTTAATATTGTTATGAATTTTTAAATTTGAGTCTTAAAATGAAATGGGCAGTCATTGTTGAACCCACATTGGCTGCTTGTACTTGACAAGCGGTCAAAACACTTAGAGTATCTCCAATGCAAATATGGATTGTCTTTTAAAAAAAATGGACACATTATCAATATCAAGGAAATATGCATCATATGTGGCATAAATATTAATTGATAGACACTCAAGTCTAAAAGGGCTCTCCAATGCTAATCTATTCATTTCAATAATGAATAGTCAAAGAATAATATATCATTAAAGTAAATTATTATAAAATATTATTTTATGGAAGTTTCAATTATTTATTGCTGACATGGCTGTCAATGAGACTCTCTAGAAATAGACATTGAGGTTGACAGCCTCTATTTTTTTTTTTTTGCCACGTCAGCTTGATAGTAGTTATAAAAGTTTGCATTGGAGAGCTTAATTTTAACACTTTATCAATTTATCCTACGTGACACTCCATTTTTTCACAATCCATACTTGCATTGGAGATGCTCTTAGAATCATGTCTTGCAAACATTACATTAACGTGTCGCCGCGGGCGGAGCGCCACCCAATTGTACAGCATACATGATCAATTAATTTTTACTTTCATTATCATTAATGTTTTAATTTCCAATTAGTAGAAATCTAAAAAAACAAAAAAAAATATATAACTTAGGTTTGAACATGGGTGATTTTGAAATAGTAATTCACCTTTTATTTTCTCCTAAAAGTTAATATTTTAATTCTTGATATAATGTTAGGAATTTATAAATACTACAACAATTGTGGTGGCATCTAAGAAAGTTTTTATTTTTAGTTTTTAATAATAGTTATATTATATTGATTTAATTATTAGATTTGTTGAATTATTATTATTTTTTAAGTAGAAATATTTAGCATTTTTATCGCCAAGTTTTAGATTTGAGTTTTCTTGTTCAAGAGAAGTAGAAACTAGAAAGAACGTAGAAAAAGAAAAGCTTGAAGTGACGTACAATCATACAAGGAAAATAATGGAATAAAAAGACAAGTGGATTACTTCAAAAAAAAGAAAAAAGACAAGTGGGTGCTGCATTGGTGGGTCCAGTTTCAATAAAATCCATTGACTAAAAGTTAGTGAAAAGACAGTCAAATACGTTTGCGTGATGCCACTTAAATTCTTTATTTTGTGAAAAGAAAAGGTTTATCGTTCCCTTGGGGTGGTTTCTCTTAGATTGTGTGCCTGTTGTGGCCTTGTGGGCCAAGTGTCAACCCGAGGCATGTGTTCCCCAGAACCTCCTTTGTCTTCTACTTTCCAGGCTTGTGGTCCTAAACTTAAAGAAATAACCTTTTCATTTGGTACGTCGTATTTATTCTTGTTTTTCCATTAAAATATTCATTCCAACATTAAAAATATTTTTTGGCATCTTCACTTTAATATAATAACAGAATTATTATCGTTTTCCTTCGCACGATTGATTGATGAATCATTTTTTTTTTCTTAATTATTTTAAAAAAATTAAAATAAATTTTTAAAATAATATTAATTTAAATCAAAAGAAAGATAAAATGATGTTTCTTAATCTATAAAGGAGAAAATAACTATTCATTACTTATAAAAGAAGCAAATAACTATTCATTACTTATCAAAGGAGAAAATGATAATAACTTTATGATAACAATTATAACTCAATCTTTCAGAAGACCTTTATATTTGGTGGTTACCCTGTGGATTTAACTTAAATTTTCTCCTTTGGCATGCTACTACTAGTCTAGCGATTTGATGGGCTTGGTGATGATTATTAGCTTGAGTGCCTGAAACAAATAACAACGAAGTGGCATAAAGCCATGGGAATCTAGGGAGCCTAATGATGGTGCATTTCAAAAGGAGTCATTATTTCAAGGACCCGTGTCTTTTCATGAGCGCACTGTAATGGCTCTTGATAGGTGGGAAAAAACACATATGTGCTCCATAAGAGAAGGCAATGACTATGAAAGCATGCATATTATAATTGAAAGAAAAAAATATAGTGCTTTTTCTGCATCAACCTATGGTTTGTGCATTTACTAAAAAATATGGATGCTTTTGCAAACTCTGTGGTTCTAGAGTCTATATATAGCTTTTTAGTTGTATTTGGTTGACATACATATGGACAAACCTGAGGCTGATGTTTTCACTAGCTTAATTCAGATGTAATAGTTGCTATTTTATGGTGTGTACATTATGGACCTAAGACTTATATAGAAGTTGTTAATTGTTATTTTATTTTATAATTTTATTTCAGGAATTTTGAAATACTATTTTGGTTATGTGATTTAGATTGATGTGGTTATTATAATTATACAGATCAGGTTCAACTTGTTTCTTTTGTTTAAGTCTGTAATAGGTTTCCTTTCTTTTCTTTTGGTCTAGTCAATTTATTTGATTTGGTGTCTTACAAAAACCTTATGGGGGAATTGATTCTGATTCAAAGCAATATTTAAAAGAAAAAAAAAATAATAAAACAAATTTTAGTATAATTGATCTTTGCAAATGCATGTAATATAATATTCAGAAATTGCTTTGAATTTTGAAAATTGCAAAAACTTGTAAAGTTTAAGATATTTGCTTGTCTGACTATTAAAGCATTTGTCTTTCAATTTCTTAATATCCATTCTACTATAGATATTTAGATATTTCAACCTTATTTTTTTTATTAATATATTTTGAAAAGTTTTTAAAAGTTATAGTTGATATTTGTTTACTCATTTTTATTATAAATATGAGAAAGAAATTATCATTGATTTTTAGAGTGAGAGAAGCAGAATTAAAAGAACCAGTCTTTGTATCTCTTTACTCAGGTTGATCGTATCTTGATGTTAGAGTAGAGAAGAAAACTTATCCACTATCTAGGCTTTTACCTTTGACTGGATTTTGAGAGGAGTGAGTCGTAGTAGGTAAAACAATAGGTGGCCAGGGGATCGCCTGCGCAGAATTTGAGGATATTGAGCCCGTTACTGACTTATTACCAGCCTAGTAACACTTGGTACTGATCCAACTGTTTAAATGACTTCTTGATACTGTACAAATTTGGCTCAAAGGTAGACAAAGTTGCATTTTCTTCTACCACAAATTGAGTGACTCACCTTGATCTCATGTAATTAATGACGAATCAGTCTTGGTTCACTTTATACCCTCTGCTACAATCATGATTAATTTTGTGGTAAAAAATAAATAATTGGCTAAGAATTTTGAAATAGTTAATGGAAAGTCGAAAGAAATAATTTGCAAAATTAAATTATGAGGGATATGACTTATAATCTGCATGTGACTATTATGAGATATAAAGTTTTGTAGTAATCATATTTCTCTCCTTTTATTTCCTTTTGATTTTTATTTTTTACCACTAATTACCAGTATTAATTAATGTTCACCTACCGGAGATCTAATGGATAGCATTACTTAAATGGAAGACATAATGCATTGCCTTGGCAACCATGGGTCACATGAAAATCCACATACTTAACTTCTAATTTATTTTTTCAGGTATGTAGTTGTGTACTTCTCTATCATGTATATTCGATACCATGCTGGCATTATTACGGATGAGATGCTTTCCATGCCAAAAGGTCCATTCTTGGCTGTTGGCCTTTTGGAGGCTCTTGGTGCTGCTACTGGAATGGCAGCTGGAGGTAATTTATCCTCTTATCTCTTCCCATTTTATTTGTTTTATAAGCACATGCATATAATATTATTAACTGCTAGACTGTATGAATTAATTTGTTGGATCTCATTACAATTTCTGGTAATATATAATGAATCTTGTTTAGTTGAAGTGATGGCATAGGATTAACATTCCCTGTTGCAGTACCCCCTACCAACAGAAAATAAAAAATTGCGAGAAGACAAAAACTTGTAGATATTAGCACATTCTAATGATGCAGCAATTGTAACATAGATTTTGGAAAATACCTTTTTGATGTTTCAATATTTGTTATGTAATATCCATTGTACATACATTATGTAAATATATCGGTTGTTCAGTCTGACTCTTCATTTCCTACTACAGTAGATCCCTTTTATTGTAAAAGTGCCCATTCATCTGTCAACTGCAGTTTTCGTTTTTCCATTTATTATTGAGTGCAAGCTAAAAAATCGTTTATTGGTGTATATCAGGTTGTTTATCCAGGCTTATTAAACTCTGTGAATGGAGTTTGTTAACTCTTAGTTTATTCAGTTTATGTAAAATTGCATACTGGTTTTTGCTTATTCAATGCTTCAACTGCATCAGAAAGTTGCTAAACTGCTAGCATTCATTTCTGTGATGTTAGTAATGTACTTATATTCTTACATGTTCTCTTTGATGCTTTCTTCCTTGGATCAGCAATTCTTTCTGGAGTATCAATTCCAATTTTGTCTCAGGTGAGAGCATTAAGTGATTAATTACAATTTATTTGCATCAGTGGTTAGATAAAACTGAAGATTTATACTATTGATGTTCTTTTACATTGCATGCAATGTTGTTTCAATACTATAATATAGATACCATGTGATATATGATATACATTACAATGAAGTTCATAGCTGTAAGCCCAGAGGTTATTTTCTGATTCATCAGCTAACCCATTCTAGGTTTTAATTGAGTGTATTTTCTAGAACATTAAAATCATAGGATAAAAGATTAATGACAATTATATCCATTTAAACAAAAGCTGGTACTGGTTTTTGATGGCTCAGACAGTTCTATGGCCATGAGAACATTAGAACATGCAATTTCATGATATATTCAGCCTCTTCTTATGCAATAGCTGATTTTTAAATTGCGTAACGGTCTGGTCATTCTTATTGCAGACCTTTCTCGTGTGGCAAATTCTCCTATCCGTTATTTTCCTTGGGAGGAGATATAGAGTCAACCAGCTACTTGGATGCTTTCTTGTAGCTGTTGGTGTGGTTATAACAGTGGCTAGGTAAGTCATTTTCTTTGTTTCCAAATTTTGATTTCAGTTGAGACTCATCTGTAAATTCTACTGGCTTAGTTCATTAATATTGTCCATGTGATCTGTTCCATTGAGGATGCTGAGAAGTAAAACTAAAGAGGTATTTAACCTCAGGCACTGATATTTGAATTTGGAATCTTAAAACTTATCAACTTGGATTCCTTAGGGTCAGGATTTTGAGTTAATCATAATCTAGTAAATTATGTGCTCCCCACTATAGGTTCTATTTGTCCTTGATGAAATTGAGCTAAGAAAACTTCTTAGGGATGTCAATTGGTTGTCAAAATATCAAATCTTTCAGCAAGTATGTAATCCCAATTATTTTACATTAATCTTGTGACATTGAAGAGTAATCTTTGTAATCATGCTTGACTGATTCAGAAATCCAACTCATAAAATTAGCTATCAAGTAAAACTGGTTTCTTCCAGTGTGGGCACCAAGCAAGCATTATTTACTTCTAGACGTACAATCATAAGATCATTTACTTTCCTTTTTAGGGTAAACTTTATGGTGGGGATCTTCAAGAGTTCTATATGGAGGGTCAAAAATGTTTTGAGTTAAATTTACATTTTACCATGATGTACTAAATTTTATTTAGTTTATTCCATCTTAAAAATAATTAACTGCACAATACTATTCTGAATATCCTCAACCAAAAAATTATGACCTTGTAAGATAGATGGGAGTGTTGTTCTTGTAACTGATAAACATTTGTTCTATTTGCCTATTTTCTTTTCTGCAGTGGATCTAGTGCCGGTCATTCATTGAAGGAAGCTGGTATATTTTGGAGTCTTTTGATGATAGTTTCTTTTCTTTTTCAAGCAGCTGATACAGTGCTAAAGGTGTTAGTGTTTCCGGCTGCTGATTAAATTAGTCCTATTTTTTCTTGTCCTTGTTTATTAACTGGGTACATGTTTATCATTTTTTTTTGTAGGAAATAATCTTTTTGGATGCAGCTAAGCGGTTAAAAGTAAGTTGATGGTGGGCTGTTTCCTGTACAAGTTTAAACACTGACAAATATGTTTCAGTCTCCTGTAAACTTAATAATTCAAAATTTAATCCCATGTCAAACCACATTTTAGGTTGGGCTTCAGGGAAAATAAATGTTATTAAATACAAAATAGATTTATTTAATTTGTGTTAAGGAAAATAAAATTGTTTACATTTGCACTTGAAAATCTGCGGAAATCCATTTCCTGTATACATCGGTCAACAATGACCACATGAAGATGGTCTTTTCATTCTTTCTTTCTGTTTTCATTTTATTCGCCAATTATGTGGGTAATATATGAGATTATTGTGTTGCACTGGTTACAGGGAGGATCAGTGGATCTATTTGTTGTAAATTCCTATGGATCTGCTTACCAAGTAGGTAACCACTATGAATTGATACGTTTTTAATTACTTGTAATAATTTTCGTATGCTAAAGTTTTAGTATCTATGGTTGCTACAGGCTCTGTTTATATGCCTTTTGCTACCATTTTTGTCAAAATTATGGGGCATTCCATTTGGTCATCTTCCAAACTATCTTAGAGATGGTGCAGCCTGTTTTTTGAACGTCGGTACTCTATCAAGTGGTAAGTTAATTTTTCTTTTGTTTTTGAATTATGAGTTTCTTTTTGATACTGTAGCTTTCTGTACCAGCAGGGAAAATTTTGCACTAATAGGTTAATGGAAAAATAGCTTTGAGTGCACTACAAAACTATTATTCTAGTTTCAAAAAGAAAAAAGCTTTCGTTCTTTTACAGTGAGATTAACTCATACTGAGGATTTAACGTGAAAAAATTGTGTGGAAGCTTTTACGGGCGTAAGATAATATAAAAGTTAATCCTCACTAGTTGCATGGTTTGTAAGTACACTACAGAAGTTTTGAGGACAAAAAAATTCTTGTATTTTACCAAAATTTGAATGTGTATCAGCAGCGACGGTCCAACCGGTGGAGAATCATTGTATGATAATTAAGAACAAAAAACATAGCCTCAAGTTGATAATTTAGGACTATATGGACATCCAGATTAGTTCTTCTGTCCTGCTTTTGTAACATTTTTGCTGTAATTCATGATAATCTTTTAATAGATTGATTTAATTTCATTTGCAATTTTGTTGGCTGCAGGATGTGATGGTGCACCCTTGCTCCCTTTAATGTTTGTTCTTGTCAACATGGGTTTTAACATTTCATTGCTGCATCTCCTCAAACTTTCTTCTGCTCTAGTATCTTCCCTTGCATCAACATTTTCAGGTATGTACTTTATTTTATCATTTACAAGTAATATATAGATTAATAAACCTACTGTTCTCTGCTGGATGGAAAGCCCACTGCATATGCTTGTTGACCTCAGCCTGTCTTTCATCAAATTAAATGAAGACTAATAAGGTTGTTAATATTTTGACAAACATGGTGGCACATGGAAAGGGTACTACCTTGGTTTGTAGCTTAAAAGCTCAATCAAGGTTGCAAATCTATATGTCCAGCTAGACTGTGTGGAACACAACCTGAAAATTGTTCTGTTTGGATCAAATCAATGAAGAAAATTTGAAAGAACAAATTAAAAAAAAAAAAAAAATTAAATTGTTAGTAATGATAAGTTCTCCAAACATCAGCTAAAAACTAAATCTCAAATTTTTTTTGCTTGGTGGCATGGACTTGGGAAATCTGGCTGTTGCACTATCACACGGTGTTGCAAACCTGCAGTCACACACTATGCAAAAACATGAATGCATTGTTTTACTTTATAATATCATTTTCATTTATTTATTATACCCAGAGTAACAGCTTATTCTCTTTGGTCCCAATAAAACAAATAAGAACTCATATTTAAGTGGTTGAAGTGTCCAAACACAGTGTACTGAGCATTACTGGTAAAATGTCATTTAGATGTAATTATTTGAAATCCAAGAATTCCAATAGCAGGAAGTAAAAGATAAAGCCAGAGTAGCTAATAACTCACTTGGTTCCAAAACATTAACCACTTGACAATATTGCTAGATGAATCAGCAATCTTGATTCTAGACTCGTTCAAAACAAGAACAGTATGGTTTCACTACTTCTTGTTGATCTTCTAGTGGTTTCATGGAATTCAATGCACATAAAACCACCCTTTCTTGGTTCTGTTTTGCTGGAAGGATTATTAAACTGTTACCCTCTTGGTTTCACTTGACAGTGCCAATATCTATATATATCTTCACATTGCCGCTACCATACCTAGGAGTCGCATCTTCCCTTCCAACCGGCTTTGTTGCAGGAGCTATCATCCTTGTATTGGGATTGCTCATCTACGCTTGGACTCCACGAAGTGTGAGTTCTACTAGTGCCTGTTCATCATCATCTACTGAATAAGTGGGATATGATAATATTTCATATCATCAGAATTGCCATTTTCACGCTCAGAAAATGGTTCAACCAGCTGCCAATCACAAAGAATAATGTTCTTATAATAGCTGTATTGTTTGTTTAATGTTCCTCATCTTACAAGCATAGTCAGTGATATCCATTTAGGAAATAGCCATATTGTTTTTTTAAGGAAAATAGTGTTCATTTATATCATGTACTAGTAGAGAAGAAAAAAGGAGTCAATGTAATATTCCTTTCAAAAAACAAAGAAGAGTCTAGTGTAATATTAGATGTGAAAGTTTAGAGTTACCAAGTTCCAAGATCATTTGTTGGGAATAGGAATCTGCTATATGAATTATCTTTATTGTAGTGATTGTAAAATGAAACATTTGATCTCAGAGCTATAAAGGATAGTTGTAATAGTGAAATGTTATGAGTTAACAAATAATATTTCTCAAGTGAGGAAGTTACATTTCATCTCTTGCTTCAAGCTTTTAAAAATAAAAAAAGTAAAAACCAATTGGCTTTATGAAAGCTGTTTCACGTTCTCCATTTTTTTTTTTTAATTAATTTTAATTAAATTTATTTTTCCGTTTTGAACAATTTTTCAACCAATATATTATATATGTGGCTAACCCCTTTTTTTTAAAAAATATTATATATGTGACTTAACCCATTTTATAAAAGAATAATGTTACACTTCTAAAAAATTTATCTATGTTATGAAACATGACCTAAAAGTAATGAATATAGAACAATAATCAAACAAGAGAAACAAGCAAAAGTAGGAAAGAAAGAGAGGAAATAATTCTATTGATGTGTATTTTCAATAGTTACAATATAGGCCTATTTATAAGTAAATTGGAGAATTATTTCCATAATTGAATATCAACAAATAAGGTAAAAAATATTATCAAAAAGGAAGTAGTGTTAAGACCATATATTTATAACACTCCCCCTTGAGCGTACACCACTTGATAATACTCTTCGAGATTCTTGAACGTGCCAAAATACTACCTCATTAAAAACCTTACCAGTAAAACCCAGTGGGACAAAACCTAGTTAAGGGAAAAAGAGTACAGTGCACATATGTCCAAAGAAGATTCTCCCCCTGAAAATTATACAACTATCACTCTTATAGTTTATGAAGTCGACGCATACCAATACCATATACCATCTTCTTAAAAGTTGATGTTGGTAAAGACTTAGTAAATAAATCTACAAGATTATTTGTAGAACGTATCTGTTTGACATCAATTTGTCGACTTTCTTGGAGTTCATAAGTGTAAAAGAATTTTGATGATATATGCTTCGTTCTGTCCCCTTTGATGTATCCTCCTTTAATTTGTGCAATGCAAGCAACATTATCTTCATATATCACTATTGGCGAATTTGTAACTTGAGGTAATTTACAAGTACTATGGATGTGATGAATAACAGACCTCAACCATACACATTCTCTACTAGCTTCATGAAGTGCAAAAATCTCAGAATGATTGAATGATGTGGCAACAAGAGTTTGCTTGGTAGAGCGCCATGAAATTGCTGTGTCATTATATGTGAAAATATATCCAGTTTGTGAATGTGATTTATGAGGATCAGAGAGATAACCAGTATCAGCATAACCAATAAGATCAGAACCATTTGTTGTCCTTGAATAGAATAAACCCAAGTCTGTAGTTCCTCGAGAATATCGAAAAATATGTTTGATTCCGTTCCAGTTTCTTCGAGATGGTGCAGAACTAAACCTTGCCAAAAGATTTACTGAAAATGCAATATCTGATCTTGTGCATTGTGCCAAATATAATAAAGCACCAATGACATTCAGATACGGTACTTCTGGACCAAACATCTTTTCACCATCATCTTTCGATCGAAATGGATCTTTTTTTGGATCCAAAGACCGGACAACCATGGGAGTACTTAAGGGATGAGCCTTATCCATGTTGAATCTTTTTAAGATTTTTTCAACATAGGCTGATTGATGGACTAGCATTCCCTCTTATTTGTGCTCGATCTCCAGGCCGAGACAATATTTTGTTTTTCCCAAATCTTTCATCTCAAATTCTCTTTTCAAATATTAAGCAGTTTTTAGAAGCTCTTCAAGAGTTCCAATTAAATTCATGTCATCGACATATACTGCTATAATTGCAAATCCAGATTCTGATTTCTTTATGAATACACATGGACATATAAGATCATTTATATATCATTCTTTTGAGAGGTATTCACTAAGACGATTATATGATATCCATTTGAATTACTTTAAGCCATATAAAGATCACTGTAACTTTATTAAAAACAAGTTACGAGAATTTGATTTATATGTTTCAGACATTTTAAATCCTTTAGGGATTATATTGGTATTTAATGACCCATATAAATATGTCATTACCACATCCATAAGACATATTTAAAGTCTTTTAAAAACTGCCAAACTAATTAAAAATCAAAACGTAATTGTATCCATCACAGGTGAATACGTTTCATCATAATCAATGCCAAGTCTTTATGAGAAACCCTGTGCTACGAGTCGTGTTTTATATCTTACGACTTCATTTACATTTTCGAACAAATACCCATTGATACCAAATGAGTTTGACATCTTCAGGTGTCTGGACTATTAGTCCAAATACATCACATTTGGCTAATAAAGTCAATTCTGTTTGAATTGCTTTATTCCACTTAGGTCAATCATACCTTTTTAACACTTATTGATACTATGTGGTTTATGATCATCATTTACAATCATGACTCCACAATTCTCCAAGGAAATTTTTTTTTCAAGATTTTGTATCTCTTCAGGAGATTGTACCACTTCTGGGGTACTAGCCTCTACAAGGGCTATTAATTCTCATCATATGAAATTAACTATGAGACAATTTATTTTCACATTATCAATATTAGGTTTCTGCAGTAAACCTTTGAGATATAATTATATCTCACTGTCTCAATTTTCATATGAGTAATTATTTCGATCAAAACATATCATGTCTTCAAGCATCCAATATAACCATATAAGTATAGCTCTGCTTTTGTTTTGATCAATAATTTTTATGTCGACATTTAATAAGTTATTTAATATCCTCACCATTTTTCTGTAATATGCAGAGCAATAAAATATAAGATCTTAATTTTCTTTAAGTTTTTAGTACACATGCCTCTTCAGGGACTACTGTAAACTTTCACATATTCTTAGAATAAACTATAATATTTATAGCTTGAGCACATGGACTTTTCCATATGTAATTAAGATCCCTTTTGAGTTTTATAAGGGGAGATTTAAAGAGTTCTATCTCTTTAAAAACATTTAACTCTTCAGGAGTTGTATTTATATGATGAGGATTATACACAGTTCGAGCGTGATCTTTAAAATGATTATGATCTTTTATTATTCACTTCAGGGAATAATAACTTTACAAAACGAATGATTTATTTGTTGCCATTTACGTAAATTGTTCTTCAGAAACAATCACCCGGGTTAATATATTGGCAATGAGTATAAAATCATTCGGCTATACAATTTTTAAGTAAACGATTCTTTGAACTTCAAGTTCATATGACTTATACAATAATCGTCATAATGAATGATGCATGCCAATTATAATTTCACGTCGTTAAATTTTCTAATTCTTTTTCTCCCCCTAACGACGAAAAAATTTATTTATTGACATCATAAATTTATTTGCATCATCATAATGTCCTTCTGGGACTATACTGTCTTACTATCCTTCAGGGATATATTAGACTATCATATTATTCTTCAATGACTTAAATATCATATAGTGTCCTTCAGGGACCAAACACATAGTGTATTTCAGGGACCAAATTGTGATATCAATTATTGTTCTTCAAGGACATTTATTAGATAAGAATCTTCAGATTCTATAATGATAGTCATCATAAAATATGCTTCTGGCATATGACAGTATGAATTCCACTTCAGGTGGTTAAAATTTATATGATCACCAAGGCTTTACTGATCATAATTATCATCATGACTATCAGATGATTTAACATTCACTTCAAGGAATGATATTAATTAATTTAGCCATACGAGATAATGATTTTTCACCTCATAATCATTAACATTGCTACTTCAGGAGCAATTTTGAAGTACAAATGATTTCAATCATCTGACTTCATTTATTTCACCAAAATATATAAATCGTAATCACAGTGAATTAATGAACAATTTCTCAAAATACAATTACGACGAATTGTAACAAGTATTTAATAATCAAATAAGGTATAAGAAAATATATGTCATGTACCTTATTTCGCATCTTACTTTGAGGAGCGAAAATAACACGACCTTAATCATCGCCTCTATCTGGTTTTCACATCTAATAACTCATGCCACTATCAGACCCATGCCGTCACTAGAGAGGTAATCACTTAACCATAATACAAATAGATTTAACTATATAACACGAGACATGAGATCGTTATATATATATCTGATCAAATAATCTGTATTAAATACATAAATATAAAAATACATACCTCGATGCATTGAAATTTATGAACAGAAAATATAATACTTTAACGTATTTATGAATCTAAATTTCACGATTTATATCCTGAAATCATGAACAAAAGTTAGCATAAAAGATCTTCAAGTCTCTACTCAACTTCGATGAGGAGACATATTTTCAAATCTACATACTTGAGTTCGAGACGGGTTCTTTTCGTATCAAATTCGAATTGATTTTTCTCAATTTTTTTTTTCATTCACAATTTTGAAACTTTTGGTTCCAAAATCTAGATTATAATCTAGAATTGAAGTAAGGATCTGAAACTTCAGGTTTTAAGATCCAAATAAAACTGAGAATAAATTTATTTAGAATCTGAAACTTCTGGTTCAGATTTAGAATACAAAAATTCGGATTCAAATCGTTCATCGAGAATCCAATCAATTAAAGCGAATTTGATGGAACCATTATATCTTCGATATGATCCATGGTCCCTTTTTGAGGTAGCATTGGCTTTTGGCAAAGCTGAGGAACCAGTTGGGCGTAGCTCATGATTTTTCAATAACAGCTCATTATTTTATTCTGCAACTAAAAGACATGATATTAGCTCAGAATATTTTGTAAACCGATGCTCTCGATATTGCTGCTGTAGGAGCACATTCGAGGCATGAAACGTAGAGAAAGTTTTCTCTAATAAATCTGTATCGGTTAATTTTTCACCACATAACTCAAGCTCTGAAGTGATATAAAAAAGAGCAGTATTATAGTCAGCAACAGACTTATAATCTTGTAGTCTCAAGTGATGCTAATTGTATCGAGCTCTAGGGAGAATAACAGTCTTTAAATGATCATATTGATCTTTCAAATTTTTCTATAAAGTCAACAGATCTTTCACCGTGAGATACTGAGTTTTCAAACTCTCATGCAAATGGCGGCGGATAAAAATCATCGCCATAGCTTTATCTTGGGCAATTACTGTATTGTTCTCTTTAATAGTATCAACCAAATTCATTGATTGTAACTTCAGCTCAATATCAAGAATCCATGATTGATAATTTTTTCCAGTAATGTCAAGCACATTGAATTCAGGTTTAGTGGAGTTCGACATCTCCAAAATGCTAAAGAGATAAAAACAATATATAATTAATATTGATGTGAATAATGAAATAATATAGATTAATTCCATAATTCATATAAATTTCAACATGATGTTAGAAATATATATATGGCCATAAATTAAACAAACGAATGTCAAAGAAGAATAGGAAAAATTATTTCGATTATGGTATGAAAAGATATAAATAATAATTCAAATATTGCATATCCCATCATGGCAATTTCTGATAAAATAAGAATATTAAATCAATGCATATTTCAATGGTAGGCAATAGTTAATGAATGAGATTAAAATATAAAATATTTCCTCTTTTTCATAGACATATATAAATACATATGCTACAATATATTATTTGAATCTAAAAACTTCTGGTTTTAGATCATTATAGAAAATTTTAGAACTTCTGGTTCTAAAATATCTCAGAAACTTCAGGTTCCAAGAATTATATATATTCACACCATAAGAAATATAACAAAAATCAAATAAAAGCAAGAATGATAGTACTTCTTCAAATAATACATTATAGTAACAGAATTATTTGAAGAAAATAGTAGAAAGTAGATCATATGAATGAAATCTCTTATACTATGTTATTTGAATCAGATAATAGGAAGTAGATCATATGAATGAAATATCTCATACTATGTTATTTGAATAAGATAGTAGGAAGTAGATCATATGAATGAAATCTCCCATACTAGACTCGTGCTGATAACGTGTTATGAAACATGACCTAAAAGCAATGAATATAGAACAATAATCAAACAAGAGAAACAAGCAAAAGTAGGAGAGAAAGAGAGGAAATAATTCTATTGATATGTATTTTCAATGGTTACAATATAGGCCTATTTATAGACAAATTGGAGAATCATTTCCATAATTGAATATCAACAAATAAGGTAAAGAATATTATCAAAAAGGAAGTGGTGTTAAGACCATATGTTTATAACAATCTAATAATTTTACCTAAATAATGATGTGATAAATTGATTTGTAGATATCATATTAATTTTAATTTTAAGATGATGTATTGATAATATAATAATTATACATCAGATTGTCATATTATTTGGATAATGAATTTAAACAAATTTTTTAGTAATGTAAAATTACTCCTCCTAAGAATAGTGCACTGCTGGATAATGATAAATGGACGTTCAATTGTGATAGTTGCGGTTGCTAATAGCATGTTGGTTTTGCATTAATTTAGTTAAATTTTTTGAACTAATCTAGTGAATTTGTTTTTGTTTTTTTTTTCTTTTTTAATTAGTTAAATCATTAGAAATGTGTATATATATATACACACACACACCAAATTTTAACATATACTGTCCTTATAGCTAGTTTGATATTTTCAAATGTTTCTTTCTCTACAAGGCTATTTATTTATTCGAAGTCCAAATCTGTCCACTCAAAACGAAACATCTAATTAGATTGGATTGATGAATGAGACGGACTTGATTTTATAGAATTCTTTAAGAAACGATTGTGTTATTTAGATTGGAAAATTGAATTGGGACCAAATAAATACCTAATTTATTTTGGTGCTTAAATCAATATTTATCAATATTTACCTTCTTGAAATTGGATTGAAACTGATTTCAATCTTGTAACGAAATTGGATTAAAAATTCTTCAAATGGTTTAGATCAAATTAAATTTTCATGGGATTGGCTATATATTATCTTATTAACTTCCTTATTAATCAATTCAATTTGGTCCCTGTATTGAAAAAGGTAATTCAACAAAACTAGCAAAATAACTACAAGACTCTATCAATACATCAATGCATCAATGTTTGTTGATATGCATTTGAACATATTGTTCTGACTGTGACTATCTGGAACCAATTGGTTCGTTCCTTTATCACGCAATGCGAAATTGATGGTATCCCTTCTAGAGAATGATCTGATTCTCAAGAGATAGGAATGGCAAAATGGACCGGGTCTACTAGACCCTGTCCATACCCACATAATGTCGTTTGGGTGACTCTCAAAAGAATCCGGTCTCTAAAACCAATGTTAATAGCGGGTTAGATATGTATCGACACACATGTTTCCATCAGATCAGTTGTTTAAAAATCTTTATACTTGTTTTCTTTTCTAATAAGTTTAATGTCTCTGTGTGAGATAACTTTATCTTTTGACTTTTGAGGTTACAAGAATAGAAGTGAAAGCCCTCACTTTGTCATTGCTGTTTGGATAATATATTTTAGAAAAACTTTTGAGATTGTTTAGTTAAGATATCTTAAAGTTTGCAGTAATTGTGAGATCACATTTATACCCTTTTAAAAGAAGTTTTTAACTTATTTGGTTAAACTTTATAAAATCTCTTCCAATTATAATAAAAGGTTTAGGATCGTAGCACCAATAAATAAGTATTTACGTAAAAATTTAGTTCATATGGAATCATATAAGATTTTTTTATTATTATATTTCTTATAAATAAATAACTAAAAATAAATAAAGTTATCAAAATTCATTCCAAATTTTATTGGTAATATCTCTTTCTAGAATCTAAACTCAAGTAGAAAAAATTTCATTATTATTTTTGCCAAACCAATAGTATGTGAATATGGATTAAAGTTGAACATTATTATTACATTTTCAAAAATGGTATCGAGAGTTGCCGATCCTAAGTTGGTTAATGTTATGGGTATTTTCGCGATCAGATTTCATGGGTTGGTAAAAGTCCAAAGGGCGAGCCCAGCTACAGGAAAGCCCAAAAAGGTCTATCTCTTTGCTCGTCTTTCTGCTCGTTTATCTGTTCGTCTATCTGCCTGAAGATCTGCTCGATATCCTACTCGCGTATTTGTTCGCTCGTCACCTTTTCTTTTGCGATCGTTTATTAGCTCGTGACTGAGCTCGTTTATGGGATTGGTCGGTTGCTCGTCTTCTTGTCCGCACGACCTCTCTGGTCTGTCAGCACACGTGTTCGCATATCTACTCACTTATGAGACCTACTATTTGCCAATATATTTGATCACTAGAGTGCTCGCTTATGACCTGTATCAGAAACTCTCAAGGTGGTTAATTTACTCGAGCTTTATTTGCTCGTTAACTCGACAGACTATTCTGCTCGCTGAAGAGTTCGCCATTACTATATTTCTCACATCACAAATCAACAGAAGTCAAAGCTATCAAGCAAATTACAGTTTAAGGCGTGCCGTGCACGTCAATCCCGTCAGATATTACAGTCTGAATTACAGTGATCTCACCTAACCCACATAGGTTAGCCGCCTAAACCTATGCTTTGGGCAGAATTAACCTGGCGTCGTCAGACGCATTAAATGTGATTCAGACACATTAAATGTAACCCATCATTGCAATATTGACTTACTGTACTTTATTGTATTACGTTTTACTGTAGCTCATCCATTTCTCTATAAATAGGGGAGGATTTCCTTTGTAAAAGAGGACGATATCTTGAGTGCCGTTACTCTGCTAAAATAGTAAGAGAGTGAACAGTGGACGTAGGCATCTTTTTGGGTCGAACCACTTAAAATTCTCTGTGTTCTTTCTTTTTTCCTGACCTCATCTCCTCTACTTGTTTTCTACTTTGCCAATCTAACAACAACAATATAAAACTATAATTTTGGGTCAGAAATGGACCTAGTCAGCTAAATCCAGACATCGACATTTTTGACGTTAGAACGAGGGCCCCATCTACAGTTCCACCACCTTTGCTCTTAGTTTATAGAGCTCGTTTATTACTCACCATGGTTAGAGGAAGAACCACCAGGAGCTCCAACGCTACTGAAGACCGTCCCGAAATCTTAGATCAACGACAAAATGTAATGCCTACTAGAGGACTACCTAATGTGGGTGCATGAACGTCTTATGCGCCAATGGCTGGGAACGCTCATGGTATGCCTCATCTTTCTACCTATCAACCTATGCCTAATGTTGCTAGGGGAGATGTTATACAGGTGTTACAGTAATGTCGGGAGATACTTGAGAATACCATGACGCAGTTGGCAAATGAAGTCAGGACATTGATTCGAGTCCAGGTCCAAGCTGTTTAGGGACCACCCCAAGTCACTGCAAGGAGGGATGCTCTGCAACAACAACACGATGAGGCTCCTGTTCCGAACAGGAGAGTTGTAGGGGAGTCAGTTCAAGAAGGGTCGTCTCATTCCTCAAGTCTGTAGTCTAGCGCTCGGTTTCAACGAGCTTGTCATAGGGAAGATGTGACTCATCCTTTAAGATTCAGAACAAAGGTGAGTCAAAACGAACGTCGACCAGGACAAACGAACCGTGGACGTGATCAGGCCTCGACTCATAAAGATGTAGCTGGGCAGAGGCTTGATAATGGAGGTTTGCGAAGGGAAGTTGTGTCAGACAGGCTCGAAGGGAGACGCGAACCTGGTCGTTATGATCCCGGATTCGAAGGACTTGAAGGTAGGAGGAGATAGAAGGCTCATGATCAGCTTTCCTCAAGCAGACAAGATAGGCGAGACAGACAGTCCACTGTCAGAACGACTGAAGCGCAAGATCCACTTGTTGAGGAGCTCTTTTAAAGGGTTCGTCAGCTTGAAATGCGACCCGAGGCCCACGAACAGAGGAGTCAGAACGGAGAGAGGACTCTATTCACCTTAGAAATTGAATTGGAGCCACTCCCTCCAAGGTTCAAAGTTCACATTATCCCACAATACAAGGGGAACATTGACCCTTACGATGATCTCGATGCTTTCAACATTCAGATGGACCTCCAGACCACCAGCTCGCTTGTGAAGTATTGTGTATTCCCAACAACACTTGGGGATATTCCACTGACATGGTTCAGGAACCTCCCATCCCGTAGCATCAATAATTGAGAGGAGTGTCAACAAAGATTCCTAAACCAGTATAAGGCGCTGAAGAGGCAGCTCGTGCCACCTTGCCATCTCGCAACTATCTTTAAGCATCCCAGCGAATCGTTGAGGAACTACATTAGCAGGTTTAGGCACGAGGTGACTAATGTAGAAAACCCTACAGAGGAGGGGATCTTGACAGCCATCTCGTTAGGACTAAGGAAAGATGAAAAACTGTACGAGAGCATTTACAAATCCCCGGTGAAGAACTTAGGGGAATTTTACTAGCGAGCAGCGAAGGAAGTCAGGTGGGAAGAAACATTTGGCCCCAAGAAGGTTGGTGGTCAAAAAGACGAAGCCGGTAGTTCCAATCAGGGGAAAAAAATGAGCAACGAGGGAAGCAGCCATAGGGGCCAGAGAAACAACAATCAGATTGCAAAGAAGGCCAGAAATGGGCCTGGATCGAGGAGTGGCCAGAGGCGAGAACAACCTCAGTATCAGGGCCGTTATAATACATACAATGCCTTATCCGATACTCAAGACAGGATCTTTGCAATTGAAAGGAATAGAGAGAACTTTGGAAGACCAGCCCCTATCTAGACTTTTGAGAGACGTAGAGATAGGAGCAAATTCTGTACTTATCACAATGAAATAGGGCACAATACTTCTGATTGTTGGGCGTTCAAAGATGCCATTAAAGAGATGATCAGAAATGGCCGCTTGAGGGACTATGTTGTGCGACCTTAAACCCGACCATCCCAACAGCAGCGTCCCCATCAACGACAGCAAGAGTAGCCAACCTAAACCCAGGAGGAGCCTGACCCTCAGCATGGACCTACTGTGAGAATGATCTATACTATCCATGGGGGTCCTTTTGTGGCAGGAACATCTAACAGGTCGTAGGAGCGGTATGTACATGAGGCTAGTCGCGTCAAACTCGCAGGCCGAAAACAATTAGAGAGACCTGCGAAGAAGGCTAGGAGGGCATCCGAGGAGATTATTTTTACGGAGGAAGATGCCCGGGACGTTCGCTGACCCTATAATGATGTTTTGGTAATCCGAGCCCTTGTCGAAAACTCAGTAGTCAAAAGAATAATGATTGACATCGGGAGTTTGGTGAATGTGATGTATAAGGAGTGTTACGACTAGATGGGAATTGATAATGAACAGTTGAAGCCTTCCCCCAAGCCTCTGTACGGCCTCACTAGAGATACAGTTACTCTTATCGGACAGATTAGACTACCCCTCACTCTCGGAGATGCAACTTACCAGTCAACAGTGCTCGCGGACTTCCTTTTTATCAACTCCCTCATAGCCTATAATGTAGTATTGGGAAGGCCTACGATGAATGATGTAGACATGGTTACCTCTACCAGGGCCCTTACAGTAAAGTTCCCAACTCCTAATGGGGTTGGGTGTGTACGAGGCGAGCAATCCTTGGCTCGCAGTTGTTATGTGGATGCTGTAAGAATGAGAGTTCGAGGGAAGAAAGTGGGTATGGTTCCGAGACATGAGCTGTAGGCTATCACTGCAACGGGGGTTAGCCATGATCTGGACCCCAGAGAGATTGATGCATACCAGACTACAGGTCCAGTAGAAGAGCTCGAAGACATTCAGGTCAGCGAGGCGGATGCAAAAAGATGCCTTAAGTTGGGTAAAAGCCTGATCCCAAAGATAAAGACCCAACTGACTGACTGTCTCAAGACGAATTTGGATGTTTTCGCCTGGAATCATAAGGACATGGTGGGGATCGATCCGAGGGTGATGACTCATAGGTTGAATGTTAATCATTGCCACAAACTTGTTTGCCAAAAAAGGAGGCAGATGACTCAAGAACGTTGTAATGCCTTGAAAGAGGAGGTGGACAAGCTCCTGGCAAACAAATTCATCCGAGAAGTCTAATATCCTACCTGGGTGGCTAATCCCGTGATGGTGAAAAAGAAAAACGGGAAGTGGAGAACTTGCATCGACTTCACGGACTTGAATAAGGTCTGCCCGCAAGATAGCTTCCCACTGTCTAGGATTGATCAGTTAGTAAATGCGACTGCTAGGCACGAGCTCCTTAGCTTCATGGATGCTTATTCAGGCTACAATCAGATTCCAATAAACCTTGAAGATGAGGAGCACACCTCGTTCATGACGGACCGTGGCTTGTATTGCTACAAAGTAATGCCCTTTGGACTAAAAAATGCACGTGTAACTTACCAGAGGCTAGTAAATATGATGTTCGAGGATCAGATTGTGAAGACTATGGAAGTGTACGTTGACGACATGTTGGTAAAATCCAGGTGAGCTGTCGACCACGTTCGCGACCTCGAGGGGATGTTTCAAATTTTGAGGAGATACTAGATGAAGCTCAACCCCTTCAAGTGTGCATTTGGAGTGGCCTCGGATAGATTTCTAAGTTTCATGGTGAATAACAGAGGAATCGAAGCCAATCCAGAAAAGATACAAGCCTTGTTGGACATAAGGTCGCCAACAAAAATGAAGGACGTGCAGAGTTTGAATGGGCAAGTCGCAGCCTTGAGCAGATTCATATCAAAAGCCTCAGACAGATGTGTTCCATTCTTTGAAGTGTTAAAGAAGGCAAAGAACTTCGAATGGACAGAGGAGTGCGAGGCCGCTTTCCAACAGCTAAAAGAATATATAGAACGAGCTCCTCTACTGTCAAAGTCAAAAGAAGGGGAGGTTCTGACAGTCTATCTTGAGGTATCTCAACACGCCCTAAGTGTAACCAAGGTTCGTAAATACTTAGTACGATATGGTACGGGCACTCCGAAATGGTACGGTACGATACGATTGGTACGCATTATACGAGCGTATTATACGACAAATATTAAAAAAAAAAAGTAGGAAATGTCATGAATTTCTAGAGCAACAATGTGTTTAAATATCAAATCAAGTCAAAAATAATACAAAAGTCATAAAAACAAAAGATGAACAACAATGCATTACTAGTACATACTACGTAGTAACATTACATCAACATCAAACCAAAAGCAACATACAAGTCACAAAAACAAAAGATGATCTAATCATCTGATTCTCGCAAAGTCTCTGGTCGAAAATGAGTATTGAAATGAAAACGGAATGTGTCATGATTGCCATCTTCCCCATCATCATCATCACAATCATTCTCCTCCTCATTAGGGATGTCATCCTACTCCGTTTCATTATCCACTGATTGAACACATTTTCCTTTCCTTACGTCAAAAGAAATTAAAGTAAGATAATTAAAAATTTTAATTTATATCCAAGTTACTTCATTTACTTAATGATAAACTTACGTGTATCTCTAATCCTCTTTCGTCGTTGTGGCCTACTTCCACTCGGTTCCACAACATCTTCTCCTGTGAGCCACTTATTATGGGAAGGCAAGTCGACAGAAACTAAGGGGTCAACATCATCAGGTAAACATTGGAGCTTCTCATATTTCTGCCGTAATTTTCTATTGTACATTATGTACACTAATGAGTTCAACTTTTCCATGGCCAATCGATTTCTTCTTTTAGTATGAATCTACACTAATTAATAATGAAAAAATCAGTATCAATGAAAAAATAGTTTTATAGTATATTCTAACTAGACTCATACTGTAACACCCCTTACCCCGATTTCCCGTCGGATCGAGATTCGAGGCAAAAAGCATTACGGTTTCGAACTGAAAATTCATTTATTTGAAAATTTCTTACTAAAAGAAATGGAATTACCACTAAAAGTTTTATTTTAAATTCTTACAATATTGAGAAACTTTAATATTATTTTCTTATTTATAATTTTTCGAAAATTTGGCTGAGTTTCCCATGTTTTTCTAAAAACCCAAATTTAAAAACCTGTAAAGAATATGATAACACTTCTATAAAATTCATTCCTCAACTCCAATTCGGACCTCTCTCCAATTTCAAAAAATCACTTTAACACTCAAACAATTAAAATAAATATTTAATCAAAATCCAAAATCTACCACCATAAAACTTTATATTACATACTTATCAAATAATATACATAACTTACAAATATTTTAAAACTTTAATATAAATTGTGCTTTACAGACGTTTAAATTTAGAAACTCACACACATACATGATGGTGCCCATGCATATATATATATATACATACATATGATACAAAATGATTATTACCCAAAAATTTATGTCGGATGTGACTCGTAGAGTATTTGTAGGGGCTTCGTCTTTGTCTCGGTAATATGCGCATGGTAAATCCAACGCGCTAAGTATTTCTACTTAGTGGGTGTACACTTAATTTAAAAATCATAAAACTTTATTTCCTTATAATATAATTTCATAGAACTTTTCAATATCTTGAAGAGTTCAGAAATATCTTTAAGAGTTCATAAATATAATCAAATAAAATTTTCACCATACTTTAATTTTACTCAAAACATGAGTAATGAAATGCATAAAAGTCATGTTTCAAGTATGACCTTACAAAAAATCCAATTTTTCTAGTTTCAAATAATCTTTTTATAGCACACTAATAAATAAATATGAGTATCAAATTACTTTTGGCGGTATTTTGAAACGATTTTTCACCAAATATTTTTCGTTACGAAAATTACCAATCAAATCAATTTACTAATATACATGCAATTTATTATTATGTACATCAATTATACCTGTAACAATTCTCTTACATCTCAATATGAAAACACTTTATGATTAATTACATATATAAACTACATAATAATTATTTTCCATCTATTTGCAAATAATTTCACATATACAACATATAAAATTTGTTGTTAAACATAGCAAATATATTAAACGTACCAAATAATTTGATATATGTAAAATTTGTTATTAAACGTGGCAATCCGATTATATATATATATATATATATATATATATAAAACACTATATATATGTATATATATTTATTTTAAATTTTTATAACAAATCCTAATGAAGACACTTTATTAAAAGTGTCAAATATCAAAAATCATATACTTGAAATACATTCTAATTATTAATCGTATCGAGTCTATTTGTAATACTTTTATTACAAATCTCGATAAAAATATATTACTAATAATGATACTTATCCAATACATAATAATAATTTTTCATATATATATATTTGTATATATATATATATCATTCTCTCTAGTATTTTCTTATACACATAACACGATTTCGTTTAATACTTTTCATTTCTAGAAATACTAGTTACCAATTAATATGACACAAATTTTTAAACAAAATTTTTTTAAACTATTATCAGTTTCGCTAATGATCCAATTTACTAAAAACTTCAAGTGCAAAACCTATAAAAATTTGTTATATCTATTTACAATTCACTTACTTTCTCAATTAATATTTTTAACGCCCTTTTTAAACTTTTGTCTACAGTTACTAATCAATCACTTTATTATAATTACATAGACAAAATAAATAAGTCATTTCTTTCCTGCTTTTAATCAGCTTATAATTAGATCAAGCGAAATACATAAACGATTAGTTTCTCAAAGACACATCTATCAAACATGATTCAATATAAACTTTAATCACATAAACTTTTCTGACATCCATTATTAAACACATTTACACTATTATTCTTTCAACTCAATTTCCTATCATATTCCTAATTATATTTTCGAAACCAATATGTTATCGTCAAATAAAAATCAGAACACACTATACGAATTTCAACAATATTTTCGTAAGAAATAAACTAATCATTTAAAAATTATAACTAATCGAAGAGTTCATAACATAATATCAATTAATAAATAAAAATCTTAACATTAATCTTTTCAAATCTCATTTGTCACATCTAATTACAATATTGCTCTTTTCTTTAATCAGAGCCCTTTGTAAAATTCTGTCACGATACTATGGATCGATAACGGGTTTACTGGCATTAGTCAGACTAAATGGCAACCCCGGCAACGACCGTTCGGTGTCTATCCACCGGGTTGCATAACATAATCTGTTTTCGTTTCGGGACCGGGCACTCAATGCCTCTCAAAGTCCGTCATACAACATCTGAAATCAATCGTAACAGTGCAGTACTGTTAATAATCACCCTATTGGCTAGCCAACTATCAATCCCCACCTACCGATGACTAGTTTTACGCGGGCCCTTTAAGTTTCCAAGATTACAAAATTTTCAATTTAAAATGAAAATTTTAATCGCATAAATTTTTTATTGCATATTTAAATCAATTCATCAAATTTCTTTTTTTTTTTTGGCATCACTTATGGTCATTTCAAATAATCATTTCACCCCTAGTTTTCATATCACATCTTAACACAATACTTATCACATTTCTCATGTTCTAATTTAATCTCAAAAGAAGAGAATCTCAACTTTTTTATTTTCAATTCCAAATCCGTTATACGTACCATCAACACATGATATAATTAACACAACAATGAAAGCGAAAAGACGAAAATACCCCTAAGACACTCTATATTTCAACTTAAGCCATAAGGGGTTTTGTTTTGCGAAATCGTTTTCGAAACCGTTTTTCATCAAATAAATTCATCCAATGGCATGCAATTGTCATATAATTAACACTCAGAACCATTTGATATCTCAAATAATCAAATTAAACAATTTTCAAAGGGATTTACACATGGACATCAAACTAATAAACTTAAATTTTTGTTCTAACCATTGTTTTATTCTAAAAATCACTTAAATATCATTCAAATAACACACAAATAAAAAAATGACAAAAATGCCCTCAAGTTCTTCTCCACTTATTATTCGGCCTAGGGGGTATTTTGTTTTCGAAAATATTTTTCAAGCAATTTTTCATTCCAATAACATTCAAACAATACACCAAATCATACAAACTCATTTAACACATAACAAAAACAAATTAATCAAGTTTTCAACGAATTAACATATTAATATCAAACTAATAAAACTAAATTTTTCAAATATGTGTACACCAATCTTATGAGCTTATTTTTTAGCTTTTCATACACCCAATGAAAGGTTTTCACGCCTCCCTAACCTTCCCTAAGGCTTCATGCATTTAAATCCTCACCTAGGGTTCAAAATAATTAGATTTTAACAAAGAAAGTCACAGATAATTGATCAAATGCGAAAAGAATTACATATATATGTTCTAGAAATTATCTAAATCATTTTTAATCTATACTCATCACAATAAATCAAAACCCATAAACATACCTCTTTTTTGACCCATTTTTACACGAAATCAAGCTTGGGGAATTAATGGGTTTTGATGAATTTAAGGTTTGGAATTGGTAGGTGATGAAATAAAAATGAAATTTGAGAGATTTAATAATTAAACAAATAAAAAAAATTGAAGAATAGAAGGAGATGAACATGAGCAGAACTGATGTCGGCATGAAGAGCAGCAAATGAAAAATCTGGGCAAAAACAGATTTTTATGGTCACAAACTGCTCGTATTTACAAAATTACTCCAAAATTTTTGTTATTTATAAATTGACCCCAAAACTTTTTATTTTCTGCACTTACACCCCTACTCACATACTAACATCCCATTGGACATTCTTGCCAACACATCATCCTATTAACTCATTCAAACTTATCCATAACCTTATTTTATCCAAAAATAATTAATTTATTTTAATGAAAAAAAATAATAATAATAATAATTATTATTATAATATAAATTATTTATTCAACTCAAAAATTATTCCCTACAATACAATCTAATTTCACTATCCTAACCTTCCCATTCTGCTACTTATTTTATTTAAATTCGAAAATAATTCTTTACAGGGAAAAACGTTTTCGAAAATATTAAATTTCACCAATTAACGATCAAAACATTTTACAATCGCGCGAATTTCATTAAATTCAAATTTATTCCCATTTAATAAATTATTTATGAAATCAACGAATATTAATCGGACGGAAATAAATATTAGGATGTTACATATACCATATTAAATGCACTCAAATTCCGCTCACAAGCGGAGGTTGAGCAAGTGAGGCTTAAAATCTTCACTGTAAAAGATCTCAACTCTGGGGTGCTATCTCCAAATTGCATCCACCATTCAACTACAATGTCAATAAGAATCCCTTCAGTAAGAAAACACAAATGATTGAATAACATCTAAAAGAAAACTCCACATACCGGGGGTACGTTTGGTGATAGAAGTTTCTCATCAATGCCAATACTCATCCATGATTATAAATGAAGTTCGTCACCTATTATAGGACATAAATTTTTTAATTAAAGTATGAGTTAAGTTGAAAAAATATAGAAAGAAATAATAATACTATGATTGTTACGGTACCTTCTTTGCCTTTCTCAATGCATTTTTGTGTTGAGGCAGTTCTCCAAGTTTTTCAAGCATCAAATCTATACAATGAGCTGCACATGATGTCCACCACAACCGTTTCTTCTTCTCCATCAACATTTTCGCAGCCTTTTTGTAATTAGAGGTATTATCTATCACCACTTGTACAACAATATCCTCTCCAATCTCTTCAACCACGTCATCAAGTAAACTGAACAACAATGCTGCATCCTTAACCACATCATTAACATCAACCGAACGAAGGAAAATTGTGCCATATGGATTGTTTACAAGAAAGTTGATCAACTGTCTACCTCTCATATCTTTCCACCCATCTGACAATATCAACACTCTTGTTTTCGCCCATGTCTTCTTCACTTCAGCAACAATAGTTTCAGTATTTTGTTCCTCCCTCCTCAATATGGAAGTCCTCAACTCATAGCTATTTGGTGGTTTGAAACCTGTCTCATAGCGCCCAACTGCCCACATCATTGCCATAAAAGATGGACTATCAGCAACATTAAATGCGATGCCGTTTTCAAAGAAGAATTGGCCTACCTCATCGCATGTTCGATCACGCAACTCCTTATCAATTCCTCTATTTTTAGTTCCCCCCAATTCTTTAATTTGATCATCTTTCACACTATTAAGAAACCTATCCATAGGTCCCCTGATTCCTCTTTGACTTTCTGTCACACTACTACTACTTGACTGTTCAATAGGCTCAGATCGACTATTCAATGTAATACACTTATCAATTCTTTCCTCTCTAACTAACTGATTAAATCTTTTCACTTTCTTCGAATTCTCCATACAACTTTTGATGTCATCTCTAACGTCCGGTGGAACACTTGTACACAGGGCAACATTCCCTTTAATACCTGCAAGGTGTTCTTTCATCCTATACACTCCCTCCCTCATTACTTTATCACATAAAGTGCAACTCATATATTTTTTTCTATCTATTTCAATCTCAACCCCATATTTCAATGCTGGATCATTTTTATTACTAGCCATTGCAAATGTATAATTCATAAATCACAAATTCACAAATCACAACAACAAATCACAACCACAATTCATAAATCATAATCATAAGGCTTCAAAGAGAGAGTCTGAAAGTGAGATACTGCCAACAATATTCCAAACGAGCCTGAGAATTAACAATTAAAGAGAAAAGATAGTGAAAAGTATCACCAGATCAAACTGTTGAAGAAAGAGAACAGTTCAACGGCAAAAAAAAAAATACTCGCCAAAAAAAAGAGGGAGACAGTTACATGTAATGTCTAGCTTCGCTCGAAATGGTCATAGATCGACGCCGGTGATGATAGAGGCTGGGATGGAGGGATCTCGTCGGAACTGGACGACTTTAACTACGAAAATAAAGGCTCTTTTGGAGTCGGAGAGTGGGAATGTCGCCGAAAATGGAAGTTGTGGCGTCGAAAATAGAGGTTCTTCACGTCGGTGAATCGATTGTGGGAGGAAGGCAGCCGATCGGGGAAGAAATGGATGAAAACTAGGGTAAACAAGCGTCAGTGAGTGGGAATATCGTCAAAAATGGAGGTTCCGTCGTCGAAAATGGAAGTTGTGGCGCCGAAAACAGAGGTTCTTCACACCGGTGAACCGATTGTGGGAGGGAGACAGCCGATTGGGGAAGAAATGGATGAAAACTGGGGTAAACAGCCTTATATACCCCTTTTTACTAGACCATTTTGCCCCTCATGCAAATATACGTCCGTATATTGCAATATACGGGCATATCTGTACGGTACGGTTGTATACGGCCGTACGGATATGCATTATGTGGGAAAAAATAGATACGAGCGAGATACGCCCGTATCTGTACGCCCCACATCCAATACAGCCGTATCAGCGTATATACGCCTTGATACGATCGTATTTATGAACATTGAGTGCAGAACTGGTACGAGAAGAAGGAAATGGAGCTCAGGTCCCTGTGTACTATATCAGTAAAGAGCTGGTTGATGCCGAGACAAGGTATACCCCAATGGAGAAACTCGCTTACTGCCTCGTGGTGGCATCCAGGAAGCTGCGTCCTTACTTCTAGGCGCACAAAATTGCAGTGCTGACTAGGTATCATTTCAAGCAAATCCTGCAGAAGCCTAACACCTTAGGCTGTCTCCTTAAATGGACGATTGAACTGGCTCAGTTCGATATCGAGTTCAGGCCAAGATCAGCGATCAAAGGGCAAGCACTGGTAGATTTTATCGTTGAGTTTACAAGGCTCGTGGATGAGAAGGTCGAGTCTTCTGAAGGCCCATTCTGGGAACTGTTTGTCGATGGATCCTTCTACGACCGGAGTGGAGGGGCTGAAATTTTGTTGATAAGCCCAGAGGAGCATAAATTCCTTTATGTACTCAAGTTCGGGTTCAGAGCCACGAACAACGAAGCAGAGTATGAAGCATTGTTAGCAGGACTTCGCTTGGCCAAAAAGATACAGGCTGACCGACTCGGGATATTTAGCAACTCCCAGCTCGTGGTCTGTCAGAGTAATGGTGAGTATCAGGCTTGGGGATCAAGAATGACAGTTTACTTATAGAAGGTCCGGGAGCTATTGGGAACCTTTGAGAAGTATGAGTTAAATCAGATCACGTGAGCCCAGAATTCCCACGCTGACGCGTTGGCTCGTTTAACTAAAGCTTAGGACACAAATTTTGCTGGGAGTGTGCCGGTGGAGCTCCTACCGAGGCCAAGTACTGAGCCCGGCAATGAGGTAATGATCTTAACGGTGGCAACAAGCTCATAGATGAGCCATCTAGTTAGTTAATTACAGGAGGGGAAGCTGCCAGAGGATAAGCTGGAAGCACGTCGTCTACGAACAAGAGCAGCGAGATACTACATATATGACGATATGCTTTACAAGAAAGGCTTCTCGGCTCTATTACTGTGATGTATTGATGAGCTAGGTTGCACCACAGTTTTGAAAGACATCTATAAAGGTCATTGTGGTAACCATGCTGGAGGGCTATCCTTAGCCCAAAAAGCACTCCGACAAGGGTTTTACTGGCCTATTATGAAGTAAGATGCTATCAACCTGGTGAAAAAATGTGACAAGTGCTAGTGGTTCTCTAAGATTCCTCGAGCCCTACCGGTATACTTTCAGTAGATAATCAGTCCATAACCCTTTGCAATTTGGGGGATGAACTTGATAGGACATCTTTCAACAGGTCGGGACAGGTGTAAATATGCAGTGATTACAGTTAATTACTTTACAAAGTGGGCAGAGGTGAAGGAATTGGCTGAGATCTCCACATTGAAGATAGAAAAGTTTGTGTGGGATAATGTCATTTGCAGATTCAGTGTTCATTAGCAGCTTGTGACAGACAATGGAACTGAATTCACAAGCGAGCAGTTCCTGGAATTTTGCAGCAACCTTAGCATTGCTAAAAGCTTCTCGGCAGTAGATCACCCCTAAGCTAATGGCCAAGTGGAGGCAGTCAATAAGATCATCAAGCAGACCCTGAAGGCTAAGCTTGAAGCTAGGAAGGGAGCATGGGTAGATGAGCTATAAAAGGTGTTATGGCGGTACAGAATAACAGCTCGCAGCACCACTGGAGAGACTTATTTCTCGATGGTCTACGGGTCTGAGGCCATGATTCCTGTTGAGTTCGAAGTAACCAACCAGCGGAGAGCACGTTTCAACCCTGAAAAGAATGACCAACTCTTGACCGCTAGTTCAGATCTCCTCGAAGAAGTTAGAGAAGCAGCTCGCTTGAGAATGGCCATCTATCGGCAAAAAATGACCAAACACCTCAACAAAAGGATCCAGATTCGAAAGTTCAAGCCAGGGGATCTGGTGCTATGAGAGATTCTACCCGAAGCCCGCAGAGCCAGTGATGGCACGTTGGGACCAAATTGGGAAGGACCCTATGTTATCTATGAAGATCTCAAGAATGGAGCCTACCACTTAGCAGACATGAGAGCGACAGTGCTTCTGCGAGCATGGAACGCAATACGTCTACGACTGTATTATCAATGATTATTATACTAATTGATATACTTTTGTAAATAGTGATTGTATAAACGTAATGACAAGCTCTACGATTTTCATATATTCTCACTAACACAAATTGATAGTGCATTTCTGTGTGAAGTGTACATAGTTTAAAATATCCGCGATATTCCCGATATTTCCGTCGATATTTCCGTAAATCAAGGGTACCGATATCGATAGGGGGTGTAATCTCCTATCCGTCAAAATATCCTGGAAATATCCGGAAATATCCACGATATTTCCATAAAATATCCTTTCCGTGAGCTTGTAGTATAAATTTTATAAAATATTGAGGAAATTTCAGGAAATATCCGTAGAATATCCGTGAAATATCCTGGAAATATCGGTTAAATTTTCATAAAATAAAAGTAAAATTTAAGCTTTTCAAATAAGAATTTGTTAATCTTTTATCAAATAAATAAAATGAATAATTACAAAAAATACCCATTTGGTAAGGATAAATTCAAAAATAAACTTTTTTATTTAATTGTTATAAAAAAGACATTGGGTGGACAAAAATGTCCTTAATAAAATGATAGTAATTTGAATCATTGTTAGGATTCCCAACCTTAAAGTTGAGAATCTCAACCTTTATGTTGGAAGCCCCAACCTTAGGGTTGGGATTCACAATCTTCATTTAACATCCAGGTTGGGAATCCCAACCCTAAGATTAAGATTCCGAATGTGGATTTGAATCAAGATTAGGACTCACAACCTAAAAGTTGAAATTCCCAATCTAGAAGTTGGAATTCCTAACCTGAAAGTTGAGAATGTAAACTTAAATGTTTTATCAAGGTTAAGATTCTCTATCTCGAGGTTGAGATTTTCAACTTCGAAGTTGGGATGTAGGTTGGGATCTCAACTTCGAGGTTAAGATTCCCAACCTCAATTCTCAACTAGATCGTTTGGTAGAAAGAGTAACCGATAAAAAATGATGGGTCAAGGGCATTTTCGTCCAAAAAAAAAATATTGTGCAAAGATTTTAAAAATAAAGATTATTTTTCAAATGGATTATAAAAAATTGGTTAATTTTCAACAAAACCCTAAATAAAATAAGTTTTCAACCCACGTAAAGAATCTCATTTTCATCAGGAATCTCATTATTATATTTCATTTTATAGTCAAACTTAAACATCTCATAATTGTTATTCTATTTTAAAAATAAAAACTCCTAAGCCATTGCTATTGATAGAATTCATAATGAAGACAATAATGATAATAGGGATAATAGTGATAATGATGGTGATGATGACGACGACAATGATGACGATAATAATGACGATGACGATGACAATAGAGGAAATAATTAGGCTTTTACTCAAAGAAATGATACTGATACAAGTTTGTCATTGAGCCCATTTACTTGTGAAAAAAAATACACTCATTGCACACAAGATGAAGACCATGGGTGTAGAGCTGCGGGTCCAGGCATAAGGGGCTATTGGTAAGGATTACACAAGGAGAATCCATCAAATGCAGTTAGGGATGTCACCATCCAATGAAGATAACATTTCAACTACTTTTAAATTTATGAGTTTAAGGTCTAATGATGATGGCCATAGAAGTTTTAGGATCTCCAATGATCATTGCACATAATTTTCTATCCATAACATATGGTAGGAAGAAATCAAGAAGTTTATTCATGGCATGTTCATGATTATATTCAAAACCATTCAAATTATATGTCATGGTATCAGTATTGTATGAATCTAGATGCTAGCTATACTATGTATGAACCACCTAGGACTTCATTTTGGTATTAAAATTTGCATGATTTATGTTATGCAAATTAATTAAAAAGTTTTAATGGAAACTTTTTATATTTTCATATATCTCCTCTATATATTATATCTATATGTATACCTTTTAGTTGTTACTTTTTAGATAGAATATGATTTTTTTTAAAAAATATAATATGATTTTTGGTTGTATAAATGATTATTTTAACATTACCAAAAGTTTCATTAAAAAATATTATGTTTTTAACTAAATTTCCGTACTTTCCGTAAATTTTACGTAAATTTCCGTCGATATCGATATTTCCGTCGACATTTCCACCGAATCGTAGTACCGATATTTCCGTCGATATCGATATTTTCAACATTGGAAGTGTATAGCTACGAAAAGCATAGGTTGACACAACCACGAACTCAAGCACCTAATCGCAGCTCGCTTATAGTTTTCTTAGACTGCATCAGACACTTCACCACTCTGCTCACCTCGCGATTCAAAGATCAACTTGACAGATAGGGGTTATGCACCTAAGAAACCTGTAAGGTTTGAGGATTTTACTCTGGATGTCGCCCCACAGGGCTAGAAGGTTAAACGAGCGTTGGGACCTACGGGATATGGGATGTACCCTCCCAACGAGCTCGACCTACGGGTGCCATAAAGCGTTCTTGATCAAAACGCGCGTCTTAAATCCGTTTATATGCAATTGGCGCCACACCTCAAATTATGCTGTAAATGCTCGGGTTACGACCCTGTGAGGCAGCCGAGATCCCGCTACCTCCTCAACTCTCGTTATAGATGCTCGGGTTCTGGCCCTGTGAGCGTAGCTTGAGAGGACAATACACTTTATAGCTTAGGTATCGACCCTGTGAGCGCAGTTCGTTGTAGATGCTCAGGTATCGACCCCGTGAGCGTAGTTCGCTGTAGATGCTCAGGTTTAACCTTGTAAGCGTAGCCTACTGTAAATGCTCAGGTCTCTACCTTACGAGCGCAACGCCCTATAAAGGCTCGAGTCCTTACCTTTTGAGCACAACGCTTATAGAATGAAGCATGGCTGAAGTAGTTTACGAGCAACACCCTATCGGTAGGGGGCTGAACTATTGATTCACTTGCTGAAGATCCTCTTCTACTTCATAGGCTATATAGTTTAACAGGGTTGTCTACTTAAATCCTTAAGGGCGCACTCGTGACTCATATACTTGCTTCATACTCCGGGAGGTACTAACGCGACCAGTTATTACGTATCGTTATGATAGATCCAATTCGGCTCGCTAGCTCATTCGTATTTGTCTCCGAGCAGTTTTAGTATCTATTCTATAGTCTATTCATGGTCGTGGATGGGAAGAAGATTGCAATTTTATTATTTGTATGAGGATTAAAGAAAATAAAGCAACTCAACTGGAGAATGAATCTACATTATAACAAATCAAAGAAATCAATAGTGTTTTCAATATCCAAGGATAAACCTCTACAAAAAAAATAATAAATAAAAAATATAGGAGGCTATCTTAAGAGGCTTTAGAGGAGCCAGCAGAAGCTTTCTTCGAGCCTTATCCACTGGGGGCTCATTGTGAAGATGAACCCTGACCCCCATAAGGTACCATCTGCGGAGAATCTGAAGAAGAACTGCTTTGAGTCGGAGGAGTTGCACCTTGAGCAGGAGCTGGAGGAGCACCGATTTGAGCAATTGGAAGTGTGGGACTCTTCTTGGGGGGTGGGGGAGTAGTTCCCTTTTTAACGGCCTTCGTGGTCCCCGTTTGAGCCCCTTTGGCGGCATAGACCATGTACTTCTTCACCTTCTCCACTGTCTCTTCTCCAAAGAAGGCGATATCCAGTTTAGGGTAATTCTTCCATAGAGTGTACAAAAATGAGCTGCTCGTTTTCTCAACAGCTTCATTCTAGGCCTGCTCTATGTGAGCCTCCGCCTGTTTAAGCGATTCTTGAGCGCGAGTAAGGTGGCTCCTCATCATGTTCAAATCCTGTATCGCCGTCTCGGCCTTTTTCTTTGCGTCAACGGCTCGCTTCTTCTGGAAAATGGCCTCTTGTGTTATCGTATTGATGTCCTCGGTAGCCTGTTTAAGCGAGGAGGCAGTAATATCTCGAAGCTTTGCCTCGCGAGCCAAGGCCTCATCCGCGTAATATCCCGAAGCTTTACCTCGTGAGCCAAGGCCTCATCCGCTCTATCTCTCTGCTCCTTGGCGCCCTCAAGTTTCTGCTCAAGCTCGTGAGTAGCCTTTTTAATTTTTGCAGACTCCTCATTGATCTTTTTATTTTCACCCTCCAATCTCCTGTTTGTCTCCTTGAACGAGGCCTTCTCTTCTGCCAGATCGAGGAAATTTCTGTACATCTTTATTAGTGCCAACGAAGTCTGAAATAAACATATGTCAATAGTGAATATGAGGGTAGCACAAGCTACAAAATCAAAATTGAAGCTCACCAGCACATTGTAGCACGCGGCATAAGTGATCAACTGGCCTCCACGGATATGCTTTTGATAAACTTTTGGTTTATCAGGTCCCAGCAGCTCTGGCAACTGATCCAGAAGATCACTAAAGTACTCCTAAGTATCAGCTTCCTGGGACTGGTCCTCGCCGACCCTCTCTACAGCGGGCTCCTTGCCCTCAGTTTTGTAACATTTTGCATGGGGCTCCACAACTCATTTTCTTTTATCTTTGGCCCCCGAGGGCCCTGTTGATGGTTTGTCAGGAACTGAGACCGTTTGGTTAGTGGACTCCTTCAGCAAGGCTGCCTGTCTTGCAGGTTTCTTCCACACCGTTTTGATTGCTATTAAGACAAAAACATTGCTATTAAAGACAAATAAGACAGAAACAAACATCTTGATTGCTATTAAAAACAATGCAACTTTGCTTGATGCCTTACCATAGAGGAAATATTGTGGCATTTAACAAGTATACCTTACCATAGATGGAAGGAATTGCACAATAACCCTATGAGGTATGCCTAAAACCAAACGAAAACACATTTAGCCTTCTATCACACCAAAACCTCATACTATTAATTAGTATTTTTTATCAAATAACCATTTCGCCCATGCATTAGACAAAAAATAATTAAAAAAAAAAGAAAAATATGGTGGATTGTAGATTGAAGCTCCACTGTCGGATGAAATCCATCCAACAATAAAGATCAAATATGGATTTCCTCTAATAATTTAAAACAATGAAAAGGAAAGTCTTACCAAAAACAAAAAACTAAAAAATTAAAAAAAAAGAATTTCTACTGTCTGTATAATAGATGGATAGTAAATATCAAAATTAAGTAAAAAAGTTTCTAAAAAAAGAAAAAAAAAACTTCTCTCTCTCTCTCTCTCTTTTTTTTAAATTTTTTTTTTAAAATTTTTGAAAATAAGATGAACATCATTTGAGATGAACCCAAATGACATACATAATCTAGGATGAACCCAAATGATCATTTGGGTTCTAATCGAATCGAGATGATTTGAGTTTAATAAAATTATTAATTTTGTTGATTTTAGATCATATTTAATAAAATTATTAAGTCGGATAATTTTTAATAAGGTTAATTAATGTTGACGTGGTAAACCAGCCAACCAGATTCTTGAGCCCGATGCTGCACAGATGAGGAGACCTGCAACAAACAGACCAGATAATGGCAAGGAAGAGAAGAAAGAAAGAAAGAAGGAGAACACACAATGTTTGAAGTGGTTCAGCCCTTTTTGAGAAAGGCCTACGTCCACTTTTCTGGTATTAATGACAGTATCTCTCACTAAATGCTCACTCTCTCTGTGTTTCGACAGAGTAACAGCCCTCTTAACTCTCAAATTTCTGAATCCGTTTACAATAAATGTCTCCCTCTATTTATAGAAGAGAAGAGGCTACAGATGGAACTAACAGACAAAAAGGACTGATCTTGTCGTAATTAATGCTTCTGGAGAGTCTTTAATGCTTCTGACTTGTGCCAGGTCAACTCTGGCAAAACGTGGGCCGACTGCTAACCCATGTTGGTTTGGTGAGATTTCCCGAAATTAAGCTGTCATTAGGTGAGAAACCCTTACTTATCGTGCAAGACACGCCATTTTACTGTCTTGCACTGAAACTGGGCGATCTGGGTAGAAAACGAACTGAAGATGCGTCATGGCGATCTTGACTTCGAGCCGTCCTGGCGATCTCGATGTTACGATTACCGGTCTGCGACCTCGACGTCGCTGGGAGGGCGATCTGACATCATCTTCGCTAGAATCATGACGGGCTCGATCTGGGTACTGGAGCGATCTAGCGGGCCCGACCTAGTGGGCTGAGGAATAGTGCTTTACATTTGGCCTTGGCAACTTGGGCCACCATTTTGATGGGCCTTTGCTGGCCCATTTGGGGAATCCAAAGATACCCATAACATCAACCCCCCAGTTCTTAGGTCGTTTCCTGCGGCCTGAGAACTCAATAGTCAACCATGATCTTTGTAACGAACTGAGACTTTATACGGCGATCTGACTTCTGGAGCGAACTGAAATCTTCATACTGCCCTGAGAAACTTTCCAACAGTCTGAATGTTGATCTGAAGACTTATCCGAACTGAAGAATTAACCGGCGAACTGAGGATTTCGATCAGCGTACTGATATCTGAGTCGGACTGAAAACCTTTCATTGATCTGAAAAATTGAAAAGATAAATTTTTCCCTCTTTTTTCTTGGACACGTGGCAACACCCCTTGAGACGGTTCGGCTTCTGCCACGGGCATTTAATGCACGTCTCTTCGTCTGATGGCGTCTCTTCGGGTCACGTACCCTAGATCGCGCTGTACCGTTGGATCTGAGGCGGTTGGCATGCCACCAGATCCAACGGTCGGGGATATGACCTCGGGACCGGCTATATAAGGGAGGCTAGTTTGTTCTTTTTACTTTTTACTTGTCATTTTCACGCTTCAGGTTTCATCTTTGTCTTCTCCGCTTCCGTCTGCCATCAGTCTTCAGTCTTTGATTCTCCGGCGTCCATCATTCAGGCGACGTTTCTGCTTTCCGGTCACCGGTGAGTGCATTATCTCTGTTAATTCTTCTTTTTCCAGCACTTTATTGTTATTTTTCTGGTGATGATTTGTCTGTTGCTTGGTTTTCTGGCATTCTACTCTTGTGCTTGTGTTTGAATGTCTGCGTCTTTTCGTATTTCCCTAGTTTGATCCGTTATGTTGCTGTAGTCTGTAGGATTTGTTGTTTGTAAGTGTTTGAGCGATCTTGAGGTCGCGCATAGGAAGTAGAACATGATCTTGAGGTCGCTAATAATCTTGTGCGGCGTCTGCGACCTGTTAGGAAGTAGCTAGATAGCAAATTAGGAGCTTTAGTTCGATAGGAACGGTCCGCATTCAGCGGCCTAACTGCTCCTTTTTTGTTTGTAGATGTCTTCAGGTCGTACACGCCCACTGCACATCGTAGGAGAGGACGATTCCTCCAGCTCGGAGGATCAAGTGAGGGAAGTCCCTCAAGCGTCCTTACACAGCGAAGAGGTCGCTGAGGAATTTTCAGCTCGGGAGAGCTCCGAAGGGGACCAGCCTTCAGAGGCCAGGGACCTTGACCCCGTAGAGGCTAGGCGAGGTCACCAGATGTTCAAATTCTACCCCTCTCGACTGACACGCGAGGACCTCTCCGGCCTAGGGATACAGTACCACTTTCCCCGGGGCTGTCGTATGATGGAGCCCGCTCCCACGGATCATGCGGCCACACCCCCCAAGGGCTTTGTGGCCATCAGCATCCAGCACTTGGAGGCCGGTCTGCGATTTCCGGTTCCGCCCTACCTGATCGAGCTTCTGAACGATCTGAGGCTCGCTCCAGGGCAATTGACCCCGAATTCGTACACCCAGCTGTCTTCCTTGGCGATCTTCTTTAGGAAGTACGGTCTCCCTTTCCCGACTTCGGGAATTATAAGGTATTTATATACCTTCAAATCTAACAGCAGGGGACAGCCTCGGGACGGTTTTTACTATACCTCTCCTCGCCCGACGGCCATTTATAGGGAAGTCTTGCCGAAGGGCGAGGCCAAGGGCAAATCCAACGTAGGCCGCTATAAAACGAACTGGTTTTACGTATCCTGCCCTTCGTTATTAAATCTTGCGAACTTCAGCTTTCGAGCTGAACCAGGTAGGGCGTTCTTCAAGCTGCTTTCCAGCTTTTGAACGGCGATCTCGGATGAACTAACCATCTCCTTTCTTTTGCAGATCTCAACGCACCGTTCCTTGGTTTGACTCAGGGCGAAACAGCTGACCTCGAGATCCTCGGAGCTCATAGGTCTGACGAGGACGACGTCAAGCTAACGAACGAGCTTCTTCGGCAGTACCTACTTGTCCCCGAGCCTACGGAGAGACTGATCCGTTCTAAGCACATCAGGTCTCGGCAAACTCGACCTGTAAGTTCCGTTTTTGACGAGGTCACCGAAACAAGCTCGAGCTCGAAAAGCGTTGAAGAGGTGATGGCACCAATACAGATAATTTCGCCCCCAAGGAAGAGAGTTCGCCAGACCGGGGGTCAGGCCGTGACGCCGTCATCCACTCCGGATTCCTCGGCCTCAAAAGGGTAACAAGTCGCGAGCACGGCTGGATCTCCAGCACCCCAGGCCGTACGACCTGTTTCGCAGAGGGCTCCTCCGGTCAGAGGAACTACTGCTGTGGACAAGGGCAAGCAGGTCGCGACCGAACAGGGGACGAAGAGGAAGGATCATGTCGTTCCCGCCGAGCTCTCTCTCTCTAAGAGGACCGCGCTGGAAATAGGGAAACAAGTCGCTTCCTCACCACAGGAGCCCCCTTCCCAGGACACCCCGTAAGAGCCTGCCGAAGTCGTTCCCGGGCTATCCTACCTTCATCGTGTGGTCGAACAGGTTCCCAGCCTCTTGGGAAATACGGCCAAGTTTCTGGATGGCCCAAACAGCCACGGGGCGAACTTGGTCTCCTGGGCAATTCGTGAAGCTGCTAAGGTAAATTTCCTTTCCCATTTCTTTTTATTTCTTTCCGATCTCTTTCTCCTTACTGCTTTTTGATGTCGTAGAGCGCGATGGCCATGGCGAAAGTGCTGGACAGCGAAACGAAGAGGGAGCAGGAGGAGAAGGAGCTTAAGGCCGCAAAGAAGCAGCTCGAGGCGACATTGTCAGAGCGTGACATTGAGCTCGCGGTGGTAAAAAGCGAACGCGAGATCTTTCAAGGGTAATTGGCCGAGGCTGAGGCCGCTCGTCTCCAGTCCGATACCCTACGGGCTGAGGAAAAAAGCAGGATGGAACTGATCAATGACAGCCTCAATTCTCAGCTAGAGACGGCCAAGACTCTGGTGGTTGACCGCGAGATCGAGCTTAAGACCGCGGAGAGAAAGTATGCCGAGGTGGCTGAGCAAATGATCAAGCTCAAGGAGGCGCTGGCTACTGCGGAAGCTCGAGCCGAAGAGGTCAGGGTGGAGACGGAGCAAGGCATAGTGTACACCCTGTGGACGCATCATCCTGAGATAGATTATTCCATCTTTGGAGATGACGCTGTGAAGGACGTCGAGTTTTATGCTGAGGACGCTCGGGCCGCAGCGGAAGCAGAGCAGGGCCAGTCTCAGGAGACTTCCCTGACGCCTGCTGAGATCGTCCCTCCAGAGGCCGCCGATGACCAAGCCACCACCAGCTCGACCCCCCAAGTCCCTCAAGACCCCTCCAGCTCACAATTTTAATCCTTTTTTGTAATAGTTTATTTTTGTCTTTTGAACTTACCTCTTTTGAGGTCTTCATTTGTAATAATAACTTTTTGACTTAATATATGCTTCATTTTGCTTCGCTCTAATCTGTGTGATGCTTTTATCAATTGTCGATTGTCGTAAAATGATTGCAAATGTGCTGGTGACGTTTTCACGACGTGCCTTTTTAGTCCACAGGAGGACGCCGGCCCGTCCAGAGCGTTGCGAGCTCACAGGGCGCGGCGCCTCCGTCCAAGACTGTTGAATAATTTTAAGTCCACAGGAGGACGTCGGCCTGTCCAGAGCGTTGCGAGCTCACAGGGCGCGGCGCCTCCGTCCAAGACTGTTGATTGATTTTAAGTCCACAGGAGGACGTCGGCCCGTCCAGAGCGTTGCGAGCTCATAGGGCGCGGCGCCTCCGTCCAAGACTGTTGATTGATTTTAAGTCCATAGGAGGACGTCGGCCCGTCCAGAGCGTTGAGAGCTCACAGGGCCCGGCGCCTCCGTCCAAGACTGTTGAATAATTTTAAGTCCACAGGAGGACGTCGGCCCGTCCAGAGCGTTGCGAGCTCACAGGGCGCGGCGCCTCCGTCCAAGACTGTTGAATAATTTTAAGTCCACAGGAGGACGTCGGCCCGTCCAGAGCGTTGCGAGCTCACAGGGCCCGGCGCCTCCGTCCAAGACTGTTGAATAATTTTAAGTCCACAGGAGGACGTCGGCCCGTCCAGAGCGTTGCGAGCTCACAGGGCCCGGCGCCTCCGTCCAAGACTGTTGAATAATTTTAAGTCCACAGGAGGACGTCGGCCCGTCCAGAGCGTTGCGAGCTCACAGGGCGCGGCGCCTCCGTCCAAGACTTGTTGATGCAGTGCAAGTGAGAATGGAGACAGAACATTCTTGAGAAGCGATGCAAATCTGCTTGAATATATTCACATATATACATAAAATGTTACAAAGTTACATTTAAAGTGGATAGTTTTGACCTGAATACATTACACGAAGTATGGTCTAAGCTTCTTGGCATTCCATGCTCTTGGGACTTCTGTTCCATCCATGTTGCTTAAGTGATAGGCCCCGTTTCCCAGATTCTTCACCGGCATCTTGTAGATACTCTCGTAGAGCTTGCCGTCCTTCCGAAGTCCCGATGAGATCGTACTCAAGATTCCCTCTTCAGTCGGGCTTTCCACATTGTTGACTTCGCTTCTAAATCGGCTGATGTACTCCTTCAGCGATTCCCTTGATCGCTGGAAAATTGTTGCGAGGTGACAGGCCGGCGCGAGCTGTCTTTTCAAGGCCTTGTACTGATCTAGAAACTTCTGCTGGCACTCCTCCCAGCTGCTGATGCTGCGAGGTGGGAGGTTTCTGAACCAAGTTCGCGGTATTTCTCCGAACGTCGCTGGGAAAACACGACACTTCACCAGCGAGCTAGAAGTCTGCAGGTTCATCTGAACGTTGAAGGCGTCCAGGTGATCATATGGATCCGAATCCCCATTATACTTCGGAATGTCAGAGAGTTTGAATCTGGCAGGAAGCGGCTCTCGATCTATCTCCGCCGCAAGAGGGCTTCTGTCTTCACCTCGCTCTGCCACCGCCTGAGTTCCAGGTCGCGCTTCGAGCTGCTGCATTCGCTCCAGGAGCTGCTCAATAATAGGGTCTCGAGCTCCGGGTTGCCTCACGGGGGATCTCCCACTCCTTTGGCTCCCCGCGGCGACAGACCGCTGATCTTGCCTCCTGTGTCCTTGACCTACCTCGTAGTTTTCGTTTCCCCTACGCAGGTCCTCTCGGCCTCGACGCAGCTCGTCTACTGAATTTCTGGTCGTTCTTCCCCTTACCATGGTGATTACAGAGCTCCACTTGCAGTTAGGCCCTCCTTCTAGCGCCAAAATGTTGACGTGGTAAACCAGCCAACCAGATTCTTGAGCCCAATGCCGCACAGATGAGGAGACCTGCAACAAACAGACCAGATAATGGCAAGGAAGAGAAGAAAGAAAGAAAGAAAGAAGGAGAAAACACAATGTTTGAAGTGGTTCAGCCCTTTTTGAGAACGGCCTACGTCCACTTTTCTGGTATTAATGGCAGTATCTCTCACTAAATGCTCACTCTCTCTGTGTTTCGACAGAGTAACAACCCTCTTAACTCTCAAATTTCTGGATCCGTTTACAATAAATGCCTCCCTCTATTTATAGAAGAGAAGAGGCTACAGATGGAACTAACAGACAAAAATGACTGATCTTGTCGTAATTAATGCTTCTGGAGAGTCTTTAATGCTTCTGACTTGTGCCAGGTCAACTCTGGCAAAACGTGGGCCGACTGCTAACTCATGCTGGTTTGGTGAGATTTCCCGAAATTAAGCTGTCATTAGGTGAGAAACCCTTACTTATCGTGCAAGACACGTCATTTTACTGTCTTGCACTGAAACTGGGCGATCTGGGTAGAAAACGAATTGAAGATGCGTCATGGCGATCTTGACTTCGAGCCGTCCTGGCGATCTCGATGTTACGATTACCGGTCTGCGACCTCGACGTCGCTGGGAGGGCGATCTGACATCATCTTCGCTAGAATCCTGACGGGCTCGATCTGGGTACTGGAGCGATCTAGCGGGCCCGACCTAGTGGGCTGAGGAATAGTGCTTTACATTTGGCCTTGGCAACTTGGGCCACCATTTTGATGGGCCTTTGCTGGCCCATTTGGGGAATCCAAAGATACCCATAACAATTAATTTTGAGTCCTTATACTATGGTTTAATAGTAGTAAGTACTCGTTTATAATAATTTGAGTCTGTCTCAAGTTTGAACTTATATTACAAAAAAGGAATATTATGAAAACCTCTCTGAAAAGTAAACTAATTGAGATTTGCCTTGATTTTTTTTTTTTATTAAGTGAACTGCCTCTAATCGTTAACTTTCTATCCAAAATATTAACATTTTCCATCCAAAATCATGAAATGACCAAAATACCCTTATGAAGATTTTATAAAATCGCTATTATACCCTTTAAACGTATGTAATGACTAAACTACCCTTTAAATTATTAATTAATAATAACGTTAAATTAAAAAATTAACATAAGATTAAAAAAAAAACTAAGTAACAAAAAATTTCCTCTAATTTTTAGATTGAAACCCAAAAAATCCTAAACTAAAAATCCAGAAAAGGTTTGAACTCTGGAAAAACTAAAATCAAAACCAAATCAGAAACCAAAATAAAAAACCACAGATTTTTCCAGCAACATATTAAAACTAAATAAGTTTATTTCAAAAATAAAAAAAAAAGAAGAAAAACCCAAATCAATCACCATTATCATCAAAACATCAACAATATTCAACTCACTATTATTATTAACATCAACTTACAACTTCGACAACATCAATAAATTCAATTAGAAGGTCGAAAACTCCACAATCATCATCATCAATCATTTGAAAAAAAATAAAAAAAAAAAAAACAGACCTAACAGAGACCCATCATACCTAAACCCACATAACAGGAGCTGCCTCTTCATCACCATCCACCTACTACCACGACCACAACAAACTACCAAGAACAACCCTAAATCACCCACCCACCACCCAGAAAAACATTAAACCACCCAGACACCCACCCACCACCTAAAATAACCCTAAACCAACCACCCATCACACTTATCCACTACGACCACAAACCACCCATCACCACACCCGACCCAAAGTTTGGTTTTGGGTCAAATCGAATCTAGAATCGTTTGGTTTTGAATTCGATGGTTCTAGGTTCCAAGCCTAGAACTAATAACTAAAAAAAAAAAAAAAAAGAAGAAAGAGATGGAGAAAGGTGTGGGTTGGTCGTCGATGATCGAGGAGGATGCAGAGGGGTGAGAGAAAAAGAGAAATGGAGAAGTAAGACAAAAAAATGGTAAAGTGAGAGAGTGAATAGTAAAGAGAGAGATGAAGGATTGAGAGAAAATAGTAAAGAGATTACTCAAATAATTATCATTATGCCTTTCAAATTTAACACCACTCTTTTTAACTAGTAAGGGTGGTTTAAAATAAAAGTTAGAGGTAAATCCCAATTAGTTTAGATGGGGGAGTTTTTCGTAATATACCTGAAAAAAAAAAAAAAAATTCGATGAACAGAAAACGAGAACATAAAAAATCACCTAAAAGGCAGTGTAAGTCGGTTACTTTTTGCAAAATTTCCTTAACGAATCTAAGCTGATTTATTCACTTCTCCAACAGTCAACACTTCGCTTGACAACTCCAAGTTAAGCGAAGAACTCAGCTCCTAAGACAATACAAGCTCTCTCTCTTTGTTTCAAAGTAGAAATGTTAAGAGGCAATCATCTGTTACCCATAACATCACCAGCTCTCTCTTCTTTAAGGCAATCTCTGTTTCCCACTCTCACTCGACTCTCCATATGTGCTTCTCTCCATTCATTTCTTCCCAAAACCCACATACCCACTTCGCGGCTTCATCTCCTGAAGCGGGTATCTGCTCCTTCTATGGCTGCTGCCCGCTATCCAAGTCCCAAAGGTATGCATTCCTCTTTCTACAAAACCCCACCCCACAACCACCCCCCCACCCAAAACACTTGTTTGTTTGAATGTGTTTAATTTTGGTGGTTGTGTTGCATATTTCAGCTTCTTTCAGTGGTGGTAGGAGTAGTTCTGGTGGTGAGGAGGAGAGAGAGATATTGGTGCAACACTTGCTTGTTAAAGAGGATGACCTCAACCTCCTCTTAGACCTCCAGCAGAGGATTTCACAAGGTTACTCTTTTCACTTTGAATCTATGAATCAAAACTCTTTTTTGCATTATTGGTATTATGAGCATTTTGTCTGTCCTTACATACTTTCAGATAAGAATTTACGAATATTGGTTTTGTGTTATATTTTGGTCTTGATTGCCTTGCATGGACGAATTGAGATCTTGCTGATGTATTATTATTATTATTAATTGTGGGGAGAGCGAATTAAATTTAGAGAAAACTATTCACACACTTTGTTTTTATCGCTCCTAATCTTCTTTTGCCATAAAATTCTATAGTTGGTGTTGTTGAATTTATTTTCTCACATTTTTTAGAAAATCTCTCAATTCAGGATTGTTGGTTTCTTCATTGTAAACTAAATAATTAAATAAATACATAAATGATATGAGTTACTAGGCATGCATTAGTACACTTGCTCAGACAGGTATGTAATAAAGTTTCTTAAAATTTCTGTTTTCAAATTTTGATTTGCTGGTTTCTGTGTTGAATTATTGTATTTTGCATCATGAAGGAGAAGATTTAAGTGACCTTGCCGTTGAATATTCAATTTGTCCATCCAAAGAAGAGGGGGGAATGCTTGGTTGGGTGAGAAAGGGGCAAATGGTATGCTGGCCATGACCATTTCTTTTTCTTTTTTCTTTTTTAAATTTCTTTTATCTATTCAATTTCACATTTTATGCATAAACATCTTTATGTTTCACTTCAATGTTACATGAAAGCTATAAAATTGTTTCTTTAATTCACGCAATGGAGGCAATTTTAACTCCATCACTTGTATGACAAGCACTACTTTTAATTATGAAGATTTCATAGCATTGATATAATATTGAATTATGTGACCAGGATGTTAACGTACGGAAATTATAAAACTAATCTGCTTAATTTGTTTGTTGGCTAGTTCATGAATTGTGCTACTTGTTTCCACTATCAGTAAAAAGGCTTTTATATTCCAGTGACAAAGTATCTCAATTAGTCAATTAAAAGGACTTGAGATTTTTAGTGTAAGGCATGATGCAAAAATGATAAGTGGTTATGTTGGTGATTTCTATATGCATGTTCGCTAGTGTTGGTCACACCGATCTTGTTATCTTGCAAAAATAATTTGATTTGATACTGTTCTTGTTTAAATCTTCTAAAGTCTAATGATATGCTTTGGCCCTCTGACCCACTTGATCATGTGTCACATAAAAGGTAGTGAGATTTCGGGTGTTGTTGATGCCTAGAAATTGCTCGAGGAATGGATTGTAACCAGGCTTCAATCTTCATCAGCACATGAGGAATTCAATTTGAAATGATATTGGTCTATATGTGTATACTCTAAGAAAACCAAATAGTATTTTCTCTTATTGGGATTTTGCCGAATATTCATTTCAAGATTGACATGAGTGGTCAAGACAGTTGCCTACTTCTCATGATCTCATCTACGTCTGTATCTTTGGATTGCAAGGATAATTTAAATGGAGGGAATGTGTCCCCAAAATATTAACTACCATTCAGTATCAGCTGTAAATATTGTTTTACACTATTTCAATCAGCTAGGCGCATGTGTAAGAATTGAGTTGAAGGGATTATTGAAATTGCCAATGTGGTGACGGAACTTTCATAATGAAAATGACCTAGGTACCAGAGTTTGAGGAGGCTGCATTTGGTTCCCCTTTGAATAAAGTTGTAAGGTGTAAAACTAAATTTGGATGGCACCTGTTGCAGGTTTTATCTGAAAGGTATGTCTTTTAGATATTTTGCTTGATGAAACTAAGTTGATGCTAAATCTTGGTTTATCTGTGCTTTTGTTTTTATCCATCTGCACTTTATGTTACTAGGGAAGAATCTTTACTTCAAGAGATTCAGCCTGATGAGTTTCACATAAAAATGCAAGATCCTAATTTTCTTGAAGAGGCACAATTGATCGATGTTCGAGAACCTGAAGAAGTGTATGCTCTTCTATTTCATTTTGCTGGACAAATATTACATGGATTTTCTGCTCATCAAGATTTAAAGATGATTTAGCTTCCTGCATTTATATGTTTTTTAATTTGAAAATTTAATTCAAGAATTTTTTAAAGAAAATTCTGCTGAAGTATTAGGAGCTAGAAGCACATATACATGATAATTTTGCAAGAAAAATGGGATTAAAAGTTAGTTTTAAAATATCAATGGATTGTAATTGCGCTACACAGCTACTCAAAGCTTTATCGTTAAGTAAGTTGATAGAACTTCAGTAGAATTATTTAACAAATTATTTATGCCTAACTCTACAAGTTTGGGTTGGGATGGTTTAGCCATATTATTGATGACTTTCTTTTGTTGTTATGTTGTGTTCACGCATACAAAAGGGGGGTGTGGCCTGGGATAAATTTGCTTACAAAATTCATTATATCTTTTTTTCCCTTCTTGATGATGCTTCTCATGGCTTTTTTGATCTTTCTTGGGCAGTAGCCAAGCTTCTTTACCAGGATTTCAAGTTCTTCCCCTTCGCCAATTCGGAAGCTGGGGACCAGATATAACTTCCAAGGTTGACCCTCAGAAGGATACATATGTGATGGTGAGTACAATATTCATCATTATTCAAAGATTTCCTACCTATATACCTAATAAAGAGAATGAAAATTGTCTTGAGTGATAAATTGAAGTACACTTGTTGAATGTTTGAATGCAAAAAATTTACATCTGTTTCTTTCTTTTACGCCTTCAAAAGTGTGACTTATTGGTTGGGTCTATCCTTGTCTGTGGAGTAGCCAAATCTCTGCTAATTTCACATTCTAAAATTTAGCATCATGTGGCTTCATCTATAGACCTGCAGGTGCTGTGGCTATGCTTCCTCGTATTACATTGCCCTTATAAAGCCATTAATGGGGTAGTTTGGTTTGTGTTTGTCACTAAATATTTCTATTTCTTCATAGATTCAATATTTCAGTTTATGTTTGGTTGCCAATTCTGAGAATTAGTTTCAGCTGAATTTTGATTTTGCAGCATTTTTGTTTAGATTAGTGAATTTATCTTCATTTCATGGGATGTGGAAAGCACTTGACTTGAGTAATCCATTTGGGAATCTATATGGGATGAGATATCCTTTTTGATATACCCTTTTTGACCTTGCTATTAGTACCAAGTAACTATATGAGGTCCTGAGTTTTGAGTGGGTCTTCTTTTGTCCGTCATCATCATTTAGAGTTTTGAGTCTTTTAATATATGCTGCTTAGAGCCACTCCTTTGGGAATGCTTAAGTTTGATTTTGATTATTGATTATTTGGAGTTAAATAAATGTGCATTTTGGAATCATATGAGATTTTTTAGTTGACACTTTGTTGGACTTCTTGAAGCCAATGTTTGAGGAAAGATTGTGTCAAAGCTAAGATCATGATTTTGATAGAGGGTCTGTGGGAGGACATAGCTTGGGGTTGAGGTGTTTCTTGATTGACAATAGATGAAAGGGCAAATTGCACTAACTTCTCTTTGACTTTAAATGAAATTGCATGCAATGGCAATCCTTACTTTCATTACACAAACACCTCCTGATTTCTGTTGATGGCCATTAGACTTAATCTTCGATAAACTTACTCTCTGGAATGTCAAAATTACCCCTAAGTTAAATTATTTTACCATTATTATAATATTATTTTTGAAATAGTAAGTTAAAAATAATGTAAATTTTAATAAATTAATTAAAATATTAAAAAAAATTGTAGAACATCGGCAGTGGGGTCCACTTCGCTGCCAGCAGAGTCTCTTCTCAGAGATTGTGGTGGAGGGATCTCTTCAACGAACTGAAGGAGACTGTGATCTCCATTTGGAGAATTGACGACCTTCCCCTTGACTGGAGATTGAAGATCTTCTCTATCTATCAAAAATCTCTTCTAGTCTAGAAGGAGATTTGTTTGATCTCCTCCAATTGGAGGTAGTTGGAGGAGATTGTTATAGATCCTTCCTCCAGGAATTGGAGGCGACACTCCAATAGGATTTTTTTTTTTTTTTGGGGTATGTTTAAACTATTATTATATAAAAAAGGTGTGCAAGTGTTTCAAAATATTTATTTTAGTTGATATGTAATTATATAAATGTTTGGGGTTGTTTCAAAATTTCCTTTGGTTTTAAATAGTTTTTATGTGTAAGAAACGTTTTTACCCTTGGACCATTAAGTTAGCCATTAGTCAACAGAAATCACGGAGTGTCCGTGTAGTAGAAGCAAAAGTTGCTGCTGTGTGCAATTTTACTTAAAAGTCTGGGGTAGTTAGTGCAATTTGCCTTAGATAATATAATTATTTTCATTAGTTGGAGAGTTTTTGATCTGTGCAAAAGAGACGCATGTTTGTCTACAGGTATGAGTATATGATTATGAAATTCCAACTCTTCCTTTATGATTTCATCTTGAGGTATCAGGGTCTGGGATCCGGGGCATGCTAATTAGTAGGTGGATCTTTTCTAATTTAACAGTTGTAATGGTAGCTCCCTAGGAGTGCTCTGTTCATGAGATGTGGCAGAAAGAAACCTAAGTAGATGTGTTCTTGAATCAATCAGTAGTGGATCATTCCATTGAAGCAGATTTGTTTTTTCTATTTGGAACATCTTTCTTAGGTCTCTGTTGATTGTAATAGAGAAGTTCTCAAATGCATTATTCCTGAAAAGACACTTGAATTTTAATTTTTTTTTTTTTAAAAAAGGAACCAAAAGAGAAAGAAAAACAGTCAATTGTTTTGGTAGTTTGAAGGGGAATGCTCTGAAAGCTTTCATAGAAAGAGTTTGTGCTGTTAATGAGTCTTTCCCTCCATACCAAACTTCACCTGTGCTGTTGTCGAACTTTCCAGTGTGTCTTAGACTGGGAATGCTCTCCCAACTCCACCTGTGTTCTAATTAGAACCTCATTTTCATTCATGGTCTAACTAGGGAAAAGGGTACTACAATAAGTTGACATCTGTAAATCATCTTAGTTCTTTTTCTCCTTTTTTGTCTTTTACAATTTTATGCTGTTCTAATTTTTTTTTCTTTATCATTTTAATTCCTCTTGGTACAAGTATTATCTTTCAATTAATTTTGGTCTTGGAAACCTCTTAGTTTGACTATACCTTTTGTCATGTATTGTGCGTAGTGTTATATCTCAAAAGTTTCCTTTATTATATATTTATTTGTAATATTATTAATTGCTTTCTTTACTGCAATACTCGTCTTTAAGACTTTTAAAATATGTCATTTGCAGTGTCACCATGGCATGCGGTCATTACAAGTTGCCAAGTGGTTGCAGACACAGGTAAAGTTTTTCTTTTATAGCTATCTCTCCCAATGCTGAATTTCTATAGGGGCCCTAGCAATGCGTTTCATACAGTTGTATCCTAATGACATGACTGCATGTCCTGTTGTTGTCAAAATATTATCCCTTATTGCTTCATTGATCTGCTATTCCCCATCATGCCCTATTCTTACCAATTTTTTGGCAGTCTAGTGACTTCTCATTCCACATAATTACAGTAACCTTTTAACTTCTGGATTGGCTTCTGGACATTTGTGTTTTCTTATGATGATATTCTCATAATCTTGGATGCTCAAGTGTTTTGAGTTTCCTTAGTGTTTGTTATATTTTGACATATTGAATTAAATGTATAAAAGAACAAGTGATTTCTTGCCAAATATTTGGAAGTGTTTGGTTTCCGTCACAAATGAGTGTCCTATTCCAAGAGTCCTTTTCAGTTGTGGAGGAGTGTTTTATGAAAATCATAACACAAGCTTGCAAGAGAAGCTCATCATATAAAAATGCCATATATAGCCAAGAACACATAAAATTGTATATTAGGAAGAGATACTTGGTAGTCAGAAATAGAAAATCTTCACCTCTCTCTCTCTCTCTCTCTCAATCTTGATAATAAATACGCACTCATTAAAATATTCTCTTGTTAATAAATAAGCACGTATAAAGTTGGACATTGGTCTGTCTTTTGGGTAGAGTCCACGTGCTTGTCTATCTAGCTTAGTTCATAGAAAACAGCTTACTTGAATATTTACTTTATGCTTTCATACATGTAAAAAGGAAACGACATCTTATGAAAAATATGCTTAAGGCTTTTCTCTAATAGTGACAAATGTATAATAAAGTCTTGGAGTTTTCAAATACGAAATATCAATTATTTCTTTAGGACTGAAATTTGTACATCATTTCAGCATAGTTGAACATTTTGGACAAAAAAATAGTAGAACAGAAAAAGACATTACTACTAATCATCTGCAACTCTACTATGCGAACAATTTGTTTACCTGGTCTCAAGTCATAGATGCATGTAACTATGTACTAAAATGTGCTATTTCTTATGATCATTACATGCCGCCTCATGGTTGAAGGAACTTCAACCCTGATATAATTTTGAAGTGATTTGTTTCAATTTTAGGACAGTTTTTCTTTTTCATTAATAGCTTTTCCTTATTTGTTAATGCAATTCTGATATTTTATTCTTTCTAATTAATTATTTGGTTCTGATTATTCAGGGTTTTAGGAGGATATATAACCTGTCTGGCGGAATACATGCATATGCAACCAAAGTTGATCCGACAATTCCTACTTACTGATACTGAGTCTTGTCATCCGTCAATGGAGTTATATTCTTGTTTCTAGATACACTACCAAGGTCGATCCCCAGAACCCTACTTACTGATACTGACAGATTTTTGTTATCCATCGATGGAGTTATTATATTCTCTTTTCTATTGGCAGATTTAAATCCTTTTTTTTTTTTTTTTTCCTGTTTGAAGTTTGCATTTTGTAACTTAATTTCTTAAAATTTTGGGTATGCACCAGCAGTATTTGCTCCACACATGTTTGTTTTTAAATGCTAGCCTCCATTCTATAGTCCATATCAGAGATGAACTTTGTTCTACTGGTATTTGTGGATTCGTAATTAGGAATTTTGTTTACACCAATGAGAATGGATCTTCTCGTGTAAAAAAACTTGGGTGGGATGGGCATAATATACCCACCCCACACCAACATTCCATGTAATATTGTGTACATACATTCATTCAATCATCGAATATATGATGTAACACATAACATGATATAAGTATTCATAAATGACACTTTTAAGTATAGTATAAGTTATAACACTTGTGACTAGGATGGACGCTCGGCTTCCATCCAAGTTTTGCGCCACAGTTTCTGAAAGTACATATTTGGATATTGTAAATCATAAGAATGGAAAGGAAGTACATTTAAAGGAAGATTACTTCTTAACCGGCATGGTCCCTCAGTTTTAGTACAGTGCTGAGACAAATAATAAAAAAGTGTGCTATTGAAATTACAGTGCCTTAACATCATGCCGTTGTATATGAGACAAGAACAAGATCATGCTTCTTGCTGTAACCTTCTTTCATTACTACAACCACATTTGCACATTTAGATGCTACTATCATTTCAAGAACTCAACATCAATTATGTTTTAACCTTTGGATTGTTTGTGAGGAATATTATGAAACTGTGTAATGAGTCTAGTAAATTTTACGACGTTATTTGTGGTAGCTAGATCCTGAGATATGAGCTCACTTTAGATTCCAAGGATTTTGTGACATTGCACTTGTGTCATTAACGTATGGTTGAAATTTATAATTTTCTTTTCAGTCTCCATTTGCAAGTCTTCGTCATTCATAGAGGTAGAAGTTCATGGAATCCTAGTTCAGAAATTGATGGATATAATTTTATTTAAATTTGAAAATCTTTATGTATTTGCTGTCATGCAAAGATTGTATTAATGCAATAAACTTGTTTGGCTAGTGTTTTGTGTTATGTCAAGCTATTACATCTAAAATGTTTCGTAGTACAATTTAGGATGTGTTTAATATGACTTTTTAAGTAGAGTTTTTGCAAGTAGATATTTTGAAATAAATATCTCATAAAGAAAGCTTTTAACAAAAAGTTTAATATTGTTTGGTAGTTTATTTTTTAAAATGATAAATGGTTTGAGAAATTACAGAAAGGTATTTAAGAAATAAAATAGAGTTTTATATTTGGAAATGATATTGTTGTGCTTAAAAATAACATCTAGTCAGAAACTTAGATAGGGCCCAAAAAGGCCAATAGGTCCTATAGGTTGACAAAACCCAAGGCCAGACAAAAGATAAGGAGGTACGAAACCTATACTCGAAAGACACGTTAGCAGTATGTCATACCAGCAGGAATATCAAACAAATTCAATTGTGCCAAGGTAGTAAGTTAGTTCGAGTTAAGGAGTTAGTATAGGGCACAACTCAAGGTCGTAGTCATAGTGTAGCCGGTTACATGTCATCAGCTAGTTATTTCCTTAATATTATAAATGATCCGAAAACAAAAAATTTTCTACAATTCGACAAACATTAGCATATTTCCTTAATTCGACAAAGCTCTAGAAAAAGAATAAGAACTTCACCAAACATGAAGACTTTTATGATGAAGAAAAGATCTCTTTGAATAGAAAGCTGCTCGAATTATAATAGTTAATTGTAGTTTGATTTATGATCTAAGTGTTTAATGCAATTTCATATAAAATATAAAAGAAGATGTTTAATCTTTCCTATATTATAGTAATTGAATTCTATATAAATAAGGAACCCTAACACTATATAAATGGGTCCTTAGTATGTACAAGATACAATATTTCATAGTAGAAACTCTGCTAAACATAGCCTTCCCATCTATAACTAATGTAACCATGGATATATGCATTACACATAGGCCCAAAGAACGTTAAAAACTCTTATGTTTGTTTCATTTTCTCCACTACTTCTCTTTTACTTTGCATTATCGATTTCTATCGTTATTCACTTTTTCAATATAATCTGCCCATAAATTTTTGTCGCCACTTGCAATAATTCATTGCAACCCCCCATAAACCTTCATATTCATGCAATTCACAAAAATTTGGGTGTTGACAATTTTTTTACGTCAACAAATATTTTAATAATTGTTAAATATATTAAGGATGTTTGACAGAATTGATATTTTTAAAAAGGCTCAAAATGAGTGTATTGAAAAAGTCCAAAATTTGAGCTTCTCCTAATAGACTTAAATAGCTCTTTTAATATATATATTTTTAAAAAGCTTTTTTAATATTAAAAGAATTCGTTTTTATGTTGATTTCAAACAATAAAAAGAATTTAAAAAGGCTTATACCATTAAAAAATTTGGAAAGAAGACATGCCAAAGATGATCTTTAAGTTGTATATATTATTAACATAATAATAATAATAATACTACTAATAATAAAAAATTAAAAATAAAAACATATAATATTATTTTAATGATGATATGTTAAAATTTAATTAAGTAATCTTAAAATAAATAAGACATATTAAATAGTTATTGAACTTGTATAAGATTCTAAGTAACTTTAATTATAATTTTATTTGAAGAATAATAATTAATTTGATAAATTAAACAAATACAATGTTATTATAATAGTATAAATTATTAAATTAATGAAATAAGTTTGAATACAATGTAAGATTAAATAGTTATTGAAGTTAGTTTGATTGTAAAATGAAAGGGAAAAAGAAAAGAAGTATTGATATATTGTTACCCATAAATATGATTTGAACACCCATTTTTTTTATTAATTTGACCCATTAATTTCACCGATTATATTCAACTCTTTAAACCAAAGAAAGAAAATTCTTTCATAATTCTTAATTAAACCCTAATTTTATTTTTAGTATAAAATTTTCCATATGCATGACTATCATATGTGAAAGTAATGGAATTTTTTTTTTTTTTTTCAAAAAGATTGTGCTCATACAAATATTGGTAGATTCTTTTTGTCCTTATTATACTTAATTATCAACACTAGTAAAACAAAAGATGATTTATAATTTTTTTTGGGATAATCTCACATTCCTCTTTATATAGTTTGACATAATTGTTAATTATCTCCTATAGTTTTAGAGAATTTTATTTTATCCTATAGTTTTAAAGAATTTCATTTTACCCCCTACTGTTACTATTGTTATTGAAATGATTGAAATGATCAAAACACCACCGAAGTTTTACCCTTCTACATTAATAATAAAATTTTGATTTTCAAAGTTAACTTTGACGGTAAAAGATTTTTTAGATATTTTCATAAACTACAATGGGTATTTGATCTATTTCATAAATCGATAAGACGATATTAGTGAATTTCAAAAATATTGGAAAATTTTGGCATTATGTCTTATAAGGGGCAATCCCTTTTTAATTATAAAAAAAAAAAAAAAAAAACAAGGTCAAGTGTTTATGTTATTTTGCTAGATTTGGTTTAATTTTGTGGCTTTTTGGCATTCCTGGACTTCCTAATTGATTTCGATCTACTTGTAAAAGCTGTACACTCTGTATGACGCTTCTTTGCCAATCTCAATATGAATATTAAGATTGTTGGGCTCCATCATGATTCTCTTTGCAACTTAAATTACGTTATTTAATTTGCTTTTCATTACCTATTATAAATTATGTAATTTAATTTGCTTTTATTACTTACCTATCATTAGCATAATAGTACTAGTGTACCAATAATATTAGAGGGTTTAACAAATAAAATGTGTAAAATAAGTAAATTATATTAATAAGGATATTATTGGTATTAGATTGGGTGTTTATAGTAATAATTTACTCTTCAAAATTTGGATTTAAGTGTACTCATAAAATGGGTGTGTAAATCATATTTATGGGGATAAAATCAGCACCAATTGTGAAAATGAGAGGATTTGTCACTATTTTCCCTTTGTATTTTTGCCATTGTCACTCAATCAATCATTTGAATTTATACTGCACTTAAAAGATGAAACTATCTGTTTTGCCCTTAATGCATGGTGACAAAAGGCGATCTTATCTTCTCTTTTCCCTCTTTTTCTCTCTCATTTCTCTCAAATTCGTGAGCCCAATATTGGTTCATATCTCTCTCTAGAAGCATACATTTTCAATATTTCATCATTACAATAAATTTAAGCTGCTATCATCAATATTTCACTTGTCATTCTTGAGTTCTTCACTGTTAGGAACCATTTCTTTATTTTTAATTTGAATATAAATTTTTTATTGTCAAATGTTTAATGTATATTTTGAATAATTTCCAATGTTATTTAGTTTTGGTCTAAGTATCTCTTTGACGGAGCTTATTATGCTTGGTTGAAATGAATTTATCTCAGTTTGGTGTGTGTGGATGTGGAAGATAGGCTGTAACCTAGGTGTTGGAAACATTTTTGTGTTTGGAATGTATTATTGAAGGGGGAAAATGCATAAAATGCCCCCATTCAGCAGCTGGATTTGAGAACTAACCTTTTAGTTTTTGGTCGTACAAAAAAAAGTGTGAATGGACAAAAATGCCCTTAAGGATCCCTTTGCAATGAAAAATTGACACGGGTTCAGTTTTGGTGAACGACTGTTCTGACTCTTGGAAACCTCTCTCGCCAACCAGCCTCTCCTTCCTTTCAACTGCGCTGCAATCTGCTCCCACTGACCGGTCTTCCATTCTATCACTTCCGATGGGCAACATATCTACTCACTTCCTAAGCTCTCACGCGAAGCGTCTATGTTGTAGTCTCCGCGAAACCGGACGATGCAGCAGTTCCTAGGGCGTACCTAAGAGCTGACTTCCCAAGGCCAACCTTCCTTCGCATTTCCCTCTGCCAAACTTTCATGTGTCTTCCGTTGCTTCAGAAAGGAATGAGCGTGAATTTTTGGACCGTAGAAGAACTGCGCCCACAGCTGCCGGTCTGCTTCTACGCGGGTGGGTAGTATATTTGACTAGTTATTGTTGCATTGGGTAGGTGAAAATGGTGAAATGAACCGAGGATGGGGTAACGAAAATGGGTTTCCAGCTAATTGGCGTACTGTTGTGTGTGTGTGTATTTGTGGGTATGATGAGAATGTGAGAGTTAGATTGCTAGTAGCTGTAATGTGATTATGAAATTTGATTGTTGCTGTCCTTGTAATGGAGGGTGAGATGAGGTTTGGGGTGAAGTATGCATGTAAACTGTAGGAAACTTTCAGGTTGGGTTCCAAACTTATGAAATGGGAAGCTGAACCTCAAATTGTGATTCCCAACCTGTATGTTTGGGAATGTCATACATTGGAGTTGTGGATCTCAACCATAACGTTGGGATTGTATTGCTAGGGTTGCGCATTGAGAACCCCATGTTGCAAGTTGGGAATCCGAATCTCCAAGTTCAGAATCGCAACACCGATATTCAACCAAGGTTGGGATTTTTTTGCTACAGGTTTAGGTTTTCCCAACCTTTAGGTTGAGAAGCGCAACGTTGACGTTTTTTTGTCAAAACTTGGATTGAGATTCCCAACCTTAAGGTTGGGATCTAGTGAAATCTGGTTTGGCAATCTCATCCGTAAGGTTGAGATTCGAAATGTGGATGCTTAAAGTTATGATTGCACAACCTTCAGGTTGTGATTCCCAACCTGTATGTTGAGAAAGTTGGATTCTCTATCAAGGTTTGTGATTCCCAACCTTTAGGTTGGGAGACAAACCTTGAGGATGGGAATCGAAACTAGGTCAGGAATCATAGCATGTATTTTGAAAATCCCAACCTCCAATTTTCATTTCCCAACCTTGATTCCCAAATGCGAAGAAGTTAGAGTGTGTTTTGTGTTGCATTTATGAATGCAATTGATGTAATATATTTTTTGGTTTCTAAGTACATTTTCATGTACTTGTTGATTCATGGTGTTTATTCAAGGTTTTGTGGCTATGGTAATGATAATCATAGCTATGGCTATGGTTTGGTGGCTATGTTGATAGATATTGAAGTTGTATAGCATTGGGAGTGAAATAAGAACTAATTGTCATGAAATGCGTACAATTTATTGTTAGTGTTGAAATATGTAGATATAAAAAAAAATTTGAAATGATACACTGCCTTATTAGATTGATTATGGAGTAGTAGTGCTTGTTTGTCAGAAAGCAGGAAGAAGCAATGTTTGATATATATTGACAACACTGACTTTATTTGACAAGTTGAATGACATGGATAAAATCCGAATCCCACTTCGATATGATGGTGCGTGGATGATGAATAGTGGAGGAAATATGTTGTACGAAGGTGGCAAGACGAAAGGAATTTTATTGTTGAAGAATGCTTCTTATGAAGTATTACATTTGGCTGTGGTACGTGCACTTGATATCAATCCTGCTGAATTTGCAGTTACGATGATATTCAAATGTAAAACGTGTGATCCTAACCCACCAATGAAAGTGATGAATGATAATGATATTGAGTTCTTTATTGCTGAGGTCAGTGACGTATCAACCAGGAATCCCTTATGCATTACAATGGAACGTAAGTGTGACTCGACAGAAGGCTTGTCAGTCGTTGGTGAGGAAGAATGTATGAAAAATATTGGAGTGAAAGTTGCTGCAGATAAATATTTGGGCAGTCAAAGTCCGGTTGGGCTGGAACGCACAATCAGTGAAGAAGATGTGCTGGGGTTTAAACATTATGCAGATCACATATTTGAACATTGTGGTCTCGAACCTGCAGAGCTGTGTACATCTCCTGCAGCTCCAACGGAAGCATTAATCCTGCCCATGGATGACAATTCGAAGTGGAATAAGTTGAAATCAGAAATAGATGAATGGGAATGTGAAGCTGCAACGACATCTTTGATTGCTTAAGGAACAAATGGTGGGCGTATTGACAGTGTGTTCAACATTGTCAAAGATGTTCAGCCTGGTGATATATGCTCTAATAAGGAAGAGCTACAACTGAAGATAAGGATGTTAGCTGTTACTAGACAATTCAATATAAGAGTGAAGAAGTCCACCAAAGACTTATTGGTTTTGGCTTGTGTGTAGAAAGGTTGCAAGTGGTGGTTGCGTGCAACGAAACTTGTGGGCTCAGAAGTGTTTCGCGTGCGAAAGTACATTCCAGAGCACACATGTTCTCTTGATTCGCTTGTTTTTCACCGTCCGCAAGCAACAAGTAAATTGATTGGGCATTGTATTAAATGGAAGTATGAGGGTGCTTCTCAGAGTTACTGACCAAACGACATTGTTCAGGACATGAAGAAAAGGTATGGGATGACTTGTACTTATAATAGAGCATGGAGGGCTAGAGAGGTTGCAATGACGCTAGCTAGGGGATCACCAGAACAGTCGTATACTATGCTTCCGTTGTATTATGCCATGTTGGAAATGAAAAATCCAGGGACTATAACGCATTTTGAATGTGATGCTTCTAATCGATTCAAGTACTTTTTCATGGCATTAGAAGGTTGTATGGATGGATTTAGATCTTTCATTCGGCTCGTTATAGCTGTGGATGGAACTTTTCTAAATGCAAATATAAAGGTACCCTATTTATTGCGACTTGCATGGATGGAAATAACCAAGTGTACCCATTAGCTTTTGGCATTGGAGATTCAGAAAATGATGATGCATGGATTTGGTTTATGACAAAGTTGCATGGGTGTATTGGAGAAGTAGATGATCTAGTGTTCATTTTCGATCGAAACACAAGTATAGCAACGATTATTGCACATTCATTTCCACTGGCGACTCATGGAATATGTATGTATCACCTGGGGCAAAATATGAAGGCTAATTGTAAAGGTTCAGGTTTTCTACATCAGTTGTTTTACAAGGCAGCCAAAGCATATCGGGTTTCAGTGTTCAATGAAGTGATGTCCCAAATCGCCGGAGTTAATGTTAAGGCAGTTGAGTATTTGATTCTTGCAGATCCTACCAAATGGTGTTTATGTAATTAGTTTGTTTTGGCCCTGTAACCTGACTGAAACATACTGTGAACCACACTTTTGAACAATTTCTTAGTTTGACTTGGAACCACAACAATACAACTTCTGTTTTGGCATTTGTGTTGCTCAAGTGTATGACTTGGTCAGAATTAAGATATCCATTTTACCGATTCCAACTTCGGATTGTGTCACCTAGGCTATTTCTCCTGATTTAAATAAATTATAAAAAAAGTCTTCATGACTTGTTTTAGATCAAGTTGCTGAATCTGATCATTCAAATAGTCTCGTTCCATTAAGCCGAATGGATCACAAAGTGAATAATGTGATCCATTCATTTGACGTCTTGATTCAGTAAATTAAGGAATTTTTTTTTTCTTTCTTACAAAATGGATTACATCAAGTTTTCATTTGGTTTAACAAACAAGCTCATGTTTGAACATTTGTGTAATCCATTATGTTTTGTTTTTACAAAAAGCTTGAATTAATTTGAGTGTTATCAGGATTAATTTATTGTTCATTGTAATCACTATTAATTTAATAGACTTTATGCATCTTTGTGTCATACAATATTATGCGTGACTGAGCAACGTATTACTAGAACTTATCAAGTGAAGTGAAGTTAACTTTGTTATGAATTTGAAGGGAAAATGTAGATCTTAAATGCAAGTCCCATCATTCTTGTAAAAACTTTTTATTTGAAATTTTGAAATAAGATAGAATGATTATAAATTGTGTTACACAATAAAATTATTTTATATATTTTGAATTAATTAAATTAATGTTAAAATTTTATTTAAATCAATTTTAAATAATTTATTTATCTTCTTCTTTAATTGTAATGCAGTTGGCGCCACCTGCTCTTTAAGGCTCCTAACTTCTACTTGAGCTACATATATATTATTAGTTCTGATCAATAATGATGAAAAAGTGGTCATTGCCTTCCGTTAATATAGATCAAGTCATTTATCATAAGTGAAGCAACCGAAATTAACATTTTCATTTGACGGTCTGCATCTTCGTTCGATCTAAGCATATCCACCAAGCATCACATCCCAAAATAGATTCAACAAACCAACAAATTCACTAACATCAAGACATTACATATTTCATTGATCCCTACTGAAGATATGAAGACAATATGCCACTTAAGAAATGACACACCCCAACACTACTCAAAGTTTCCAACTTCTTAACATCCGAATATACTAATCAAAAGATGTATCAACATTTTTTTATAAAAACATGAATGACAGTGTAACAAACAAAAAGCGAAATTTATGCATCAACTTTGAACGAAATGGAACAAACACCATATACGCATCAATTGGTGACATCCTGGAATTGCAGGTACACTAAAATTAACATCGTCGGGCAGAGTCAAAGTTGATTATCGCATGAACTTGACCAGACAACCACAACATCTAACTTGGCCAAACGTTTGAGACCTTCATCGAGGTTGAGCAGCTCGGATGTAGTCCATTGGTCAGCTCAGATGCAGTCCAGTGTTGCATTGAACAGGAACACGACCGAGAAGTGCGACAGTAAACTTTGCTGCTCTAACAGGATGAGCATCTGCTTCCTTCTCATTTTTCAATGTAGCATTCTTGGTATTGAACTGATCCAAAGCAACCATAGCCACGGTATTGCCACAAGGCATATCCTTGATGGTTTCCTGCTTCATGCCCATCCAGATGCCAGTCCTTTGTACACTTTTGACATAAAAATCTAAAGTTGATGTTAAGGTACGTAGTTTGGACCCATTATTCTATTCATCAAACCAGCAAACAGCCCAAAAACGGTAGATGCAGAAAAGTGAAAATCTCACAAACAGAGCACATCTCAACTCATCCGAAGTCAATGTCGCAGCAGCAGTGTGACAAGACTGAAGTCACCGCGATTTAGTCACCTGGTTAACAGCCCGTAAAGTGGGAACATCAACAGTCAATATGTTTGAATGTAACAACATAAAAATGAAACAGACGTTTGACATTTACAGTGGCATTGCAACAATTAGAAATTTACCCCCCACTAAGTGATTGGACCATTTCTAGAGGCCAAAAGCTAGCTGCTCCCGAAAATGTGAGATGTGCGATTGGTTGAATGAGTCCACCGGCATACCATTGGACAATCATTCCACCAACTTTATTACGAACATCCCACGATCACCACTACTGCATTAAATAAGACAAGATATCAGTTAGCACATCATGTAAGTAACATTGTAAAACCAGAAACTGCTTTTACTGTCCAACAATGCATTACATCGGTCCTTGTTGTGGCGTGTCGTCGCAATGTATCAGTGTCCATCCCTCTTTCTTATACCACATATATGTCATGTCGTCATGATTCCTATAGTGATCCGTCTTCTGAAGGAGCAATGGCAAAAGTGTTGCTACAGGCTACAAAAACTTTATGTAATTACGTATGTACGTGCCCAGCGAGTCATACAGGGTTATGGTTCGCTCAATGAAATTTACTTTCACGAGGACCCAATATGCACCCCTGTAATTCATTGGCATGTACAACTACGCACACCAGAAGCAGAAGGGAATGTTGAAATCAGTCGTCGCATATAACATAACAGAGAAAATGACAAAGCCGAAGCAAGTAAGAAGGTATGATACCGTCGTAAGTCCTGCCCATGGACGCCAGGCTACCCCCCCTGCTGCGCTTGTACTATCGGCGACCTCCCCCGTTGCGTATCTTACGCAGATGTCATCGTCTGGCCAAACACATTTCTTCTTCGTATAAGCATCCCATTTACTAATCAGGTGTTGCTGCATATATTCAAGCAATAACAATAATTAGTTATAACAAAATGTTTGCTGCTTTAACGCTAGGACGTTATAGGTAACAGTAAAAAAGTAGTTACCCCAAACAAAACGTCAGTTGTTGTGAATGCTACCATCTTGTTTGTCGGGAAATTGAGTGACTTCCATCGAATAAAGCATAAAGCAGCATCTATATGCTGAAAAATATCAAACAGAAGCAGTGTTTATGCATGTAAAAAATTTGTTATAAAAATCAAAAGATATAACAGACAATAAACATTAGTGGTTTTTGCTTTGGTTAAGCAATATATGCTGCATTGAGGTTGCATGCATACACATATACTACCACATATATGTATGGCATTTGTAATATACAAGTTGTTCATATGCACCGAATCAATCAACCAGAAATTGTCAGTGCATAACTCCCTGAACCACTACCGAGAACAGTCTCCTATTGGCAACCAGACCGTTGGTCTACAATGGCAAACAAGTTAGTGACATTATGTTATATAATAACCATATTTAATGTACATGTATAACAGAAAATATGAATGGAGTAAGAGTGAATGGAACATACAACTCATTTGGAACAACTGTGTTACACCAGGCTTTAAATGCGTTAATCTCATTGTCGGACGGTTTACGAAATAGATCGAATCTGGTGCACTTTCTTGGAACCACTTCTAATTGCTGAAACGGAGAGGAAATTTGAGGATCCTTTTTACGCATTCTCTTGAAAAATTTTGTTTCTGGTATGATCTTCAAACTTCCGTCCGAACCGTGGGAAGGCGACCCTACTATTGCTTTCGGTGGTAGGATAGGGTCCAATATCATTTTTCCCCTGAATCTGTCTAATGTCGCAGGTCTAACTTTCGTACTTCCCTCAACGGCCTTAGCCCGCAACAGCTTCCGTTTTTGGCCTGCAACTGGCGACTCTGTAAAAAGGGAGGTCCTTTGTGCACCAACGTCTCGTTTTTTGACATCAGCAGTGGTTTGTGGTCTTATCTTTACACTTGCATCCGAACCAATGGAAGGCGAGCCTAAATTAGGTTGAGGTAGGACGATAGGGTCGAACGTCATTTTGTCACCAAAGCTGTCCACTTCCTCATGCTTGGCTGCTGGACGCCTATCAGGTGACCTGACCGGCAACGACCCCTCCAGCCCTGTACCATTGTCGTTTGTTTCACCATTTAAGTCATCGTTGTCCTACAGGGGCAAAATTCAATCACAATCAGTACAGGTTAAGCAATATATTAGCAATATCTGCCATTGACAATGTGTAACGTGTACCTTCCATGCATGTGGATGCTGTTGTGGAGGAACAACATTATTGCTAAATAAAAAGTCGATAATCATATCGACTTTCTTGTTTGTTTTCTACAGGAGTGCATGTGTTTCCTGCAACTCCAGCCGTGCGGCTTGCAGGTTTTGGTTGTTATGATGTCGTAGGTTGGCCATTTCTTCTTTCAGCTGCTCCAACTGTTTGTAGATTGCTTGTTTTTCATTACAATCTCTGTCATTATTGTTATCCTTGGCAGCCTGCAGATAAGTTTCGATGTTAACATGACGTTGTATACTCAAAAAAGAAGCCAAACAAACAGCCACAAAAATCATTGAGTAGATGATTGTACCTCACGAATCGGAACTCTATCGGCAGGCTGCGCCGTCAGAAATGGAGCAGCGCACTTCTCAGTTTTCTCATCCTAACCACTGCCATGATTGTCAGAGGCAGCGCTGTTGGAAGACACCCGGGGTGCACCCTCTGCGTTACTCACGAAATATTTGCAAAATTCCTCCTTTCCCTCTATTGACGTCGGCTCGGCTTCAAGCTACCGTGGCATGAAAAACATATGTATTAAAACATCTACATGAAAAATGAATGTAGCGTGTGTTCTAAAAAGCAGTAATGAATTTACATGCATCAAACCGATGTAACAATGTAACTATTTCTCCTGATTTTGGGATTGCAGTGGAACTCTAACTTAGGATTCGGGGCAGCAAGCTGTTGGATTTAACTGCAATTTTGTAGGCCAATGCTGGGAATTGCTTCACATGCCCATATCTACCAGTACAGAACAAATACATCAAAGCTGATCACCAAAGGAGGCGACTGTTACAAACTAACATCAACAAACAAAACACATGTACCTGAAATGCAAATGGGAAACCAGACAAAGAATAGAAGGCAGCATCTGCCTTCTGCCCTTTTTTCCGATTTCCCACGTTCGCGGCCATTTTCTTGAAATCCTTCTTCATCCCACGCAAAGTCATATTGTAGCAGCGACGACCCCATGGGTAAATGTTGAATGCATCCATATCATCCAGCAATCGAACATTCTCCATTTGAATCTGATTCTTGGGATCCTTCCCAAGCAACACCGTCTCTAAAAAGTACAACAACGCAAGTTTCACCATGTCCTCATCATTGTCCGAAATAGCGCCCCTAACATGATGTCCAACTGTTTGTTCGAAACTTTGCCAGTACCTAAAAACATTCTTTGGCTGAATGTCTCAGCGCATGTATTTTGATTCGCAGACTCCTCTTTCGGGTACGGTCGACAATCCAACCCTGTCACGATGGCAAACTCTTGCATGGAGAAGCGAATGACACTGCCATTCGGAAGTACAAACCATAGCTCATGGGAATCATCACTTTCCACCTGTCGGAGCAGCAAGTTATGCACTAACTGTCCGGCGAACCTAAGCTCATTCATCTGAAATAGTTTACCAAAACATGAACTCTTGAACATCTCCAGTTGCTGTTGACTTAACTTGTCAGCTATAACTTTTATGGCGTGCAACTTCGAGAAACATGTAACCTTTGAACTAAAGTGTTGCCTGTCTGTGAGCCTGAAAATTACTGGAGCATCCATCGGGACCTACAATAATGAAAGAGCCCATTAATTAAGGTTTATTCCATGTAACGATTCAACTGTAATATAACATATATTATACCAATGCATTTTCCATGTATACTGCACAATCAATAAAAATCAGACACTTTTGATAAAGTAACATCGACTTAACAGATCCAAACCTCTAGGTTGGGAAGATTAACGTATCCCAACCTTTAGGTTGGGAAGGTTAACAGATCCCAACCTAGAGGTTGGGAAGGTTAAATGATCCCAACCGAGGTTGGGAATGATGACCCACAGCAGGATGGGATTCCCAACCACGAGGTGATGAATTCCAACCCCGATGCAGTTTACAGAATATATATGTTCAACCAAATGTTACACATCCTAACCTACAGGATGGATCTCAACGTGCACAGTGGAAAGTTTGGGAATGATAATGCTATAACAGCAAAAGTGGAATTGGGATTCCCAACATCAATTCCCAATAAAGTTAGAAATTCCCTTCAAGGTTAGGAATTCCAAAATGCCAAGGTTGGGAATTCCAAAATGCCAATCCCAACCTTCAAGTTTGAAATTCCACCTTCGAGGTTGGTTTTCACTTTCGCTGGGAATCCCAACCTTCACCTGTTTACAATACCCATAATAGACTACACGAATCGAAAACATTTACAAACTCAAAAGAAATACTCAATATAATCTTAACAACATCAAACTTTTTATGTTCCAAAAAACATACAACCACTAAACCTACTACACTAAAAACACCCCACAAGCAATATGTTCTTACTGTGGAGTTTTGTTTCTAATAGTCGTGATTCTCACTGAACTTCAACTTGTTGCCTCTTTTGCCTTCACCTTTTTGCCTATTCTGCCGTCTTCTTCTTCTTCTAGTTCGGACTTTCGATGGGTGGAAGCGACCTGAGAGTCGTCACTGACAGGACATTCGACGGTCGGTGGGTCGCCTGGCGAAGCAAAGGTCAGGTCGGAAGGTTAGGGTTTTTTTCAAAAAAATGAACATACAATGCTTACAGAGACGGAGAACGACAGTGGGTGCGTTGCGTTTATCCAGTCGATCAGGGTTGAGGTCGGTAATCGGTGACAGAAGATGGTCGCGTTTATCCAATCTGTCGGTTTGTTTTCGATGCTGTAGAAAAATGTGAGCACTACGTTGGGAATGGAGAGATGGGAATGGAGAGCGACTGAACCGGCAAACAAAAACAGAGTCCTCAAGGGCAATTTCGTCCACAAAAAGGTAATGTGCACTGCCTTAAAATAAAAAGGTCATTTCCTGATAAGGTCGTCCAAAATGGGTTATATTTCATCAAAACTCGATTGAAGGACCAATGGTCCTGTACAAAGGATTGGTTCCTTTGTTCAGGACCACTAATCCTTTATTTAAGACCAGTGGTCATTTATTCGGGATATCATATTCATGAATTAAGGGTATTGTTTTACGTAGTTTTAAAGGCTACTGGCAAAAACCCTTAATTGAGAGAGAATGTCCCAAATAAAGACCACATATCCCAAACAGAGATCATATGTTTTAAATAAAAACCATATGTTCCAAACAAAAACCATCTTTTGCATTCAATTTCATTACTTACACTTCTTTGAATAAAGGACCACATGTGTCAGAAGAAAGGACCATGTGTCCTAAGCATTGTTTAAAAACTCGACCAAGTTGGCCTAGTTCTTGCCGCTCGGTCGGTTTTCGATTCGAGATCCTCCAAATCGGCGGCTAAACTCGGTTCCTATGCCAACTCGGCCCAACTCGACATTACTCAACTCGGCCTTTTTTTTTTTTTTTTAATTTTTTTGTCAAAACAGCGTCGTTTTGGTCTGTGAAAAATCGGCCTAACTCGGACAGACTCGGCCTAACTCGGCCCGACTCAGACCAACTCGGGCCAACTCAGCCCAACTCGGACTCATCTTTTTTTTTCTTCATTTTGTTTTTTTGTTTTGTTTTTTGTTTTTTGTTTTTTGTTTTTTTTCAAGTTTCACCACTCTTTTATATTTTTTATGTATATTTATTTAGGGTCGGATGATGAATTGATGATTGAATATTGATAGATTAATAGATTATACAAACTATATTTATTTAGGGTTTTGTACATTTGTTACATAAGAATTTAAATTCTTGTGCTATGTGTTTCAATTCATCTTATTGGTTGTGTACTTGTGTTTGAGAATGAAAGAAGGATGAGAGATTTTAAGTAGTTTAGATGTGATAGATTTTTGAAGTGTTGTTATTTTTGTATATTACAAGTGAAATTGTTGAAAAAATAGTAGTTATATAGTCGAAATTTTTAAAGTTATAATTACATAATTGTATTAAAGTAGTTTTGGAGGTTGCATGAGATAGATTTAATGAGTTTTTATGATCTTATGATTATATTTTAATCCTATAGAAAATTTTTAAATTTAATTTTTTACAAGTTTGACTTGGTTTGACCGTGGGTCAACGATTTGACCGTTGATCGATGGTCAAACCGAGTATTCGCTGAGTACTCGTCGAGTTGCCGAGTACTCGCTGCTCGCTGCCTCGCCGGTCGAGTAGCGAGTAGTGAGTTTTGGAACACTAGTCCTAAGAATAGAAAACATATCTTGAATTCACAAAACATACATAGAATTCACAATTTACAAATTTAACACTCTTTGTTATTTTCAAGCACCAAAAACAAAGAGAACTCCTCAATAATGGCTTCCTCTAGCCGCTTTTACATCTAATTTCATCACCTACACTTTTTAAACACAAACCCATCCTTTTTTTTTTTAATCTCAAAATCCATAAACAACTAAATCCACAATTTCAACAAATCTGTGAAACTTGCCATTACAACTGCTGTTGTAGTCACTGTCAATTTCTCCTTTCTCTCTCGTTGAAGTCATCGACGATTTGGTTGGGTGAAACTCTTGACTTTTTCACTCTCTCCTTTTGACCTCGTTTATTTGTTTAGGTTGACCAAGCTAATACTACTACTACTACTACTACTACTATTATTATTATTATTATTTTGGTTTTATATGTAGGAGCAATTTTATCTCAAATCCTAACTATGTGTCACTAAAACTTAAACTAATAGTTTTGTGACACCGACAAAAGTCACCTCCTTAAGAGTACCAGTAAAAAAAAAAAAAAAAAAAAAAAAAAGGAATTCCAAATAATTTACTTAACAAAAGTTATAAAATTTTATTAAAGTATAATAGGATAAATATATTTTTTATAATGACATTTTCTATTTTTATTATTTAATAAAGTATATCATAATCCAACAGTCGCACAACATATATCGTATATACATATACTACTAAACAATCTAATCTAATATTAATTATATGGAGATATTAACCTTTAATTTAATATTAATTATATCAAAATATTTCCATCTTATACAATTCAATCTAATTTAGTACAACACAACAATATGGTACATGCACGTCAGAGAGTAATATATGGCATGAGATGGGAACATGTTTTGTTCAGATTTTGGCCAACAATAATCCTTAAATTGCAAAACCGAATTAGAAACCAGACTCAGAATCTAAGCTTGAGCTGATATACAAACAACATTACAGTTTGAAGAGTACAAATAGAAGAAAAAAATAAAACAAAAATATTAAAAATAGAATTGCACAGCTAAGAGTGAACTTTTTATAGGTATAGAGTAACAGCTAACCAGCTAGCATATAGTAGCTAATATATATGTAACAATTAATGTTTGTTACAAGTGTATTATCTATGTTAATCTAGTGCCCCCAAAAACAAGCCCGAAAAATCCTCCCAACCTTTGTAAGAAATAGTTGCAATGGTTCCCACCAATTTCAATCTCAACATTTCAGCCATAATTTAGACACGCTATGGTCCTAAAATCCCTCACTATCAATCCTCATCAAATTCTACACCAAAAATCCAAGCTGTTTCCTAATCCTTCTCATGCATTCTTGTCATCTATACATGTCTTTGTTTTTCTAAACAAAGCTTTCTTCAACCCCATCTAAAAAAAAAGGTTGTTCAACTCATTAGAGGGCCATCACTCCTCCAATCCACCGCCTTGATTGATCCTCTAATTTCCCTTCCACAATACTAGAATGGGTAACTGTTGTTCTCAAGGCAAGGCTGGGGAAGACAAGGGAGAAACCGCGGCCGCTGAGAATGGTGGTGGTGGTGCTAGTAATGGAAATAACATTAATAATAATAATGAACCAAAGATTGCACCTGCTTCACCTGGTCCAAGCGTTGCCAACAACAAGCAGAAACCTGCAGGGCCTATAGGGCCTGTTTTAGGGCGTCCTATGGAAGATGTAAAGTCTGCATACAACATTGGAAAAGAACTCGGTAGAGGGCAATTTGGTATAACACATTTGTGTACAAGTAAGGCCACAGGAGAGCAATTTGCATGCAAGACAATAGCCAAGAGAAAACTTGTGAACAAAGAGGACATTGAGGATGTTAGGAGAGAGGTACAGATAATGCATCATTTGACGGGTCAGCCAAACATTGTGGAACTCAAGGGGGCTTATGAGGATAAACAATCTGTTCATTTGGTGATGGAGTTGTGTGCCGGAGGTGAGCTCTTTGATAGGATCATTGCCAAAGGTCATTACACCGAACGCGCTGCTGCTTCGTTGCTCAGGACCATTGTTCAAATCGTCCATACATGTCATTCCATGGGGGTCATTCATAGAGATCTCAAGCCTGAGAATTTCCTTTTGCTTAACAAGGAAGAAAATGCTCCTCTCAAGGCCACTGATTTCGGCTTATCAGTCTTCTACAAGCCAGGTCTCTCTCTCTCTCTCTCTCTCTCTCTCTCACTATAACATATATTCAACCATGCATGTTGCACTTCATTATATATTTACTAATTCATAACTCTCTCTTATATATATATATATATATCTACAGGAGACGTTTTTAAAGATATTGTTGGTAGCGCCTACTACATTGCTCCTGAGGTTTTGAAGAGGAAATATGGACCAGAAGCCGATATTTGGAGTGTTGGTGTCATGTTATACATTCTTCTATGTGGTGTTCCTCCTTTTTGGGCAGGTTAGTGTTGTTTTTGTATACATATTGTTAAGGTTATTTTTATTTTCTGTACTGACTATTGATAAATCATCATTTTACTTCTATTGATTCAGAAAACATTTTTTATTCTTTTTCTTTAACTTGTGTTAACACTAATTCAGAAGTTTATTTTTTAACATTTTTGAAATCAAGTGAGAAAATGATAATTCGCTAATCATCAGAAGGGAAAACAAAAATAATGGTACATTGTTAGTGCTTGATTGTTTTCATACTTAATGAAAGTTTGTTGGCAGAATCGGAACATGGGATATTCAATGCTATCTTACGTGGCCACGTCGATTTTACAACCGATCCATGGCCTCAAATTTCATCTCCAGCAAAGGATCTTGTTAGGAAGATGTTGACTTCAGATCCTAAGCAGAGGTTGACTGCTGCGCAAGTTCTTAGTAAGTATTGTATATAGTACTGGTTGAGTTACATATATAATTAATTAATTTATTAGTACATTATACTGATAAAAAAAGTGATTGATTTTGAACAGGTCATCCATGGATCAAGGAGGATGGAGAAGCACCTGATGTTCCTCTTGATAATGCAGTATTGGGTAGGCTCAAACAGTTCAAAGCAATGAATAAGTTCAAGAAAGTTGCTCTCAGGGTACTTATTGATGATCATATATATCAATCATGATGGATATCAAAACATGTTATTACTTGATTGATAATGGCAATGGTTTTGAATGTGTGTAGGTCATTGCGGGATGTCTATCGGAGGAAGAAATCATGGGATTGAAGGAGATGTTTAAAGGCATAGACACTGATAACAGTGGAACTATAACACTTGAAGAGTTGAAACAAGGACTTGCTCAGCAAGGAACCAAGCTCTCTGAATTCGAAGTCAAACAGTTGATGGAAGCTGTAAGTTTAACATTTCATAGATTCCTACCAGACCATTAAAATTAATATTTACGTTATTAATCAACATCGTTTGTGTTTTCTAAAAACAGGCTGATGCAGATGGCAATGGAACTATAGATTATGATGAATTCATCACTGCAACTATGCATTTGAACCGAATGGACAAAGAAGAACATCTTTACACAGCTTTCCAACACTTTGACAAAGACAACAGCGGGTATTTTTATTTTAGATAAATAACATCTAGAACAAATTGCAATTATTTGAAAGAAGAATATTTTTAATTATTAATTTTATTTACTTGTTATCTATGTGTACACAGGTACATCACAACTGAGGAGCTAGAACAAGCTCTACGTGATTATGGCATGTATGATGACTCGAGCATAAAGGAAATCATATCAGAAGTTGACTCTGATAATGTAATTAAGGCATTTAGTTTGAATCAAATCACACATTTAGATATTGCATGCATAGTTTGTCCGTTTATTAACTTATGGTTTGATAATGCATGCAGGATGGGAACATCAACTACGAAGAATTTGTGGCAATGATGAAAAAAGGGAACCCAGAAATGAATCCAAAGAAACGACGTGACAGTACGTTTATTGGTTGATATATTTGATATGGGGTATTTGGAGAGGAAAATTGAAAATTCATTGTGAATGTCACGATTTGTAATTTATAATGGGACTGAAAAAAGGATTGTTGTTCATATGAGAGAAAGCATCCATGCATGTTATTTGATATTCATGAATGCCTTATAAGCACATTAATTGGTCTAGATTTTTTAAGGGATGATATGGAGAGATGATGGCTTAATTGAAGATGATGATAAAAGTGTAACTAAAGATGGTGTATGAGGATTATTATTGTGAAAGCACTGGTGGATGGATTGAATTGGATTGGTTTGTTTGGTTAGTTCTCCCCTTTTAATTAATGGTCATTTTAATGAGTGTAAAAGAGTCACGGTTTGATAATGTTTTAGGAGATGAGTTTTAAGGGTGGTGTTCTTAATGTATTTTTATTCAAATTTATTGCCCTTTTAATGGAGTACATTACAAATGTTGTAGTTGGCTTGCCCACTAGAAACTTTATCTTCGTATGTGTGTTCTTTTTGGAACTTTATGGTTTGTGAACATCCACAGCATATTGTTTTCTCCACTTAATTATAAAAACTATTATTCAATTGTTACACCAACAAACTTGAACCGTTTAGGTTATCACAAGAATCATCTTTGAGTATTTCAAAACGAAAAAAAAGAATCATCTTTGGGCATGCATGAGAGCTTTTATTTAGGTAAATACCAAATTGTGAGTAGTAGTAGAAAAAATAAATGTAGCGTAAAAACATATTTTAACCATGAATAAATTGTCTGACCGTAAGGTGTAAGAGGAATCTTGAATTTTGTTTCATGATAATTCTTAGCCATAATAGGCAATTCTAAAATGGTTTTGGATATACAAATATGAACAATTGATGTTAATTACATAATGGGTGTCCTTATTGCCACTTGTAAAATTTGTTTGTACTTTGTTAACATATTTTTTTGATAAAAGTTTATATTACAAAAATAACCTAATAACAATTACTAATAATGACAAAAAAAAAAAAAAAAAAGAGAATTTATAAATCGACACTTCCTCCTTATGTTTACCTGTGGTTAATGTCAAACTCTTTTTATCAACAATATATAACTATAATACAACAAAAACTATGGTTTAAAAGTAAGAAGTATTTATTCAGTCTACCAATATTCTAGGTTTAAATTGTCTCATGATAAATGATAATTGAAAAAACAAAAAGAGCATAGTAAAACAATCATTACTTGAGATAATTGTCACGATTGAAAAGTATTTATTGTTTGACTTAAATAATATTTTATTTAAATGTTTGGATATTTACTCATAAGAATGATAATATTGTTGAAAGGGGAATTTTCAAAAGTGAAAAAAAGTGCTCTTTTCACTTTTGTAAATGTATTTTTTTTACTCAACAACAAATACTTTGATTTTTTGTATTCATTTTCATTATCAGTTTTCATTCGCCACTCAAAGAATTACAAAATAACTCCTAATATCTATTTGAGTTTAACTATCTTATCTAATCTTTAAATTTATCTCTCGATTGGAGTCTTTAGATTAGCTTCAATAACTATCCAACAACTAATACAAGGGCTTTAATTGAAGGGTAAAGTTAGTGGTTGGTTAAGATGGTTAAACCCTATTTTTAATTTGATATATTTCAAAAAAAAAAAAAAAAAAACAAATTTCCAAAAACAAATATATATTATCAATTACTTCCAAAAATAAAGTAGTTTCTTCCTAAATATGAAAAGTGCCACATCTCATCTTCTGTAATACAGTTGTCTCACAAAATTTTTTGAGTAAATGTCAGCTGCTGTCCCTTTCCAATATTCAATTGACATTCTTATCCCATTAAAATAAAATTAACAATTGTATCCTAACTTTTTTTTTTTTACACAAATATTCTTAATAACTTGTTCCATCAAGATATGACACAACTAGTCACACGAATTGTGACGAGTATGATTCACACTCGTCACAATTAGTGTGACTAGTGTTTTGCTTACTGGTTTTGTTCCATCAAAACATGGCACCACTAGTCACACCAATTGTGACGAGTATGATTCACACTCGCCACAATTGGTGTGACTAGTGGATTGGCTCTAGTTTTGTTCTATCAAGACATGACACCACTAGTCACACCAATTGTGACTAGTATGATTCACACTCGTCACATACTCATCACAATTGGTGTGACTAGTGGATTGGCTTCTGGTTTTGTTCCATCAAGACATGACACCACTAGTCACACCAATAGTGACGAGTATGATTCACACTCGTCACAATTGGTGTGACTAGTATATTGGCTTTTGGTTTTGTTCCATCAAGACATGACACCACTAGTCATACCAATTGTGACAAGTATGATTCACATTTGTCACAATTGGTGTGACTAATGGATTGGCTTCTGGTTTTGTTCGATCAAGATATGACACCACTAGTCACACCAATTGTGACGAGTATGATTCACACTCGTCACAATTGGTGGAACACTTGTCACAATTGGTGTAACTAGTGAATTGACTTCTGATTTTATTCCATCAAGACATGACACCACTAGTCACACCAATTGTGACGAGTATAATTCACACTTATCACAATTGGTGTGACTAGTGGATTGACTTTTGGTTTTGTTCCATCAAGACATGTTACCTCTAGTCACACCAATTGTGATGAGTGTGAATCACACTCGTCACAATTGGTGTGATTAGTGGATTGACTTCTGGTTTTGTTCCATCAAGACATGGCACCACTAGTCACACCAATTGTGACGAGTGTGATTCACACTCGTCACAATTGGTGTGACTAGTGGATTGACTTTTGGTTTTGTTCCATCAAGACATGACACCATTAATCACACCAATTGTGAAAAGAATGATTCACACTCAACACAATTGGTGTGACTAGTGGATTGACTTCTGGTTTTGTTCCATCAAGACATGACACCACTAGTCAAACCAATTGTGACGAGTATGATTCACACTCGTCACAATTGGTGTGACTAGTGGATTGGCTTTTGGTTTTGTTCCATCAAGACATGGCACCACTAGTCACACCAATTGTGACGAGTATGATTCACACTCGTTACAATTGGTGTGACTAGTGTTTTGGTTTCTGGTTTTGTTCCATCAAGACATGGCACCACTAGTCAAATCAATTGTGACGAGTATGATTCACACTCATCACAATTGGTGTGACTAGTGGATTGGCTTTTGGTTTTGTTCCATCAAGACATGGCACCACTAGTCACACCAATTGTGACGAGTATGATTCACACTCGTTACAATTGGTGTGACTAGTGTTTTGGTTTCTAGTTTTGTTCCATCAAGACATGGCACCACTAGTCATACCGAGGGAATTAGCGTTATTAACGCTATTCACCTTAGTGTGACTAGTGTTTTGGGTACTGGTTTTTGCCAACTGAATAAAACATAACACATGAATATCATAATACCTCAACATGATGCAAAATATATTCGTAAAAATTACAAATGTTACATAGCCTCAGTCAAAGTAACTTTATATACATTCATATATAAAATGTTCTACATCATTATCGACAATTACTCCATATTTCCATCAACAGCATTACAAAATATGGCGAAAGCATATTCCCTTCTCATTTTGTGAACTTCCGGTAGCCCCCAATTCCATGATGCACCTTTCCTACTGATACACTCGATATACTTACATACAAATGCACCGTAGCTATTGTGATCCTTTTGAGTTAGTATGCTTTTGTGGTTCAACTTGTATACAGTAAACAAATCCCCTCTCATTTCCATGTGTTTCTCCTCAAAATAACCAGACTTTGCCAACACGGAAGGTAACAAGTACCTTAAAGGTGCCATCTGGTTCTCTCGATACCTCGAATTGATTGGGATTTAATGTGACAGCGAATCGCATATAACAATACTCCACTATGATAAATCTACCTTACATAAGATCCAATGACCATCAGGTGATCCAACAGCACATGGAATTAGCAACTGCATATTAATAAACAATAAATTAAAATAAACCACGGACAGACAACAATGTCACTAGTTCCAGGACTTGAATTGACAGCACAACCAATGTGAACTCCCTCTTCTTGAGATCTCAAGTCTGAAGTCTCATTGTTATCTTCAACAATCCATTCTGATTCAATTGTTGAAAAAGTAAGGTTATCCAAGTCATCATACCACTGCTGGGCAACACTAACCTGCACAAACCCACATATTGAACTCTAACTACTAGAAGTACAGAAATGAACAGACCAAAGGAGAAATAATGTCAGAAGAAAGCAACGAAAGAAATATAAGAAATCTGCATTGCACGAACCTTCGCCAAGGATCCTCCTACACCCTCTGCCCCTGAGACTTCAGTAGCAGCTCCCCTAGCTTGGCGCCATATGCAACCTTCTTGTAATTGTTCAACAAGCTCAGTATCTAAGGGGATGTTGACATTCACTCGGATGTCAATCCTACCTGTTATACAACAACAGAAATTTAAGATCATTACAATCAATTGTTACATAATCTGCAGCCATAGATACAAACAGAAAGCTAAAACCACAAATTATAAGCATTTTTCACACAAATTGAAATGTTAGTGTCTGAATGGATTTCTGCTTTACATGAAATAACTATCAATTAAATCATTAAAACTAAATTCAGTTATTAAGTTCTTATAAAGAAGATTCTGTTAGTAATGTTAAAAAGCTACATTTTGAATTGAGTTAATATCTATTGGATCATTTTACACTCCAAGAAACTAGCTTGTTAAGTTTTGTCTCACACGTGATTGTGAATAACTAAACAATTATAAAGGTAAGAAAGGATCCAAATGCTCATCAATGTGTGCAGATAAAATGTTGACTTATGTCATTAAAAAGTAAAATATAGACAAACATCATACTATGTGAGACATATGCAAATGGAAAATTTTTCAATGTTATTTAAGCACCTGGTAACAATCTAAGTGTTCAAGATGATCAGTCTATGCTCCCTAAAGTCCATCAGTACTGCCAAACCAACCATAAAATAGAAAAATGAAAATAAGCAATGTTCTAAAAAATCAATATTACCATCATACTTGAGTTTAAGAGGAGAGTTTGCTTGAATCACCTTTGTGAACAAGGCAAAAATAGAGGGAAGAAAAAGGTCATGTCAACATCAGACTTAAATGAGGATAAACACCATCAATGTTAAAAAAACACATATACTCACATAGCATAAACTCTCTCCAAAGGGAAGGACAACCAATAAGGTAATCCAAGAACCCCAAAATTTGAAAGCTGGAAGTTTGAACAGACTCTAGATTCTCTACTCTGTTTCATAATCCTTTGCCCAACTTTAAAACGCTTGGAGAGACGGAGGTGGTCTGCCGGTCTGCCAATGCAGATAGAAAGAATAAGAGGAGAAGAAGAAAAGGAAGGAGATGAAGGGTTGAACGGTGGTAGAGAGTGAGGGAGTGACTGTAGTGAGAACGTGGAGAGTTTGATGTTTGCAAAATACCTCTTCAACCTTTTTTTATGAGAAAGGTATTTTAATATTTTCATATATAATTTGAGACCCAATTGTTCTATTTATTGAAAAGTGACATGAATGTTAACTCACTATTTTATAATGCTATTTTTGTCCCTCTCCCAAAATTTTTTATTTATTTTTCAATAGATCTATATAAAAATTAATCTTAAATTCATTTAAGTGATTTAGGCAAAAAAACATCAACAAGAAGGCATTTTATATAACATTCATCAAGATTTTAGGGAGCTTGCACCTTGAAGGTGGAACTCAATTTTATTGTCAAAAGTTTATATAAATTTCCCTTTTTGTTATGTAATATTGTTTCAATTGTATTTTTTTTTTTTTGGAAGAATTTATTTTGGTTCCGATATTTTTAGAAAACTTCTCGTTTTAAAATGCAAAAACATTTATGGCTCTTGTGCTCCCTATTCAAAAAATAAATCTTCAAATTAGTCCCTTGGAGGTTTACTTTGACTTTGACCATTAATAAAAGTTTGAAAAGTCTATTTTACCATTTTATGTATTAACACTCTTTAAATTTACAATTTTATCCTTCTAACAAATTATTATTTTAGCATTTTTTTAAAAAGTTAATAAAATAAAAAATAGATCTCCACCATCCATTAAGTTGAGATGGATGTAGAGATTTAATGATAAAAAATTAAATTAAATATAAAATTAGGCTACAATTAATATTAAAAAATTAAAGAAAGAGGAGGGGCTAACAACCCTTTGGCCTATGGATGGTGGACATTTTTTTTTTTTAATTAAACTTTTAAAAAAATGTTTACAAAAATATAAGAGAGAGAAGGTGGAGATCCATATCTATCGATAAAGATGAACACCTTTATCTCCATCAATATCTCCATTAATGTTGATGGAGATCTAGATGGATCTCCATCGACCATCCATCATCAGAGATGTAGGGCGAATGGCACGATGGACACCTTGATCTCTATCAATGTCAATGGAGATCCAGATGGATATCCATCAGCAATCCATTATCGAAGATGGAGGACTATCTCCATTGCATAATGGGGAGAAACAAACCAATTGTCACGATGATCTGATTTGTTGAAGTAGATCGTCGAACAACGATAATTTGATTCTACTAACCAGATCGTCGGGACAATTTGGTTGCCAGATCGTTCGATGATTTGGAACACTCCAGATAGTATATTTAGAGTGCTCTAGATCGTCGAACAATCTAGATTTGGAACTAGGTCGGTTAAGGATCTGATTCAAGTTATTTTTAAATTTTTTTTTTAATAATTTAATAAATGATTAAATTTATTTTGTTCTCTTACCATCCATTTTAGAGATGGACGTGGATATCTTTCTATTAATTTTGATTTTTTAATTTTTAATTTTGTTTTAATTAAATTTGATCTTCATCATTCATCATCTTTTTAATTTGTTATTTTACTTTTGTTTTTTGTCCATGTGACACATGTAAGTCGAAATAACCTGTCATCTGTAACGTTTAACCAACACTTAACTTACGATAGAGACTAACTTGAAGAGTTAGTTTTTGGAAAATGCATTCGCATATAGAAAATAAGAAGTTTTCGGAAAATATAGGGACCAAAATGATATATATATATATTTTCAATTTACAAGTTCTAATGAAAAAATCTTGAAAAGCCAAAATAAAAAGTGTGTAAAACCGTACAGTATTGCTTTGCACTCTGTATTTTATACTTTTGTAAATAATTTATATAGTGTGAAATATTAGTATATTACAGGATGCGAAATCAGTGTTTTACACACATGGAAACACAATTATTTTATAAATTTATTGTCATAGGATTTTCTAAATCTTTTATTGTATAATATTGTCATGACCTGGGTCTTGAGCCGTGGTAGAATCGTAAATATTTATTGATAAAAATTTTCAATTGACACTATAAAGTTCATAAAATTTTTTACCTTTTAAAAGTATAAAATTTTTCTCTGTTTTGGATACTTCGAAGTACTAAGATAAAATATTCAAATGTAATAAAAAAGAAACTTAAAACATTTAAAATAATTCCGGTAAAGACCATTTTCACAGATATATGAACACTTGCTAGAAATCATTAATTCATAGTCATAAATAAAATTATGAACATTTAGTCACATAATCAGCTTATCGTATTTAAACATTCACATCCACTTAGAATTTCAAATGAAAATCCACAACTCTGGTGTACTAAATTTAATGCTTTAAATACATCGAATGTAAGTTCCCTAAATTGGTTTTAAGGACATTCATCTTTAAATACCAAATTTGAAATGAAATTAACGCGACCCAAACCAGATCTTCTCTAGGTTAGTATCTGGTAGGTCTCGCTTAGCACTCCAACGGATATCTCTTAAACCTTATAGGCAGCTAAAAGAAATCCGTGAAATGAACCCTAAAAACTTGCCCGTTTACTTTGCTTCGGAGCGATTTTGATCTCATGGTTTTATATTTAGTTGGGTTGGTTTCGATTTAAACTCAAATTTGGTAAGTTTTATAAATTCAATTAAAGCCATATGAATGACTTTTTTCATTTTCGAAATCTAAAATCATTTTAACGAAAAATTGGTAGCATAATGGTTGCATTTATAAGGTTTCCAAATTTTCTTGCAAATGAAAAATACACTCCCAAATGATGTCAATCACAACCCAACTTCTTATATTCCACAAACATGCAATTCCACAATCATTCATTTATTCACACAAAAACCTTAAATGATGATAAAATGATTTTCATATCATAGTAAACTTTATAACTATTTACATCACAACATATATAATACAAGTTTTCAAATAGATGTCATAAAAATTTTTAAAAGTGATGCATGCAAGTGATTGGTTTTTCGTTCAAAATACAACACAAACTACATAATACAGTCTTCAAGTGTATGCCCACTTATTTTGTCGAAGAAATTCTTTTGTTTCGATCGCCCACGCTAGTACCTGTGGAGGATTTATACAATATATAACAAGAAAAAAATGTAATCTCTAGATAATTAAAGTAATTTAGCAATCGTGAAATAAACAATTATAAACTTATGAAAATACGCATGAATCTTCACATAACTCTTTTTCTTTCTAAAAGCACAATTCGTACCTCTAACTATTCTGACCATATGACGATTAAGCTATTGCCGCTCTATGTGGTATGTCATGTGGCAATTTTCAACTGACGCCAACCGTGACACTGCTGAGACCTCTCAGTAACTACGTGTGGAATTTTCTGCATCGCAAACCGTAGTGCAAGTGCGAGACAATCTATAAATCTTGGCGACTACATGCGGAATTTTCTGTATCGCATACTGTAGTGCAGGATAATCTGTAACTCTGAGGGTGTACGCATGACTTTTGAAAACCTTTTTCTACTAAGTGCAATAAGCACTAAATAACTCTTCTTTTATAAAACTTTGGCTAAAACTTGTAAACTCATTGTTGGTGGTTGAATGGCGATGAATGAATGGGTAGAGTTGGTGACATAAATGGTGATGATGAAATTGTGTTGTTTATATAGGTGGGTTAGATGGATGTCATGTGTCTTTATCTAATCCATGCCATTATAATGAAAATGTCTTCAACTCTCAATGATCTTTTTACCCTTCCAATTGACAAATCTATTAATTCATTGACGAAATTACTATGTCATTTAACGGTTGGACCGTTATTATTTTCAATACCAAAAGTGGTTTGATATTATTTTCAATTTTCGGTGTTAAAATAATAATATGATAAGAAAATTTGTGTTTATTGAAGTATGACAGAAAGAAAGGAAAGGAAGGAGATGGAAGAACAATTTTAAAGGAAAAGATTGAAAGGATTAATACTTGTCATGCTTGTTATTGCCAATCTAGGAGACTTTAAAAAATTCTCTTGCCTTACAACTTAAACAACAAACAAACTAATAACAACTACTAAAAGCCGACATACAAGCTGCACAACAGCCACATGGCTTATTTTAAGGAACAAACAAATAACTTAATTAAAATATCCTTGACTAAGATAAGCATGACTTGAGATTCCACTTTCAGTCCCGCTTTGCATGAATTCTATTCCACTTTGCACGTCCCCTTGCTTGTCCACTCTGCATGATTTTGTTTCACTTGTTTCTTGCATGTTTTAAGTAGCCACATTGGAACCATGTTCTCCCTTGTTAATATAGACTGCATGACTTGAACATATCATAATAACCCTTATTTATATAACAAGCCCCACAAAATAGGATGAGACAAAGCAGATCAACGATAAAAAGCTCAAGAAACGTAAGCACTTGGGGCGAGCCTGGGGTGAATCAAGGCAGCCAGTGGCACAGACTTTTGAAGAGCCAGACCAAATGTCTCGTCCATGTTAAGGCTATCAACTCCATTTGGCAATTTCCAGTCAAAAGAGTGCACTAAAGTCCCCAAAATGTACTCAACTAGCACAATCCCCATTCTAGTCCCAGCACAAATCCTCCTACCAGCACCAAATGGAATCAACTCAAAGTCATTTCCTCTTGGATCAATCTTTGCATATTTATCATTCAAGAATCTTTCTGGGGTGAAGTCTAGTGGATTGTCCCACACATCCGAATCACGTCCGATTGCCCAAATGTTCACACTAAGTCTAGTGTTTTTAGGTATGTAGTAACCGTTCACAACACAGTCTTTGGTTGAGACTCGGGGTAGGTTTAGGGGTGTTGAAGGGTGTTTTCGAAAACTTTCTTTGCATATAGCTTGTAAGTAGGGCAGCTTTGGTAGGTCTGATTCTTCTAGCCTTCGGTTTCTGCCTATTACTTGATCCATCTCCTCATGTGCTCGAGTCATAATGCTAGGGTTATTCAACATCTCTGCAAGTGACCATTCGATTACGCTTGATGATGTGTCCGTGCCTGCCGTAAATAAGTTCTGTCAAAGGCAAACAAAACATTACACTCATTTATTCGGACGACAAGTAGAATAAACAGAAAATGAAAGTGAGAATTTAAGCTAATAACATTTGAATTAGTTTAAGTTTTGAAACTATTTTATTGGCAAATTATTTTAAAATGTTAAAAAAAAATCATTTTATCAGAGGCAAACAAAACCTTACACTCATTTCAAAGGTAAATAAAACGTTATACTTATTTATTCGAACGACAAATATAATAAATGGAAAACGAAAATGAAAATTTAAGCTAATAACGTTTGAATTCGTTTAAGTTTCAAAAATATTTTATTGGCAAATTATTTTAAAATGTTAAAAAAAAAAACTCATTTTCACAATTTAAAACTTGTTTTAAAATTTATATAAATTTTAGAATTATATATATATATTTATATAAAAGAAGGAGAGAAATACCAAGAGGAGAGCTTTAATGTTGGTGACAGTAAGCTTTTCACCATCAGAGAGACCTTCACCATCAGAGAGACCACAATTAGCCATAACAACATCAAGAAAATCCGGTTTTCCTCTACGTTCATGTGTTGAAGCCATGTGCTCCTTTATCATATTCGTGATAATGACATCAAATTTCTTGTGCAATTTCTTCATTCCACGCTCAATTCCTTGCAAATCCAACCATGCAATGGAGGGGATAAAGTCACCAATGTTGAAAAATCCAGCAGACGTCATGAGCTCCACCACCATGTCCTTGAACTCGTTAGACTCGGACCCCTTTGTCACGAAAACACGACGGCTAAGTATGACTTGGCCGATCATGTTCGCCATGGCATAGTTTAGCATTTCTGGTACCACGACCGTCTCCCCATTTCGGGCAGAGTCACACATGGCTCGTAACATGTGGCCTAACTCGACATTTCTGACCCGAGACCAATCCTCAAGAGCCTTACCACCAAGCATGTGCAAGTTACTCAACTTACGTAACAGTTTCCATCTCGGTCCATAGTCAGCAAACACCATGTCTTGCGCGTTGTAGGCCAAGTGGGTTGCACCCGCGTTGGGAGGACGGTTTGAGAAATTGAGGTCAAGGGTTTTGAGGAAGGCTCGAGCAGCGTCAGGTGTGGAGGCAACCACCATGTTACATGTTCCCATTCTGAGGTACATTACAGGACCATACTTCTTGGCCATTTCAGCTAGGGCGACATGAGGCATGGCACCTAGGAAGGGAAGAGCACCAATGAGTGGCCACCCTTTTGGGCCTGGAGGTAGTGGCCAGGCTGACTTTTTAATGAGAGAACCGATCAGAAACCGTGTCAGGAAAAAGAGAAGAGCAGCCACTGCTGCCTCTCGGAGGAGGACGGTGTGTAGGACGACCATGTTGAAATGGCTAGTGGTACTTGTATTGACTGGATATGTGTCATGGTTTGTTAACTAGGAAATATATGAGAGATTTTAAGGGTTTTAGGTCCATGTACGTGAGATACAGTTCTTACAATAAAAATCTGACCAAACTATCATTCTCTAGTGTGTACTACTTTTGCCAGTGATTTTAGTTTTAGTGTGAACTTCCACAATTGCAGTCATGCGTCAGAGCGTTAAAGCCATGTCTGGCTTGAAACTCCCACTACATCATTTAACTTTGAAAGATATTTCAATGAGACTTAATATGTATTAAATGTTGAAACTACCAATTCAATTATTATTCGGTTTCTTTTTGTAATATTATAATATTCAGTTGACAGCACAAAGATCGTGAGTAATGAGAAGCATCCACTAGTCAAACGAAACCATCACAATGGTAGTGGGGTGTGCCTGTTAACAAATTGACTGCTTTGCTTGATTGTGGAGAAGTTTGGGGTCCATCACGTTGGCCCGATCTGTTGTGTGTGTATACATACATATATATATTTATTTATTTATTTATTTATTGATATATATCCCTTTGAGTACACCCGAAGTATATATATATATATACTTGATAAAAAAAATACTTGATTACATGTGATTGTAATTTATTATATATGATTACAGCTAAATATACGTGATTACAATCAGTAAATATGATCACATTGATCATAATCAGTAAATGTGATCATATTTACTAATTGTAATCACACATGTTTATTTATAACATATATAATAAATTACAATTACACAATTTAAAATATAATCATGTTTTTTTTTTTTTTTATCAAATGTATACATCCCTAGATGTATGATATATATATATCGTGCTATAGTGTATAATGTTGGTAGGTCTTAACGTTTTTTGACCGATAAAATACCAATCTTTAAAACGGAAAAAAAAAAAAAAAATCAATTTTGATGTCAGTATGTCAAAAATTAGGGTGATATGTTGAGATATATATAATCTCATATATATGTACATTGAACTTTTGTAATCATATTAAGTTATACATATAAACCATACACTCTCATCATAATGTGGCCTGTGGGCTGATCATACACAAGAAAAGGCATGATCATGCTTTTTTCGCGTAATTATGCCATTGTGATGTATCTGATTACGAAGTCGTATTTATGTCAGTTCACGGACATAACTACAATAATTTAATTTGAGATAGCCATACATGTTCGAAACAGATGAAATATGATAGGAGATTGTTCACCATGTATGACAGTAAAATTAAGGGTATTAAATTGACCAGGTCATTAGTCGTTACAAAATTAAATTAAATTAAATTAAATTATGCATAAATTAAAATTATATATATTTTTTGAAAACTAATAATATATTAGGGGAAATTTTAATTTAGTCCCTAATGTTTGATAAAATATTATTTTTCTCGTCATTTTTAAAGTTTCATAAATATATCGATTTAGTCCTTCTATTAGTCAAATGTTAATCAACCTTAATAGGGAGAGAATTAGTTTGATCATTTTAACTTGAATATATTTATATACTTTTAATATAAATTTAATATATAAAAATATTTTTAAGTTACAAAAAAAAAAAAAAAATCTCCATAAACTGGTCTCCTATAGAGACCATTCTTCTTCCGGTGAGGGAGACCAGAAAACTATCTCCATCGCCGGGTTGGAGACTATGTCTCTAGCGGGGAGACCAACATTGGTCTCTATTGTCGAAGACCAGATTTGGTCTCCAACGATGGACACCAGAGGGTCTCCACCATCGGAGACCAGTCTCCAACGAAGTAGACTGATTGGAGATGATAAGTCATCTCCAATATTTCATTTTTAATTTGCATAAAAAAATTTTTTTAAGACTTGGAAGATATTTGGTTTGATGTTAGATGTTTCATTTGGGTAATATTGGTTTGATGAAAATAATGGAGATGATGATTTTGATGAATGTAGAAGATGAAATTGGAGATGAGGAAGATAATGAGAGATAGAAGATGAAGAAGAATTTTTTTTTTTTTAATTTTATATTAAAAATATTATTTTTAATTAAAATAATTATTAACAATAAATTGAATTAAAAAAATTGATTCAATGATATATCATAATTTGATTGGAATGTGGTCCATAACAATTTTATAACAATTAAGACGATTATTTTATAATTATCAGTTTTTAAAAGAGTAAATTCGTCTTTTTATCCCGTCTATCACGTTTGATTGTCAGAGAAACTAAATTTGTATATTTCCAACATATTAAAGATGACAAGGATTCGAAATATAACCGTTAGTAGAAAAGTAATATTTTATTAAATATTTTAGGGATTAAATTAAATTTTTTTCAATATATTATTATTTGGAACCTTTTTAACATCATTGGATGACAGGTGTTCAAGGTACCATTATGTTGAAGATTTTAGTGAAACAATTAGTGGCAGTTATTCCATCCGCAGACCACGGATGTCCATCCACGATAAACGATATATTGTATATTTAATTAAATAGGTGTTGGAGCGGGTATCACAGTAAATTTAAATTATGAATCCAAAGCGGGTTTAGGTAGGATGCAGATACAAATATTGCACTTGCACTCAATCAGCATACCCAAAATATATATATATATATATATATTATGTCGGACATATCTAAAACAATTTAATTTGATATAACCATATATATGAAATATAATAGGAGATGTTCACTATATATGATAGTACAATTTAGAGTACTAAATTGACCAGGTCACTAATCGTTACAAAACAAAATTAAATTAAATTATACACATTGAAATTATGGCTGATATGCATATTAATAATGTATTATTACTTGGAGCTTTTTAATTTTTTTTTTTTTTTTTAGTACATAAACTGTAATTAGGATGGATTCAGAGGATGATCGGGACTAATTGAGATAGGACACTGGGACACGGTCCGAATGATAACTCTTAATTGGGAGAGATCCACTCATCCAAAGACAAAGAGAAACCCTCATAAAAATAGAAGATCAATTCTTAATGATGAGAGATCGAATATTTAATATAAATATTATTTTATATATTTTTTGAACATTTGAGAATGGTTGTTGAACCATACCTCCTACAAAGGGAGGCATGGGATTGCTAGCGCCAATCAACGGCGCCAGCGACAAAAGAAAAACTTTTTAACTCACATTTTAAGAATTCATAACTCTTATAATCTACTATTACTCTTCACCGACCAAACTTAAAAGGAAAGGAATATTTTTGCAGCTTTACTAATGAATGAAAGATATGTCTTATCCTTAAATTAGACATCATTGGATGACAGGTGTTCCAGGTACCATTATATTGAAGATTTTAGTGAAATAATTAGTGCTAGTTATTCCATCCGCCAACCACGGATGTCCATCCACGTTAAACGAGTATATATATAATCAAATTGGTCTGTGAGCGGATATAAGTGTATATTTTTCAACCTACGAATCCAATGCAGGTTTAGGTTGGATTAGCGGGTACAAAAATTGTACTTGCACTCAATCGGCATATACCCAAAAAAAAAAAAAAGGAAGAAATTATATGCAAGGAAAATTGGAGAAGTATGAAATTTTAATTTAGAATTTTTTTTTTTTTTTTTTTTTTTTTTTTGTTTTGAGAGGATGCACTTGCCTCTCCTAGATCCATATTGGGTCTGATGTGTAAGGTAAAACTATTGCAATATTACTTTGTAGATTACTCAAATCTACGTGAGGTTAGAACTAACCATTTGTTTACTAGAAATAACTTATTTATTATTATTATTATTTTGTTTGAGATATACTAGAAATAACTTTTTATTCATGTCCATCCACACAATTTATTATAATTTATAAATATATATTATTGTTAGGCTATAAATATTAATAAAGAGTAAATTACAATTTAGTTACTTAGTTGAAATGCAATCACAGGCAGAGTAACTGTTTAGATGTTATTGCAATTTACTCTTCTCTTGTTAACAAGTTTTCGTTACATTTAACAGTAAACAGTATTAAAATGATGAAAAAACGAAAATACCCTTAACATGTGTGTTGATTCAATTGATCGAATAAAAAAATGAAAAAACAAAATAATATATTTTTTTTTTAATAAACCAGTTCGGTCATCTAAATCACCCACCATCCTTAGTTCATTATCTCTCTCCGCCGCTCTCACCTCCTCGCCCCTCCTCCATTCATCGTGCTCATCTACTCTCCTCTTCTCTCTCTGCTGTCGCTCTCCTTTCTGTCGGTGCTCCCTTCCATTTTTTTCTCCTTATCTCTCCTCTCCTTTCTTCTCGTCGTCGTTCTTTTCGCCTTCATCATCTGGGTTCAAATCGACGAACCTAGATGAACATTTATCTAGGTTCGTTGGTAACTGTGAGATTGATTTTTTTTTTTTTTTTCAGTTTGATTGATGGTTTTGATTTTAGTGATGATATTAGGTTTGATGGTTTTGTGGGAGATTGATAATGTTGGGTTTGATCGATGATGGTTGATGATGTTTAAAGTCATTTTTTGGGTTTCAAGGAGTGGATTGATGATGTTGGGTGGTTGATTGATGATGGTTGATGATGTTTGGGACTATTTTTTGGGTTTTCAGTCATCTGGAAACCCAGAATTTGAGAATAGAAGGGGAGAGAAACAAGAGGTAGGAAGAGAAAGAAAGGGGTAGAAAATGGAGAGAAGAGGATGTGAAAGAAGACTAATGATTTTGAACTGAAAGAAGATTGATGTGGGAGAAAATTGATGATTGATGATTTTGAATTGTTCACGTTGAATGTTTAATTTTTATTTATTTTATTTTATTTTATTAATATATATTTTTAAATCAATCTCTAATTAAAATTTTTTTATTTAATTATTTTAAAATTTTAAAATTAATTTTAAAATAAAAATAAAAATAATATCAAAAGACAATTTTACCCCTTTAATTAGTTAATTATAACTGGATTTATTAACGGTAGGGGAGGTAAATATATTGTAATAAAGATGAAAACGTTACTCCGTCTGTGATTGCATTTTAACTGTGTAGTCAAATTGTAATTTGCTCTATTAATAAATGATAGATGTTTATCTATTTAGAAAATAACAAATAATAAATAATTACTTAAATTTATTTTTTTTGAAGGGCATATATCTAACAACATTCAACACAAATAATCCTGCATTTCCCTTGCTAACACACTTGGCCTTCCATGTACGTTTAACCGAAATGGAACAAAGACAACTTACTCTAGATAACAAATAATTATATTTTTCATATTACCACTACATTACGAAGTAAATATTTATAAAATTAGAAGAGAGTAATGTTAGGTTTCCTTTTTTACTATATATATTATTTGACAATCATGATCACCACCCATTGTGGGTTGATGGTCAATAATGCTCATGTAGTTTGAAAATGATTTAAATTCGAGTTGTTTCCATCTTAAATGGTGTTTCAATCAAAATTATTAAATGATAATAACAAATTAGAAAGGCCTCCAATTCATCTAACCAATTTTGGCATACATCCTATGTCTGTGATGTTTTGATAAATGATAACTACTTTTGTCTATTCTCTTCTTTAATGTTAATGGATCAACCGATCAAGTTTAAACATCAAGTAGAAAAGAGTGGTGAAATTGGCAACCCTAAAACATTGTATTTACACGCGTTTTCGCATGTTGACCACATTAATCTTTTTTAAAATATTAGAAGTTTGTAATCATATCTCATAGATTACTAATTTATCATTCTCTTCTTTGTAATCTCTACCACCATCGTCATCATGCTTTGGGGGTTCACAGGCTCAACTGATCATGAATCTCGCTCACTAGCCCTTTCCCCTCTTTCTCAAAAATATTGCCTCACTCTTCCAAATCTAGGTACTTTAAAGCCACTGCAGGAGGCGATAACAACACCGTTTCTGTTCTCTTTCAATGCAGGTGAGAAGAAGTGAAGGAAGAGGAGTTGTATAGACTGCCACATCTGAAAGCAGTGATTTTGGAGGGTTTAGGGAAACATCCTCCAAGGCATTTTGTGATGCCACATTTTTTGCAAGGGATCAAGTTAGCTGGGTGCAAAATCCCAAAGGATTGAGCTATAAATTTCATGGTTGCTGAGATGTAATGGAACCCCAGAGTGTGAGAGGATCCAATGGCCTTTAAGGCTAAGAGGTTTTTGAATGGTGGTGATGATCATGATCAGACAAGTAGTGGAGAAGTGTTTGATATAACAGGGAATAGGGAGATAAAGGTGATGCCATTTGGGGCTGGTAGTAAAATATGTCCAGGGCTTAATTTGGCAATGCTTCATTTGGAGTATCTTGTGGTCACTCTGGTTTAGAGTTTTGAGTGGAAAGCTGTGGAGAGTGTTGAAGTCAATTTGTCAGAGAAGCAAGAGTTAAGTTCCACAGTTAAGGCTATAGGTGTGAGGTCCCTGCCAGCCCTTCTCTTAGTCCTTCAGGCCCGGGGCTTGCCACTCATAAGGTACTGTCCCTGGCCAAGGGATTTGTTTCGCCTCCCCAACTGCTCGAACCCACCACCTGGCCCTTGGTTAAATGGATTCTTAGAGCAAAGCTGGTACCAATTGAGCTACTAGCTCAATTGGTACACATCTTGCTTCCCATTTGACTATATGGCCTTGGTCATGGGTTCGAGGGGTGTGGGAAGCATATAAAATCCCTAAAGGCTAAGGGACAGTACCTGGACCGAAGGATGGGTGAGCCCATGCACCCAGGAAAGTCCCGGCCCAACATGGGGAGAGGATGGGTCGTTATATGTATAGTAAATTAATTAGTAGTGTTGGAGCATGTCGGTCGAGATTCGAATGCTAGAATGTAAAAGCTAGAATTTTAATTAGTGTGAGAGATAGTCTTAGAATTTGGACCAATTAGAGATGAACACATCACTCAATGGCATTTTGAAATATTAAAACAAATGGAGGGCAAAGTAATTAAGGCCAACCTTAGATATATATATATATATATATATATATGTAGAGGTATGTTGGGTTTAATTGAAAAGTTATTAAAAGTTAACATGTTTATGCTATTGTTTTATTAAGAGTGGTCATTTTATAATATTTAAAAGATAAGGGAACAAGTAACATTTTCAATTCTCTATATAAAGAAGAGAAAATGCTAGAAAATTGGAGAAGCAAAGCAAATAGAAACCGTGAGACAAGAAGGCCATTCGGCCAAGTGAGGAAGAAGAAGGGTGAAGGAAAATCAGTCAAGGAGCAAGTGATCTAAGGGTTTTCAAGGTTGAATCCTAAGCTTTTAAGCTCAAAAATCAAGTCTCTAGCCTTCCTAGTTTATTCTCTACAAAAATTGGTAAGTTTGAGTATTGATTTCATGAAAAATTTAATTGTTGTGGAGGCTTGAGTTGGGCTCATAGTAATATAATTAATTGGTGGTGTTCTTGGCATGTGAAGGACTAGATTTGTAGCTTGAATTGGTGTGGAGGTTGGCTTAGCAATTGAAAGCACAAAGGGGTAAGAAACTAGTAAAATTTTTATGTTAGTGTAGAGATTATTTTAAGTGCTCTCCATATGTTTGGTTTAATGCCTAAGTGAAGTGAATTAAATTTGTGATGTGTTTTGAGAATTTAATTGAGGCAATACGATGATTAGAGGCCATGTAAAATTCAGCCCTAGCAAGAATTAGAAGAATTTATATTAGTTTGAGTTGTTTTAATGTTGAAAGGCATGAAAACTAGTAAGGAAATCATGGAAATTTAGTAAAGATTAATTGGGACTCATGAGAAGTTTGAGTGCTATGTCACTTGATAATTTTAGTATATGATGTATTAGTGCCTTGAGAATGATTTTGAATAAATTAGAGGCATGTGGGAAGGATAGCTTATGCATGGAAGTTGTTAGAGCTGAAAAAGAATGTTAAAGAAGCAAAGAGGGGGCTGTTCGGCCATGATGATACTAAGCTGTCCAGAATTTTTATGTTGTGTGTTTAAGTGATTTTAATGCTTATTTAGATGATATATGAAGGTAGAAATTGAAAGAAATTGAATTGGTATTGAAATGACACAAAAATCAGCAATTAAACTAGTTTAATGCCTAATTGTGTTAATGTATTTCAATGAACTTTAGGAAGCTTTTAAAGTGTGTTTTGAATATGTTTAGTATGAGAATTAATATGAGAATGAAAGCTTGTAATGTAGACAAGCATGAGATGAGTTAATTAGTATGAGCACTTATAGAGAAATAAGTAGAAAAATTGGCATGAAGTTGCCTAAATGAGAACTTATTAATTGGTAGGTAGAATGTGTGAAGTAATTAATGTTAATGAGCTCTATTGAATGATTAGTGTGTAATTAATGTAGGTGAGTCATCGAGTGGTCCATAGACAAATCCGATCGGAGGAAATCGCCAATTTGTGAGTGTCCTTTTAAAGATAGAATTTATGAAACAAAAATGTGTTTTGAAAATAGATTTAATTTTAGTTAAATTTCCTTTCATTTAGAAAATTCATTATGCTGAAATTATTTATTTTATGCAAAAGATTTATGTTTTGGTACTTCTTAGGGCATTAGATGTAACACCCTCTCCCAAAAATGTTACTGTTCCTATGTGTAGAACAAAGAAATGTTCTAATGTGCCCTTTGGAAAGAAAATAAAAAGGATTATTAAGTAATTTAAGTGAAATAGTTAAAAGTGTAAAATTTTGAAAGTTTAATGAAATGAGTGGAATTTTTAGAAGTTAAGGGGCTTAAGCGAAATTTGTCAGATATTTTAAGAGAATTCTCTAAAATCAGTGGCATTCTCGTAATTTTGAGAAATAGTCAGCTTGGATCCATGCCTATAAATAGGTGTGTGCTGCATCAGTTTGAAAGAAAAAGGAAAAAAGAGAAGAGAGAAAAACAAAGGGCAAAGTGAAGAGAGAGAGAGAAAGAGAAAGAGAAAAAAAAAAAAGGAAGAGAGAGTGAGAGCTCACGTCAGTAGAGTTGGAGCATGAATAATCAAGTTTAAGTAATTTCCCAAGAGGTAAGGTTTTATTCTATGAATTTATTTATGAAAATTGAAAGAAATATTTAGATGCATGTTGAGCTAGTGAGCTAGAGAGCTGAGTTCATGAGCTAGAGAGCTCAAGCTAGAGATCTAAGCTAGTGAGCTAGATAGCTAAGTTAGAGAGCTGAGTTAGTGAGCTAGATAGTTGAGCTAGTAAGCTAGAGAGTTGAGCTCGTTAGCTAGAAAGATGAGCTAGTGAGCTAGAGAGCTAGATAGCTGAGTTAGAGAGCTAAGCTAGTGAGCTAGAAAGCTGAGCTAGTGAGCTAGAGAGCTAGATAGCTGAGTTAGAGAGCTAAGCTAGAGAGCTAGATAGCTGAGTTAGAGAGCTAAGCTAGTGAGCTAGAGAGCTGAGCTAGTGAGCTAGAGCTGAGTTAGTGAGCTAGAGCTGAGTTAGTGAGCTAGAGAGCTGAGTTAGTAAGCTAGAGAGCTGAGCTCGTTAGCTAGAGAGCTGAGCTAGTGAGCTAGAGAGCTAGATAGTTGAGTTAGAGAGCTGAGTTAGGGAGCTAGAGAGTTGAGCTAGTGAGCTAGAGAGCTGAGCTAGTGAGCTAGAGAGCTGAGCTAGTTAGCTAGAGAGCTGAGCTCGTTAGCTAGAGAGCTGAGCTAATGAGCTAGAGAGCTGAGTTAGAGAGCTGAGCTAGTGAGCTATGGAGCTGAAGTAGTTAGCTAGGGAGCTAGAGAGTTGAGCTAGTGAGCTAGAGTGCTAAGCGAGCTAGAGAGCTGAGCTAATGAGCTAGAGAGTTGAGTTAGAGAGCTGAGCTAGAGAGCTGAGGTAGTCAGCTAGGGAGCTGAGGTAGTGAGCTAGAGAGCTGAGCTAGTGAGCTAGAGAGCTAGATAGCTGAGTTAGAGAGCTGAGTTAGTGAGCTAGATAGCTGAGCTAGTAAGCTAGAGAGCTGAGCTAGTGAGCTAGAGAGCTGAGCTAGTGAGCTAGAGAGCTAGATAGTTGAGTTAGAGAGCTGAGCTAGTGAGCTAGAGAGCTAGATAGTTGAGTTAGAGAGCTGAGCTAGGGAGCTAGAGAGCTGAGTTAGGGAGCTAGATTGCTGAGCTAGTGAGCTAGAGAGCTGAGCTAGAGCTAGAGCTGAGAGCTAGCTAGTTAGAGCTAGAGCAGAAAGCAGCAAGCTAGAGAAGGACATTGAGCAGCGAGCTAAGAAGGTCGCTGAGGTAGTAAGCATCCAGTGAAATGTGAGGTTTATTTAAGTTTGTTTTTATACGTATTATCAATTGAGTATTCATAATTTCAATATTCTATTGTAGTGGTCTGATGACTAATTGAGTAAGTTGATTAGCATGTGCTTATTTTATAAAATGCATATGTAGTTGCAAAATAATTAAAGTTAGGGAACTACGAGGGCTTTGATCCTAATGATGAATTAGGTACGTAGGCGTTTGAGAGAAAAACTTAAACTCAAGCCCAAATAAAATAAAATAAGTATTTTAGTATGCTTTTAATTTATGTGATGCATATGAGATACAAAAGTATATACAGAAATTTTCTATATTTTAGAAATAAAGCAAGTTATTTATATTTATTTGCATGTCAGAAAGATGCATGTTAGAAAAGATTTTAAGAAAAGATTTCAGAAAGTATTTTAAAAAAAGATTTCTTAATGAGCTTCGAAAGAATTTTCAGATTATGATTTATAAAGTATTTCATAAAAATACTTTTAGTTATATCTTTGGGGAAAAGAAAGCTTTTTAAATTTTATAAAAAAACATTTTATTACGCCTATAGTTTACCCTAACCCCCAAAGAGCCCAGTTGAGTACCCTATGCGTGTACGGTAGATGTGAGAGAGTCACTAACCGAGAAAGGAGTCTGGTCGACTCCAGAGAGAGAGAGTAAATTGAGTCACCCTCTGCACGTATATGGGTAGTGTAGATACGTCCGATTGCGAGAGGGTAACGCGTGCCCAGAGTTTACGCATCGGCGACTACATAGGGCAGATTCTCTCATTCCTAGTGGTTAGCTAGAGACTTGATGCTACCACAACAGGAGTAGTTTCCCTGGGTTGCCATTAAGGTGAGATAAGAGAAAAGTTTTAGAAAGAAATTCAAAAATGAATTTCAGAAATAGTTTTCGAAATAGTTTTCTAAAAAGTATTTTAGAAAAAATATAAAACTATTTTCTATAGTGTGTTAAAGTATTATTCTCATTGAATTTATGTTGCCATGCTTTTGTATTGTGTATAAAATCCTCCCCAAGTGCAGGTTCAGGAGTTTCAGGTACCTTGTACACCATGCAGATTATGTGGGTTCCAACCATCAACGCAGTATAGTTCTTGTTGTATAAAGATATTACTGATAGTTGTTATCATGAAATTGTTATAAATTTCAGATTTATAAACCTATGCAACAACAATAGTTTTTTTTTTTATAGTTGCATATTTTCAGAAAGTTGTATATTTATGATTTATGAGAAAATTTTTTTTTAGGCTTATAAACAAGGGAAGTTAGCAGTTAAGGGTTCGCTCCATGAGGTCCTTTTGGATCAGAATAGTTAGACTCCAGAAGAGGCTCATAGGGTGCCCGGCAGGGCCGCCGGATTCAGAGTAGGAATTCGAGCCAGGTCCTGTCATTAGACGTATTACCGGTCAGAGTACTTCTATCGTGCATGGCATAGTCGGGGCATGTTACTAACAGCGGGAAAATGGGACTTTAGTAGTCAGTCAGTTCAAAGTCACCCTCTGCACGAGTGGAGTATATAGAGTTAGCGCGCTATCTATTTTGTGGTGATGTAGAATTCCACCGCATTTACCGGATTGTGACTTGAGCGATATAGAATTTCGCCTTGTCACCTTATATGGCATTAGTGATGTAGAATTCCACCTTGTCATGATGCCTAGAGTACCATTATAATATGGTTGGCTAGTAGAAAAATAGAAAAATGCTATGAATTTGATTATGAGTTTAGACAACAGAAACTGATTTTAGAAATTTATAATTTAGTATTTATTATGAAAAGAATTTTTAATTCATAGTTAATGCATTTGAATTCATAGTTATTCATTTTAATAGTTATTACAATTTAAATGAAATCTTATGACACTCATTGGGCTAGTAGCTCATTCCCCAAAATTTCCAAAACATTTCAGGTACAGGTACGGGTACATCAGAAGCTGGGATCTCGACTCCAGCAAAATAAAAGTGTTGTGGTGTACATAAATAAATAGTAGAAATAATGTATGATTTTAACAAATTGATAGAAGTTAAAGTTTTGTATAGAGCTTGTGACTTTGTACGTTTATAAACTGGTTAATAGTTATAGAATGTTATTTTATGAAAATGACTGTAGTTTCAATTGTGAATTGTTGCAATTATATAAATTGTTATGGTTGAAAGTGATTACCGGATTTTAATCTGATGACCGTAGTTGGTGTTTATAAAAATTTAAAAGTGTTTTAAAAGTTTTTCTTACAGGAATAAAATTTTTGGGATTTATCGAAAAATAGTAGTTATGCCGTCAAATTTTTTTAACTCCAAATGGATTTTATTACAATTATATGACTATTTAATAGTTAAATTAGCTCAACTTCATGGAAATTCTTCAGTCGACCTAGATATCGGCTGGAGGGTGACCGTGGGGTGCCGGCGGGATCCCTATTATACAGAAATAGTAGTTTAGAAGGATAGGGACCCGTCATTAACAAAACCACATCTCCTTTTCACCTTCATGTATTCGATGAAAAAGGGGTGTTTCCAAATTTTTATTTTCGATTCAATTTTTTTTATCACATAAATAAATCAAACATTATCCAAATAACACACAAATGGGATGGAAATGACAAAATACCCCTAGCTTCTTCTCCACATACCATTCGGCTAAGGGGTGTATTTTTTTCAAATTTTTGTTCTACTCATTATTTCATCACAAAAACCATTCAAATATCATTAGAATAATAAGTAAATACGCTTGAAACGACGAAAATACCTCTAGGTTACTCTAGACATCAAATTCAGCCTAGAGGATTTATTTTTCGAATTCGTTTTCAAAATCCTTTTTCAACCCATAATTAATTCAAAAAGCATGCAAATAACACATAAATACCATCCATACTTATTTATCACATCAAAGAAACAAAATCATCAAGTTTCAAAAGCATTTTCAATTTACAAACACACTAACAAACTTGAATTTTCAAGATATGTGTACACCAACTTTTTTGGGGTCGCTTTTGGCTTTCCCACACCTTAAATTGAAGCCTAAAACTTTGCTTGATCCTTAGCTTGACTTCCTTGATGCAAACCCTCACCTAGGGTTTCAAAATATTACAATTTTCAATATAAAAATTAAAACAACAATTCTAAATGCAAAAATAACCTCATCTACATGCTCAAGGGATGATCTAGATCATTTCTAACCCAAACCATCATAAAAATCAAAACCCACATCAACATACCTTGAATTGCACCTTTTCTAACAAAATCAAACTTGGAAATCTTGATGGGTTTTGTTGAATTTATGAGCTTGATCACCTAGATGATGGAAAGAATAGGTTTTGTTGATGATTTGGGGGCTTGGATTGAAGAAAGATTGAGAGAAAAGGAGGGAGAGGTGGACGGCAATTGAAGGAAGAAGAGAAGAAAATGAATTTTTCAAGTCAACTTCACTATATATACTAAGCTACTTCTTCAATTTCCACTTTTGCTCCAACTCTTTCTTTAATTGCATTTAGGCCCCTCATCACACTTGTCAAGTCCCCATTGGATAACTTTGACATCTCACTTTTCCACTAACTTCATTTCACCATACATTTGTCACATTTTTATTTGTTATTCCAACTTTTGACTTTTACTTGTCACATTCCCATTGGTTCCAAAAATAATCCCATGAAATGCATTCTAACTTACTCTCATTTGATTATTCAATGATATTTTTTCATCGCTCAATCTCTCCCATTAAATCTTTAATTAAATCCATTACTAAGAAAAATATCTCCGAAATTTATTAAAGTCTCTAAATAAATAACGAAATATATAATATCACACTAATTCGCTCAATTCCTAATTTAATCCAACTTATCGAATTAAATTATTTAAATCAACAGAAACTAATCATACGGAGGCGATACATTAACCTTATTTATCAATATAATTATCATCATTAATTATATATTTTAACTATATACATTATTAGACCCACTTAAATTAATTTCGATCCGTTTAAAATTTGGGCTTCAATTAATCTTCTAGATCCATGAGGATTCGGATTTTACATATATACTGGTTAATAATATATAAATTAATAGTTTGTTATTTATTAATGTTAATATTTAGGGTATACATATGTTTATGCACACTTATATTTAATAATGGTTTATAATCATATTATATAGTACAAATATATATTATTAATTTGTATATTACCTATCAGTATATACCATAACTAGTAATATTCAATATAATAATACTAATAGTCATATATTTAAATAATATAATATATATATGAAGAATAATACCGTATATGTATAAATTTTAATATGTGCTACTCTTATTTATGTTATCAATATATGTTATATAGTTTATAATATATTATTAATCTTATTTATCAATATAATTATCATAATTAATTATATGTTTAAACCCATAATTAATATCATTTAATTATTATGTATTTATACTTTTAACTATATAAATTTGACTATATCATTATAGTTAAATATATATATTACCATTATTACATGATTATAAAATTTATCATGAGAATAAGAATGACGAGTGTAACATATGATTGGTATACATATAAATATAAAGCATACATATCAGGTGTTGGAAAATGAGATTATATCATTAATATTATAACCCTATGTTATAGCATTTATAATACTTACTATATTTATAATTTTATAATCCTATAATTATTATTTAATATATATTAAATACATGTATCAATAATGATATTAACTATTAATAGTAAATATAATATATACACCCTTATAATATATACAGTTAATCAATATGTTATAATGTATTAAATTATTTTAAAATATATATAATGACTATATTATTTGATGAGAATGCATAATAGGTGTATATTATTATAATTAATAACCTTTAATTATGATAGATAACAACCCTATATGAGTAATTATATATTATATAAACATGGACACTAAAACTAATAATATTTAATATGTAATAAAATTTTATCAAATAAAATAATTAAAGGATAATAATCATAACTTTTATTGTGATTACAGTTTATTAATTAAAATAATATACATCTTTTATACATTAAATATATATTATGATAATATATTATAACGACTCATCCTCTTCCCATTTGACTATTTTTATATAACGACCCATCATCTTCCCATGTTGGGCCGGGACCTTCCTGGGTGCATGGACTCACCCATCCTTCGGTCCAGGTACTGTCCCTTAGCCTTTAGGGATTTCATACGCGTCCCACATCCCTCGAACCCATGACCAAGGTCATATAGTCAAATGGGAAGCAAGATGTGTACCAATCTCAATTGGTACACATCTTGCTTCCCATTTGACTATATGGCATTGGTCATGGGTTCGAGGGGTGTGGGACGCGTATAAAATCCCTAAAGGCTAAGGGACAGTACCTGGACCGAAGGATGGGTGAGTCCATGCACCCAGGAAGGTCCCGGCCCAACATGGGAAGAGGATGGGTCGTTATATAAAAAATAGTAATGGTTAAATTAAGATAAGGGCATGTAACGAAAAGAATATAAACTCTGAACTACGAGGGCTTTGATCCTCTGTAGATAATCGAGGTACGTAGGCGTTTGGGAGTGCCCAAACTCAAGCCCAAAATATTTTAGAAAATATTTTGAATTGTATATAATGCATATGTTTTGTTTTATGGTTAAAAATGATTCCACTGAAAGTTTTTAAATGTTCTTGTGGTTAAAGTGTGTGGACCTGAGGTCCTGAAAATGGTAGTGGAGAAAATGAATGAATTTTAGAAGTGTTTATGATTTTATTTGCAGGTTTTGTAAAATTGGAATGTCCGAAAAACAGAGGAAACTCTGTCCTTTTTTCTGCAAAATTTTTAATGGAATAAATGGTTTACTGGTTTGTTTTCATAGAAAAAGAAAAAAAAAATTTCCCACCACATTTTTCGATAGTTGATGAAAAGAATAAATGTTTTAATCGGGTTCGCTCCACGGATTCTAAGTTAATTGTTTAAAGAAAAGGTTTTCGGTGCCCGTTGGAGTGTCAGGAGGGCTTCCCACGGATTCAAGGGGTTAAATCCGGGTTGGGTCCCTTCATATATAATATTAAATATTTAAAGAATTATACATGGTGTATAATAATGACTGATATAAAGGTGTATATTATTATAAAACCGTGATAAATGGTTTATTTAAATTAATCAATATAACATATAGTTATTTTGCTTTTATTGTATATAGTGTATTTTAATATATATAGTAATATATTAATATATATTAAATGCTTTTATATTATGTATATAATATATTAAATACAATTAGTTATATAATATTACATAGTAATATTTAATATAATAATATTAATAGTCATATATCTAAATACTGTAATATATATGATGAATAATATGACATATGTATAAATTTTAATATGTACCACTCATATTTATGTTATTAATATATATTATATAATTTATAATATATTATTAACCTTACTTATCGATATAATTATCATAATTACTTATATGCTTAAACGTATAATTAATATAATTTAATTATTATATATTTAAATTTTAATTATAAACATTTGACCATATCATAATAGTCAAATGTATATACTACCGTTTTTGTATGATTACAAAATTTATAATGAGAAAAAATAATAATAATAATAATGAGTGTAACATAGAATTGGTATAAATACAAATATATAATATACATAACAGATGTTGGACAATGAAATTATATCATTAATTTTATTATTTAATTATTATAAAGTATTTGTATAGTTTATATTATTAGAAAAGCTATAAATATTAATATATATGTATACACATTGTGTTTGTATAGTTTATATATTACTAAAAGCCATATTCAACCAAAATTATATCTTCACATATAATTTATACTATAATATATTTAAATATTAATAATATACAATTATCATAGTTGTATTAAGATAAATATATATGTTATATCTTAATATTAATAGTTTTTTATATTTTATTTATTAACGTATTTTTTATACATACTATTGTCAAATTCAATAATCAATTATCATGTATATAGGTCAAATTATAATCTTATTTACTCATATATGAACATAAAAATTATATATATTATAGCTTTGAAAAGACACTAATACCCTTCATTTATATATTATAGTCATAATAATAGAGATCTTATGAAAAACCCCCATGAAAAGTAAACTAATCGAAATTTACCCCCGATTTCTTTTCTTAGATGAACTAGCCCCCACAATTAACTTTTCATAATATACCTAGTTTTTTTTCGAGCAAAATACATAAAACCCCCCTGAGGTAAGCCTTTAAACTTTCATAGTTAAAGTTTGATATTTATAACACAATGCCCCCCATTTAACGATCAAAAATAGTTAAATATAACTTATTACTGTTTTCTATAATAAAAAGACAAAAATGCCCTTAATTTTTAAATTATTTTTTTAAAAAAAATTAAAATAATAAATATTAATTTAATTAAAAATCTTTCACCAGAACTCAAATGGATCTCAGAATCCTCATCATCAACTCCAAACATCATCAAATCCAAACTCAAAAACCAAATTTAAACTCCATCTCAAAATATTGAACCATGTTCAAAAAATTCAAATTCAAACTCAAACTCTATCAATCTTGAAAAGTCAAACTCAAACTCCATCATCACCATTCAACACTCCTGTTAAAAAAAATCATCAATATTGAACCCAGATTTCATAAATCTGGATTCGATTTGAACCCAGATAAAATTTGGGTTCGATTCGAACCCAAACGACGAACTCAGACGTCTGGGTTCGTTTAGGTTCGAGATGAACCCAGTCTGGGTTAGAGATGAACCCAGTCTAGGTTCGAGACCGAACGGAGACGAACCCAGATCTGGGTTCGTCGAACGGAGACGAACCCAGATCTGGGTTCGTCGAACGGAGACGAACCCAGATCTGGGTTCGTCGAACGGAGACAAACCCAGATCGGTTCGGTCTCGAACCCAGACGAACCTAGATCTGGGTTCGAGTTCGTCTCGATTCGGTCTCGAACCCAGAAGAACCCCGATTGGGTTCGTCAAATCAAACCCAGATCTGGGTTCGTCTCGGTTCATCTCCAACCCAAACGAATCCAGATCTGGGTTCGCCGAACCGAGACGAAACCAGATCGGGTTCGTCTCGGTTCATCTCGAACCCGAACCCAGACTCGATTCATCACAGATCTGAGTTCGTCTCCGTTCGACGAACCCATCGAACCCAGATTTAGGTTCGTCTCTGGGTTCGTCAATCGAACCCAAAGCTGCGAGAGAAGAAGAAGAAGAAGAAGAAGATGGTGGATGGGGTTGTTGGGTCTGGTGGTCGAACCCAGATCTGGGCTCGATTGACAAACCCAAGTTTGCGAGAGAAGAAAAAAATGGTGGAGAGGTCTACGAGAGAGGAAGATGGTGGAGGGGTCTGGTGGTGGAGGGTATCAGAGATGAAAAATGATTTCAGTAATTTTTCTTATCACTAAATGACCAAATTACCCTTGATCAATCAAACGTTGACTAACAATGACTGATGACTCGGGGGTATTGTGTTATAAAACTCAAACTTTGACCATGAAAGTTTAAGAGCTTACCTCATATGTATACACATTGTATATGTATAATTTATATATCATTAAAAGCCATATTCAACACAAATTATATCATCACATATAATTTATAAAATAATATATTTAAATATTAATAATATATATCCAATGACATTAACATACATTAAATGCTTTTATATTATGTATATAGTGTATTGAATATTAAGTTATATAATATTACCTAATAATATTTCATATTAATGTTATCGAAATATTATAATATATCACGTATAAATTTTAATATGTACTACTTTTATTTATGCTATTAATATATATTATATAGTATACAATAATTATTAATCTTATTTATCAATATAATTATCACCATTAATTATATGTTTAAACGTTTAATTAATATCATCTAATTATTATATATTTATATTTTAACTATATACATTTGATCATATCACAATAATCAAAAATATATATTACCTTGTATGATTATAAAATTTATTATGAGAAAAAAAAAGAAATTGATGAGTATAACATAAAATTGGTATAAATATAAATATATAATATACATGACAAGAGTTGAAGAATGAAATTATATCATTAATATTATTATTTAAATATTATAAATTATTTGTATAGTTTATATTATTAGATATGCTATAAATATTAATATATATACATATTGTATATGTATAATTTATATATCATTAAAAGCCATATTCAACACAAATTATATCATCACATATAATTTATACCATAATATATTTAAATATTAATAATATATATCCAATGACATTAACATACATTAAATGCTTTTATATTATGTATATAGTGTGTTGTATATTAAGTTATATAATATTACCTAATAATATTTAATATTAATGTTATCGAAATATTATAATATATCAGTATAAATTTTAATATGTACTACTTTTATTTAGGCTATTAACATATATTATATAGTATACAATAATTATTAATCTTATTCATCAATATAATTATCACCATTAATTATATGTTTAAACGTTTAATTAAATATCATCTAATTATTATATATTTATATTTTAACTATATACATTTGACCATATCACAATAATCAAAAGTATATATTACCTTGTATGATTATAAAATTTATTATGAGAAAAAAAAAGAAATTGATGAGTATAACATAAAATTGGTATAAATATAAATATATAATATACATGACAAGAGTTGAAGAATGAAATTATATCATTAATATTATTATTTAAATATTATAAATTATTTGTATAGTTTATATTATTAGATATGCTATAAATATTAATATATATACATATTGTATATGTATAATTTATATATCATTAAAAGCCATATTCAACACAAATTATATCATCACATATAATTTATACCATAATATATTTAAATATTAATAATATATATCCAATGACATTAACATACATTAAATGCTTTTATATTATGTATATAGTGTGTTGTATATTAAGTTATATAATATTACCTAATAATATTTAATATTAATGTTATCGAAATATTATAATATATCAGTATAAATTTTAATATGTACTACTTTTATTTAGGCTATTAATATATATTATATAGTATACAATAATTATTAATCTTATTCATCAATATAATTATCACCATTAATTATATGTTTAAACGTTTAATTAAATATCATCTAATTATTATATATTTATATTTTAACTATATACATTTGACCATATCACAATAATCAAAAGTATATATTACCTTGTATGATTATAAAATTTATTATGAGAAAAAAAAAGAAATTGATGAGTATAACATAAAATTGGTATAAATATAAATATATAATATACATGACAAGTGTTAGAAGAATGAAATTATATCATTAATATTATTATCTAAATATTATAAATTATTTGCATAGTTTATATTATTAGATATGCTATAAATATTAATATATATATATACACATTGTATATGTATAATTTATATATCATTAAAAGCCATATTCAACACAAATTATATCATCACATATAATTTATACCATAATATATTTAAATATTAATAATATATATCCAATGACATTAACATACATTAAATGCTTTTATATTATGTATATAGTGTGTTGTATATTAAGTTATATAATATTACCTAATAATATTTAATATTAATGTTATCGAAATATTATAATATATCACGTATAAATTTTAATATGTACTACTTTTATTTAGGCTATTAATATATATTATATAGTATACAATAATTATTAATCTTATTCATCAATATAATTATCACCATTAATTATATGTTTAAACGTTTAAATTAATATCATCTAATTATTATATATTTATATTTTAACTATATACATTTGACCATATCACAATAATCAAAAGTATATATTACCTTGTATGATTATAAAATTTATTATGAGAAAAAAAAAGAAATTGATGAGTATAACATAAAATTGATATAAATATAAATACATAATATACATGACAAGTGTTGAAGAATGAAATTATATCATTAATATTATTATTTAAATATTATAAATTATTTGTATAGTTTATATTATTAGATATCCTATAAATATTAATATATATATACACATTGTATATGTATAATTTATATATCATTAAAAGCCATATTCAACACAAATTATATCATCACATATAATTTATACTATAATATATTTAATATATATCCAATGACATTAACATACATTAAATGCTTTTATATTATGTATATAGTGTATTGAATATTAAGTTACATAATATTACCTAATAATATTTAATATTAATGTTATCGAAATATTATAATATATTACCTAATAATATTTAATATTAATGTTATCGAAATATTATAATATATCACGTATAAATTTTAATATGTAATACTTTTATTTATGCTATTAATATATATTATATAGTATACAATAATTATTAATCTTATTTATCAATATAATTATCACCATTAATTATATGTTTAAACGTTTAATTAATATCATCTAATTATTATATATTTATATTTTAACTATATACATTTGACCATATCACAATAATCAAAAGTATATATTACCTTGTATGATTATAAAATTTATTATGAGAAAAAAAAAAATTGATGAGTATAACATAAAATTGGTATAAATATAAATATATAATATACATGACAAGTGTTGAAGAATGAAATTATATCATTAATATTATTATTTAAATATTATAAATTATTTGTATAGTTTATATTATTAGATATACTATAAATATTAATATATATATACACATTGTACATATATAATTTATATATCATTAAAAGTCATATTCAACACAAATTATATCATCATATATATTTTATACCATAATATATTTAAATATTATATCCAATGACATTAACATACATTAAATGCTTTTATATTATGTATATAGTGCATTGAATACTAAATTATATAATATTACCTAATAATATTTAATATTAATCTTATCCAAATATTATAATATATCACGTATAAATTATAATATGTATTACGTTATTTATGCTATTAATGTATATTATATAATTTACAATAATTATTAATCTTATTTATCAATATAATTATCACCATTAATTATATGTTTAAACATTTAATTAATATCATATAATTATTATATATTTATATTTTAACTATATACATTTGACCATATCACAATAATCAAAAGTATATATTACCTTGTATGATTATAAAATTTATTATGAGAAAAAAAAAAAAATTGATGAGTATAACGTAAAATTGGTATAAATATAAATATATAATATACATGACAAGTGTTGAAGAATGAAATTATATCATTAATATTATTATTTGAATATTATAAATTATTAGATATGCTATAAATATTAATATATATATATATATGTATACACATTGTGTATGTATAATTTATATATCACTAAAAGCCATATTCAACACAAATTATATCATCATATATAATTTATACCATAATATATTTAAATATTAATAATATATATCCAATGACATTAATATACATTAAATGCTTTTATATTATGTTTATACTATATTGAATACTAAGTTATATAATATTACCCGGTAATAGTCATATATCCAAATATTATAATATATGATCAACTATATGGTAAATGTATAAATTTTAATATGTACAAATTTTATTTATGCTATTGATATATATTATATAGTTTATAATAATTATTAGCCTTCTATCAAAATTATGAAAAATGCCTATCATACCTTTCAAATTTATGTAATGACAATGATTAATAAAAATATTAAATTAAAAAATAAAAAATAATAGATTTTCTAATCTTCTTAGTTTCTAGGTGGCTGGAATCCCACCTTTTTCTAGATTTCTAGCAACTTGAAAACCCAAATATGGGTTAAAGATTGTTGTTTGCTAGTTTCTCAACAACACACAAATACACCAGAAAGGAGAGGAGAGTAAGGAGGAACCGTCTTCCCCTCACCCGACCCACCACCCAGAACAACCCACCCACTACTAAGAACAATCCAAAACCACCCACCCGCAACCACTCCAAACCACCCATAACAACGAACATCATCTGGGTTCGACAGATGATGGAAGAGGAAGCGAAGAGGGAAGCTTTGTCAGTTTTGGAATCGTCGACCTCGCGTCGACTGTGGAGAGAAAGAAGAGATGAAGAGGAAGAAGTTGAATGTCGACAGAGAGATGAAGAAGATTATTATTTACTTTTTTTTTTAATTTTTTATTTTTTACATAATTTAATTATTTGGCAACTAGCCCAAGTTAAAGAAAAAAAAAAAAAAGATTAACATTAAAGTAGAATTAGAGAGTTGTGCTTTGTGTTCTATTGATTGACAGCTACTTATCTTGGTCTCATTAAGAAAGAAAGAGGGAGATAATAGAAAAAAAAAAAGTAGAAACTGGAGAATAAAAAAAGACAAAAAAAACATAGTAAAAGAAGAGAGATTTTTAGAGAGGAGAGAGAGTTTAAGGAAATGATTATGAATTGATAGAAATTAGAAAAAGACAAGTTGCTGAAAGTATAAGAGAGATACGAATGGTTTTGTGTGGTAATTGATAGAGAGAGAAGTAGAGATGAAAATAAGTTTGAAACTAGAGGGAGAGAGGGCTAATCAAAACAGAACAATAGAAAGAGCTAAAAATAAGAGAGATTTTTGTTAGCGAAACCAGCCAAAACTACAAAGAATGAAGGAGAAAAAGAAGACGAGAAGCAAAAGAAAGAAAGAGATATCAATAGAAAAAAAACAAATATGGAGGAAGAAGAAATAGAATAGAACTCACAAAAAAAATATAAAGAAACAAGAGATAACAGCAAGAAGACCAATATACCACCATCAAGTTTTAGTATTAAGCATCTATCCTTAATTATAATTATTGATATATATATAATTATAACCTCACCTTTGTGTGAAAGTGAATATTCCATACCTGATCTTGCATGTTTTTAACCTCACCTTTGTACTTATAGTCTCATCCGTATTTGTATCAACACCTCAAAAGTTCCTTTGTGACCATCTTGAGAGAGAAAAGAAAGACTGTTGAATTAAATGATTTTAGTAATTATAGACCCAACAAAATTTAAATTGAATAAAATATACCATACCAAATCTTTTGGCTCTGGTTCAATCAATTCTCTTTGCTTGGTATTGACTTGTTGTATCTACTGCAAATTAGTAGAGGTACAATTATACTAGATAATATAGAATTTATACAAGATAACAAAGAAATTTAAGGGGAGAAACATACCACCGTCCAGTAACCCAATAACCAAGAAAATTTACATGTGTTGAATAACCTAATAACAAAGACAATTGCACACAAAAAAGGACCAAAAGTAAATAAATTCTTTAGACACCCCTTTACTAAGTATTAGATTGCATCCACCCTCTGATTATAGAAATGTTGCATCATCAATTACCAAACTGTAGTTTGGAAAAGTTAGGACATGTGCTCTTTCCTAATGGATAATGACAAATTAAAATTGATTATAAACATGAATGAAGTCCATACCTGTGACATATTGATAATGCACTTATAAAATATCTTTCCCCTATGGTCAACTATGCTCTAACAACTCAACAAACTGCAAAAAAATATTTACAAAAGTAAATAAAATTAAAATCCAACTTCGAAATACAAATAATTTGTTATCATTTAACAATAAATATAATTAAACAAAATAAAGCTACAACAAATTAAACAGAAATAGCTAATATGATTGAAAACTTAAAAATATAATTAAAATTAAAAAACTATTAGATGTTCAACTTACGAATTTTATTGACGTGACTAATGAAAAATAATCAACATTGTAAATCAACTAATTTAACAAGTGAACTTTTGAATATTACAAGAAAAAATCATCATGAAAAATACCTGAATTATTGAAAATATTTACTATTCTATAAGCAAATAAATTAGCCATATTAAATTAAATTTTTAAAATAAAGACCAAATGATTACCTTCTCAATTAAATCTAAAATACATGCTAAAACAATTGAGAGAACAAAATTAGACATGCAGCATTATCTTATTATAGGTACAACCTCATCCTATGATAAAGCATTGTTTACCTCATTGAAATGTTGAATAAGTATATTTCCACACTAGTACCTGAAGAAGGTCCAGAAATGGAACATAGAACTAGAGCAATTGTATATCAACAGACAATCACATTTAGACATGCACAAACAAAATAGCAAATCAGAGAGCATTTGCAAGCTAAAGATGAAATCTTATTAAAATTATTGATCCCTGTAATGGTAAGAGACTTCTTTTGTATGCTAACATCGGGGCATTAGTACAATTAAAACATTATCATGAGAATGGTATCTAATAACTTAATTGTTTGAAATTGCATTGTGCTCTGTGCTCAAACAAAATTTTTATAAGTAAACATGCAAAAACTAAAAACATAACATTTACATGTTATATTTAAAGCATTCAAAGTCATAAATTTCCATAACTCCAATCTGAATATGAGAGTTCAAATCTTGCCCAACAGATCTATTAATCTTTTTAACAATCTTGGAAGAAACATTCAAACCATTCAACTCTTTTAGGAAAAACATAGATTAAGAGGAACAGTTATTGATGATATAAAGGGGTATACCAGTCAAATAGGTGAGAATAAACAGTCTTCGCCAATTTGCATCTTGACTAGCAATAGCAGCATTACAGTCTTTAATAATACTTCCTTCACGAGTTAGAATTGTACGAGTACAAAGCGTAGCCAACAAAAAGTTTACATCACACCTGATCAAAGACATTTCAAGCATCTAAAACAAAAAATTTTAACATCTTATTGTGTACGTCACCTATGGATATAGGTTATATGCATCTAGCTAAACAACTCAACTTGACGAAACTTGCTCTCAAACATCCATAGATTCTCAATCACAGTACACTTATTAATGCAATTCTTACGCCAAAATCCCTTTTTTTGGATACCCACCCAGGACTCCCCCCTACCTTCCAATTCTTATCCTTATTGATGCAATTTTTAAGCTATCCTCAAACTGTACGTTTGAAACATAAATGAGAACAAAGGATTCTCTACTCCCATATTATTTCTGAGCAAATTACACAAATAAATATAAAATATTACCATCATAGTCAAAAAAACCAGCTTAATCATAGAAAATGAACTCTATAAAAAAAACAATTGGACTCGGATTCAGTGTGGATCCGACTTTTACTGATGTTTTGATGTAAAAGAAGAAAGAATAAAATATTATCATATTTAAAAGTCAATGTAGCAACAAATTAACCATTAACATATTTAAAATTACAAGGCAATGTAGCAATAAATTAATGTCTCAACCTCTTTCTTAATATCAATCAGTTTTTGGTTTTACCTCTTTCATCCAAAATGACACTAACTTTCTCTTCCAATTCATAAAGGACTTGCAAAAGCATCCAACCTAATTTAGCTCCTTATCTCAAAGAACTTACAAGTTCATAAATTTGATAAAAAAGACAAAATCAGTTTTTAGCGTAAAAAACTTTAATAAATATATCCAAACATAAATACTAATCATCTAGAGGAACCATGAGAATAACTACAGAAGCCTTCAAATCAAAGTTATAAATATGCATCTCACGTCAAAAATGCACACCTTGCACCTTGCACCTTAGGCTTCACGGCCCCTTCGAGCCTCGATGCTCCTTGAGCTTTTTAAAACTATGGATGCAACCCAACATAATAATGACATAATATTCTGTGTTGTAAATGAACTAGTCATACTCATTAACATGGATGCAAAAGTACACAGACAAACACATAATAGTTATTCAAGGAAAGACTATACGCAAAATTTATTGTTGAAAGTTCAACAAAAATCTACTCCTCATTAGCGGTAGCAGCATCTTTTGACAAGCAAAATTCCTTTTCGGACAACAAAATTATACTGTTGAGGCAACTGACACAAAATGATACATAAAACACATTTTAAGAAACAAATATAACACACAATTCCTCACTCTTTCCTTGTGCCAATTTAAAGAGCTAGAGTATTCACTAAATTGTCTCTCCACCTGGAAGTCAACAAAAATGATTGAACCATAATAGATGGGGCATCGTGTGCAACATATTGAACTTTCATGCTAAAAATATGCAATAGACTGAATTTTCACATCAAAAGAATATGCAATGGATAACCAAGTAAGAACATAAAGGTGTAATAAAAAAGAATATGACTATAACACACTTACATCTGAAAGTTTTGCTAACAAGTCTGCCTTAAGATCAGCATGTGTTCTACGCAACTCAACAAGACTGTCAACTTTAGCAATCAACTCCTCATTAAGCCAAATACTATGCCTCTCGATAAGTTCTTTCTCCTGTTTACATCTAAAATTGACATATGAAATGTGGTGTTACTTCAAGCAGACCAAATATATATATATATATATGAGATTGACAAAGGTTTGCTAGAGATGCATCACATATGAAATCAAATCAACCAATGGTTTTATATTCTCAAATAAATAAATAAAATAAGTAAAAATAAAAAGCAATGGCGATTTCATTCATTGGAAGTCTTGAAATCTACTGAACAACAAAAGAACTAGCAAACACATCTAATCCTAAAACAATTACAACATAACTATAGAAATTATAAAAGCATAACCATCCACCCCAAATTTGGAGCACCCCAAGAAATTGGCATTGTCAAAGTCCAAAGGACTTGTCACTCTCTCAACAATTATCATCTTTACACTTATTTTTAACAAATCACATACATAGCACAATTTGTTCTCCCATTGATTTGTTCTCGTACAAAAAATATAAAAAAATAAATAAATAAACCCAACTATTAAGATAAGAATAAAACTTTTTAAAAAAAATTAAATAACCTGCAAAAGACGAGAGTATGAAGCCTGAGAACACGCTAATTGCGCCTCATTTTTGGCAAGTCGGGCTTCCTTTTTCGCAGCATTGTCTATAAAGTTAATCTTCACATCAAAAAAATAATTAATTGTTAAAGAAAAACCAAATTTTGATGTCTAAATATAAAGCCGAAGGAGATATATAATTAAACTCACAATCTTAGCCAGATAGGTCTTGATATTCTTCTCACTTATTTACAAGTCCTCCTCCACCAACCCCATCAACTGTCTTTTAAACTCATGCAACACTGAAACCTCACTCGATACCCTCTCAATCACTCCGTCCTTCCCAATCTGTAAAACATCTAAACTCATCCTCACTGCTTTTACAAATTACAAGTTCAGTATCAACTTTATTTCTTTAAAAACAAACTCAACAACAATAAACACAATCATAACATATTACATCCAAGAAGACAAAATTCAATTGTCAACACAATCACTAAATATAACATATATATACACAAAACTAGTTTTGGCTTGCATGTGCTTAATTGAGGCAGCCAGTTTCTTAATCTAAGCATTATTTGTGTCTATTCTAACACCAAAAACTAGCGACAAATGCTTCAACTGAACCAAGAAGGTTGATGCCAGAGGACAATTGAGGCACAATAATTAGCCTGAAATCATTATGGTCAATGCTTTAACAAGGACCTTGGTGAGCACACCCAAGGCCAACTCTTCCACCTCATTATCATAAATGCCTCTAGCATATACAAATATAAATGATAATAAAATGATAATCAACATGATGAACACAAGCTTCCACTTGGTATTAAGCATCAAGGTATGGGTTCCCAGAAACTTAAAAATTTCATGGGGGTTTTGGCATAATCCCTAAAACAAACAACAAATAAATATATATAGCGTGTATGTACATGTGGCTAAATCAACAAAAGATTAAGCAATCAGCATCATTAAAGCAAGAAAAATCCACATGTGAAAGACACACTTGTATTGAAAGCAAATGAAAAATCTCACACGCTTGAAGTATGCGAATTCTGATGCACTGGGAATTCTCTAAGAATATGTTCCAAGTACTGAAGCAATTAAATGTCCTGTTACCCCGCCGAAGTCATACTTTGTCAACTCAATAATCCAATGAGCTTGACTGGGTACATCAATTGCAAGAGATGCCATAAAGCTGGCCAGCTTAGCAGCAAAATTAGATGTTGAATCTTGATCATTTTGTCCAATAGGAGCTCGAATGAAAGCGGAAAAATAATCAGAAGCACTTCTGCGAGGGAAATCTTGCCACCAAACGGTATTTATTACACTATTCCACTGCAAAAATCATAACCAGTAAATATTACAGCACAAGCTAATCATGAAATTGATCACTAAATAATGTGTATACGGCTAGATAAATCATATATAATCATTTAACATGTAATGCAAAAACAAAATAAGAAACATGTCGACTGCACCAGTATATCTCTTCCTAAAAACCAAAGACATAAATAAGCACTGTCATTAAAATTTGTGTCAAGCTACAGGATGGTACATATTCATAATATAATTTAACAACACTAATAATAAAAACACCAAAGACAACAAATCTGAAAACAAAAGAGGATGGTACATGTTCATAATACAATTTAACAGCTCTAATCACAAAAACGCCAAAGACAACAAATCTGAAAACAGAAGAGCCATCGTAAAAGGTCTATGGTGTCAATAGCTGCACAAAATCAGTCACACTACGAGTCACTAGACTCTAAAATCAATAGTAAGGATGCAGAAAAGTTTCCCTGTGACTCAAAACAGAGAACAACAGAACCAACCCTAGTGTTTTATTGTCGCAGTTTATCAACCTTGCATCTCTTGAAGCTCTCTCTTCCAGTTCTAACACTCATTTTGTTGTCATTCAACACCACTGACTCCTTAACCTTCACCTCCACCACGAGCGCCGACATCGCCATAAGCGACAGACAGCTAGTAGTTCTCAAAATGGAAAAATTGGCATCAAAAGTAAGCCCAAATCCAAAACCAGGCAACGCAATCTTCCCCAAGTCTAGCCACCCATTTTCCAAACCCTAGCCAAACTGAGATTAACCACCCATTATACATCCATTTGTCAGAATGAGATAAGTTTCCGCTTTTCATCAAGCAGGTATTAGTTTGTATTTGCAGAATAATGTAACAGCAAGTAAGCAGATATTAGTTTGTATTTGCAGAATGATGTAACAGCAAGTAATAGATTGCAACCACATAACATTTCCTCAGTAAAGGCTACACAAAAGCCCCTAAATAGGGAATAAACATCAATTATCTATCTTACTTATAATTCAACCAACATTCAATTTTCATTGGCTCATATTAGAATAATTATACCCAGAAAATGTTCAAATGTCAATTATATTAGATAACATATTGACATATCACCACAATCATAAAAACTATATGAGAAATAATAAATTTGGAATTCTAAAATTATTTCACTCACATTTCTAAAAAGCGGATCGAGCAATGGCTTGGCATTGGGAGTTGCAATGACTTTAAGATCTGAAGACCTCTTAGAAAGGGGCTTTAAAGTCTTCAAATGACAATGATAATCAAGGTTTTGTGTGATTAATAAGCAATCAACTTTTGGAACAGCATCGAGCTGCACTAAAGTTGCATGATAATTAGAACAAGCTCATTAATGTTCAAAATAAAAATATTTGTAGATAATAATTTTAGAAGAAGACAGTTATAGAGTTACCTGAAAGTCCTTCAAGAATTTCTTGGCATCATCATAAAAACAAGAAATTCCAAAATCCAAGTTACCCACTAGGATTGGATCAACCAAAATGTTCGATCCACCCACATCCCACAACCAACCATATCCTAAACCAAGAATCCAACAAAAATTCCAAATCCACCTAATTACTAACAATCATCTCTACAAACTGTAAAAAAACAACAATATCAAGAAAAAAGAAAAATCACCTCTAAATGAGTTTGAAGACATTGTACCAGAATCACTTGAATTAACAACAGTTTCTTCAGAAACCACAGCAGTAAACGTATAAGTAAACCTGTAAAGCAACATCAACTTCAAAACCATATAACAATATAGAAAAGTAAACTTTTTGACCAAATAATCACATAAAATATACTTAAACACAACCAAATTAAAAAATTCCCGATATGATCAATAAAACCTAATCATCTACTTAGTTTCATAATAACGGTATTTGTTACACTATTCCACTGCAAAAGTCATAACTAATGAGTATTACAGCACAAGCTGATCATGAAATTAATCATTAAATAATGTGTATATGGTTAGATGAATCATATATAATCATTTAACATGTAATGCAATAACAACAAAATAAGAAACATGTCGTCTGCACCAATAAATCTTTTCCTAAAAACTAAAGACATAAATAAGCAATGACATAAATAGGCACTGACATTAATATTTGTGTCAGGCTACAGGATGATACATGTTCATAATACAATTTAACAGCACTAATCATAAAAACACCAAAGATAGCAAATCTGAAAACAGAAGAGTCATCTTAAAGGGCCTATGGTGTCAGTAGCTACACAAAATCAGTCACACTATGGGTCACCAGACTCTAAAATCAATAGCCAGGATGCTGAAAAGTTTCCCTGTGACTCAAAGTAAAGAAAAACAAAACCAACCTTAGTGTTTTGTTGTTGCAGTTTATATCAACCTTGCGTTTCTTCAAGCTCTCTCTTCCAGTTCCAACACTTAGTTTGTTGTCATTCAACACCACTGACTCCTTACTCCACATTCATCGTGTGCACGGGCGCCACAAGCGACGGGCAACTGGCGATTCTTGAAATGGAAAAATTGGCTTCAAAAGTAGGCCCAAATCCGAAACCAAACAAAGCAATCTTCCCCAAGTCAGGCCACCCATTTTCCAAACCCCAACCAAAGTCCCATTCCTTGAATACCCACCCAAAATTCCCTTAACTTCCAATTCTTACACTTATTGATGCAATTTTTACGCTACCCACAAACGGTACGTTTTGTTCAAACTCACTAATAAGCTATCCAATGTATCCTCAAAAAAATCATCACGCTTACAATCTTGTGTTTCGACTAAAAATAAGTCACTAATGATCCTTACACAATTCTTAGTCTTCTCCAACTTATCACCCAACATTCAAGCTTCAAAAACATCATACATGCACATTGTGGATTTATTTCGCCTTGACTCTATTTCTCACAAGGTTTCACTCATTTCATTCTCTCAAAACCTAGGCTCAACGCTCTTGCAACACATACGAGGTGGAAATTATGTACAAGAAAATCACAAATATTTTACAACGCATGTGAATAAATAATGAAAGGGCGCTAATATGCATTCAAAAGACCTCATGAAAGGAATCAGATATCAATAACATGTCAAACATTGTTTACTCCAACAAAATAGTTAAACTTCTAAAGAGATCAACTAGGTCTTTTCCTTAGGTTGTAATAGGGCCAATGGGTGAATGGCTAAAAGAAAGAAAGGATAAAGTAGTTATCAAATGAACTTTGAATCACAATATGAGTTCTAAGAAATTGATTTTTTAGGCTCTGAACTTCTATTGACTGTTCCACCCTCCCAAGCTGCTTCTTCTTTCTTCTTTTTCAACTTTTTTTTTTTTTTTTTTTTCGATTTCTATTTTTGCACTTTCTTTCCTTTTCATTTTCTTTTTTTGTAATTTCATTTTTTTTTTTTCAAATTCATGCTTATGCTTAAATCTTGTAAGCATGCACAACATTTTTTTTTTTCATTTTTTTTTTTTAATTCACCGCAACTTTACTTCATCAAAGATATTTTTTTTTTTTTCCTTTTCTCACCGTCTTTTGCCTAAAACTTAGTCTCATATGTAAATCCAAGCTCTAAAGGACAAAGCTTAATTATTTTGGGCTTGGACATGGATTTACTTGGGGTAAGAACAAAAGTATTTAGGCTAATTATATGTTTGGCTTCAAATTGGCTATTGGCGCACACACAATAAAGGTAAGGAAAAATGTTTGGCTTTTTACTGGTTTAAGCACACAGAGCCTAGTATCATTTCTCAAAGTTTGTTAAACTTTTCATTTAAAGCAAACGATTTATTTAATGCAAGACATGTTATTTCCTTCCAATACAAAACCTATAGAGGTCAATCTAATCAATTCAAAAATTTACGAAAAGTGTTTAGGAATTAGAAGAAAACATCTCTCAACAATAAAAACGTTAATGGTTCAAATCACTCACATGGGAAGTCTCCACTAATAATCCACAACTATGCATGCTTAATGTCTCTCCACTCTCCTGACTAGGATTCAAGACTTTGAAAACCTCCAACCATGTTTAGACTTTCATGGCTACCTTTTAGTCAAAACAACTAATCATAATACGTGTAGATTCCTCTATTGGATACACTAAAACAACCTAGTAATGAATTTGAAACAAAACAAATATACTATGAAATTTCAACCCAAACTATACTATAAGAAAAATTCATAACTCATGAAATACTTATCGGAAAGCTCATACTTGTCATCTTTTCTACTATTTGGAATCCTTGCAAGACCAAGCTTCATGCTCAAACCATTACTACTTACAAGTGTTCCGCCACTAAAATTCTTTAGTGTCCCACTACACGAACCAGATAAGGAGGAACGGGGATATCATCTTAAGCAAGCAATTGTCATTCATGGATGTCGTAGTAGTTCCAAAATTGGAATCAGAACGACCCAATTGGTCAAAGGGCAACCACAAACAGTTCTAAGCTGCATTGAAGCTCTTTTTAAAAGAGGAAGCCAACCCGATACTGGAGTAGTTTTCAAAAGAACTAATGACTATTAGCTCATTATTGCCCACTGCAGATTTAAGGAGAAATACAATTAGTTAGAAAACAAAAAAGAGATAAGGATAGCACAAATAATAAAGTGATATGAGAACTATTAAGTACATTTACTGGTTGTAAGTAAAGTCAATTCAGATATGATAATAACAAAAACTAAGGGGTAAAATGATGTTTTATGAATTAATAGAGGGAAAATTAACAATTCATTAATCATCAAGGAGAAAATGATAATAACTCTAGTAATTATAATGATGAAAAGTAAAGCCTAAACTTCTCCTACTCTTAATTTAACAATTTTGTACGCTTTACACATGAGGAAGTTGGATATTGATATTTCTCTCTTATCATCTCATTTCTCTCCTCAACAGTTCACTCTTCGTATCTGTTACTTACTATGTACTTGAGTTCTATTACCTCCAATTTTCCACTTACATTGACCTAGTTACAACCTAATGTGTTTAATACCATACATCTCTAAGTAACAGACTAAGGTCAAACGATCCCAAAACTCATAAATGCACATACTGTGAAACTAAATTTACTTATTCATTGCTCACCCCATGGAAACAAATTAATATTCACAATTATCAAAGCCCTGCTACTAGAAAAAATAAATTAAAAATGATAAGGCATCAAATCAACATAAGCACCAACCCCTCTAGGGAACATGGTACCCCTACCAGGAAAAAGAAACTTCTCCCCTTGTTTCCGCAGCAAATTTTGATTCTACTTCTGCTTGTTAATCCAATCATAAGGCACATTCCTGAAACCAGATCCACATTATATAAATACAATCACATAGCTTGCACATTAAAAAGACATATTAATATACCAACACCACAACAGTACCTATACCAACATCATCTCTACTCTTTGGCCATCTAATTGTTGGCTTATACTCGTCAGGAGGCGGAATCAAGCATTCCTTCCTATCGAAAGCCGGCGGGCAATGACGTTCCATTAAAGTAAGCCGATGAACACCACACTTTTTCCACCTCTGCAATAATAATTACATATATATAATTATAATCAACGTAGACACATTCTTGAAACTATTTGTGCACTACTCATATCTGCCTTTTGTCCTTAACTAGTCTAGTTAATACTACAAAATTCAATATTTATAATAAAGCACCACCACCTTTGGATCAGTACAAGAATTATAGTCTTGGTATTCACTGCAGCATTCAAGAAAGGAAACAGACTTGATCTGGAGAGGAGAAACCGCGGATTCTTTGGGAGAAGGCACTGAGTTGCAGTGACATCTCTTATCTGCTCAGATATGTTTTTCTCAAAACAAAAGATTCCACCAAGATAAAACGAAAAACCACACGCCACAACAAGTAACACAGTCAATGGTACAATTCTGCTACTTTTATTAGCCTGAGAATTTGGTTTTCCATCTTTATGCTTCATGACTTCCAGAAGAATTTAACTAATTATCTGCACATATACAATTCAACAACTTAAATCAAAATTAAACTTTGCCAACATAACAATATACAAAGCTAGCTCTCTCATTTTGCTTACTAAGTAGAGATCTAAAATTAATAGAACAAATCAACTTGGTTGATGGGAAGTGGAAGAGAGAAAGCGTTAAGACAAGCTGAAAAAGGATCATCTGAAAGCAACGAATACCGACAGGGTAGTGGATCATTATAAATTTCACATGAATATAACGGCCCCAAAGTCTAACAAACAGCCGTCCAAAACAATATAACATGGTTGGTCCCATTAATAAGTTAGGTCAAATAAGGGAGCACTAAATCTTGCATCAAATTAATGCAAAGCAAAAAGAAAATAAAAGTGAAAAATGAAAAAAAGACACATAATATTATTGTCAGTCACTTGCTTGAAACAAAAGAAAACCAAGTTAATGGTTACAATCTGTGTGTATGTACGTAAAACAAATCAGATCATTTTGATGATTTCACGTATATCACCATGACAACAGGAACACTTATTATTGTTGTTTGTTGCCAAGAAAGTAGATACAACTGAATATGTCTTATCAGAATGAGAAGAAGAATGAGGAGTCAGATCTACTACAAATAAAGCAAATCAGATCATTTTGATGATTTCACACATATCACCATGACAACAGGAACACTTACTTATTATTGTTGTTTGTTGCCAAGAAAGTAGAGACAACTGAATATGTTTTCTTTGCTAGGCATTGGTGAAGCATGATAACTGCCTGGTTGAGAGTAGTATAGAGGTGAATGTTGTGGAGGATTGCGATGATAAGGCTGTGGCATTAAGCGTGGAGACATGGCAGAACCAGGTGTTCGTGGTGAGTCAACCCCACAAACACGTCCAAGTGGTCTCCGTGGTATGACTATACCAAGATGAGGAGCCTTACCATTCGAGGGCTTAACAGTCTGGCCACGGCCATACAGAGGAACGAGGGTGTCAGAAGAAACTTCAGATTTGCATACAGGACACTGCTGCTGTTTCTGGTCTTCGTCGTCAGTGGAGACACTCTGGTAATGAAGCCATTTGTAAATGCACAGCCAGCAGTATAGGTGCCCACATAGTGTTACAACAGGGTCTTGCACACATTCTAGGCAGATATTGCAGTCGAAACCACCAGAAGGACTACCATCAGACCCTGCAACTGCACCTGAGGCAGATTTCCACTTCTCAAGGGAAGATTTGTCTTCTCTGCCAAAATCATCTTGAGCTACAGCCTCTTCAAAGTACTGCTGTATCGCCATCTTATTCGTTCAACAAAAAGCTTTCTTTCACCTCTTAACTCTGAAAATGAATTCACAACCTCAGCTTAAAATCACTTTAAAGGAAGAATCAAAACTTATATAACATGAACAGACCAACTAATACGGACGATAATAACTTAGCAACCAAGAATCCCTTGCAAAACACGCTTTCGAAATATCCAACAAACGCAGGCAGCATTTTCAACTAGTGTCAAGTATGTATAATATTTAAAACAAGGGGACCCATGGCAAACAAGAGAGGTCCCATTCCACCACTGTCCTATATATAATAATCGATACATGGGGTCCCTCTTTTCCATTTCCAATCGAAAAACACCAATAATAATGCATGGTGACAAGTTGCCTATAACCAGTATATGGTAACAGGGAACATTCGTACAATCCTATATCATGATCGTTCTAGAAAGTGTTACAGCATAGAATATCAAACAATATTACACCCTAGATAAGATAAATCAGTACAAAATATTATAAAATTTTAGAACTCGATCCAACTATGGACTCCTAGAAAGTAAAGAAAACAGAAGATGAAGAGATGAAGAGAAGAGAAAACAGAAAATGAAGACATGACCCACCACAACAACTTCAAAATTATAAATTTCATCAAATACCCACATCCCCATTCACACATTTAAACAATCAAACTTCAACCCGAAACCCTAAATAAGACGAAAAATTCAAATACCCATCAATGGCGAAATTCACTTCGTCTACGTGTGCCGGAATCGACGGCGCCCTCCCACTGCCTCCGCCCATTTTCAGAATCCGTGAAATGGGTCCTCTCGCCTGGTTGTTGTTGTGGTTGTGGTGGTTCTCTTGAGAGAACACAAGGGCAAATTGTAGAAATCTTGAGGGGAATCTTGGGAAATAGAAGAAAAAGGGTCCCTAAGCTACGAGAGACGAGAGCTGCTGGTTTTGAATTTGTTTTTCTTCGGTCTGTTTATCAGTTTTGCCCGATAGTGAGCGTTGAGGTCAGGGGTGGTTTGGTTTATATGAAGATTTCAAGATTCAGCAGCTGGTGTTTCGGATGCTAGAGTGACGGCACAGTGTTAGAATTTTTAAAAGAAATTATGTGAATTTTGATCATGATGATCTTCACGAATTGTCGAGGTGGTATTACGAGAGCGAATTCTAACTTCCCACTATTTACACATTAAAACCGAATTTAAATAGCAATGATAACGTGATATGTTTATCACGTAGATTTTGATAATTACTTCCAATAAAATATTCACAAATTATTGAGTCAGCACTACCAATGTAATTAGCATTTAAGCGTATATATAATATAAATTTTGATCATATATATTTCATAAATTGTTAAGTTGATACTTGATACTATCAAAATATATTTTTATGTTTCACCTAGCCACTTGTTAAGTCCCATTAACAACCTATTAACCTATGGAATTATCACATCATATAATATTATTTTAATCTATGGATCAATAATATTTATCCAACGCGACATTATCGCACGCAAAATTGAACTTTTGGGCAAATCACTTAAATTGCTTAACTTTGAGTGGGGACTAATAAAGCTAATTCATTTATCACACTAGGTTAAGATTTAAGAAGAATATGTAAAATTAATGATAATAATTAAGCAGTATGATACTACTATGTGCAAACAATACAATAAGATAGTTGTTTTTAAGTTCAGTCTATATTAAAATTGATTACAATATCAATTCAAATTATGCTTCTATTTTATAAAAAGTAATTTCACAATCAAGTAATGATAAATCTATCACTATCCAATGTAATTTAGTGAAAAAGAACATCCATTTAGCCAAATAAAGATCTAATTCGAGTTGTTTTTACCCTACACGGTATAAATAAGCTATAAATATTAATATATATATGTATCCACATTGTATATGTACAATTTATATATTACTAAAAGCCATATTCAACACAAATTATATGTGATATCACATATAATTTATACTATAATATATTTAAATATTAATAATATACAATTATCATAGTCATATTATGATAAATATATATGTTATATCTTAATATTAATAGTTATTTATACTTTATTTACTAACGTACTTTTTATACGTAATATTATCAAATTCAATAATTAATTATCATGTATATAAGTCAAATTATAATCTTATTTACTCGTACATGGGCGTAAGTAATATATATATATATATATATATTATAACTTTGAAAAGACATTAATACTCTTTGTTTATATGTTATTATAGTCATGAATAATAGGGATATTATGGAAAATCCACTTGAAAAATAAACTAATCGGGATTTGTCCTCATTCTTTTTATTACATGAACCATCTCCGTTAACTTTCCATCCAAAAAGTTAACATTTTTTATCCAAAACTATAAAATAACCAAAACACCCTTATTGAGATTCTGTAACATGCCTATCATATTATGTAATAACTGAAATTTTCTTTAAATTATTGATTAATAATAAAATTAAATAAAAATAAAAAATAAAAAATAAAAAGTACTAATTAATAAAAAGATAATAATGATTGATTTTCTAGTCTTTTGGGTTTCCACATCAGGTTTCCAACTTGGAAATTGATGGATATTTTCTTAATACACTAATTACAATAGATTACATGTAAGTATACACGATCACAACATAATATAATGGCAAATCAAGGTTATTCCGACAGGAACAATTACTAATTTTGTTTATCAATTGCCAAATTTTATTGAAAAAAAATTATCTAGACTTCCATTTTGAAAAGAATATTTTAATTCACTTAAAGAAAAACAATAAATTAAAAATGCAACTTAACTAAACATGTCACACCCTAACCCAAAAGTCAAGATATGAACTCACACACAATCAAATAACTTCTAAAAATCCAAGATAATGTATTTATAAATAAATACAACTATTAAAGTTCTTAACGAACATAAATAAGTTTTTAAGAATATTCGAATGACAGATAGAATTATTTACTGAGGAACCAAGAACCACTACTGAAATATCAATCCATCCTATGTGTAGTAAGAAATTCAATCATTTGAAATCATAACATACTAAGTGAGTTTGGAAACTCAGTAAGCATATTAAATGGTGCTCATTTTTTCAACATAACATATATGAAATAAATATACATTTCACAAATGTAAGAAATTGTAAATTTAATATTCATAATCAAATTTACCAAATCAAAATTTATTTAATATTGTTATGGGTGTTTTTATGATCAGACTAAATGAGCTGTCAAAAGTCCAAAGTATAGGTCCAGTGACCCGAAGGCCCAAGAAGCCCAGCAATCTGTTTATCAATCTGCTCGTGTCTCTGTTCGCCTCTCTGCTCTTCTGTTTGCTCGCTTACCTGCTCAATAATCTGCCCGTCCATGTGCGCGTTTATTAGCTTTTTTCATGTGCTCGTTTATCAGCTCGTGAATGAGCTAGTTTATGGGATTGATCATGTGTTCGTCAATCTGCTCGTCCAACTGCTAGACCCTTTTTGCATGTACTCACTTATCAGCTCGTCCATCAGCTCGTCTATGAGGTCGATTGTCTGCTAATTCATCAGATCGTTGTGTAGCTTGTTTATTACCTTTATCAGCAACCCTTAATGAGATCAGTTCGGTAGAGCCTTATTTGCTCGTCAACTTGACATAATATTCTTCTCACCAAAAAGCTCGCTTTTACCACATCTCTCAGACTACAAGTCAGCTACAGTCAGAACAGTCAGAACCGATTACAGCTCATGACATGTTGTACATGCCAATCCTATTAGAGATTACAACGTGGATTAAGGAAATTTCACCTAACCAACATAGGGTTGCCGTCTAAACCCATGCTTTGGCAGAATTAACCTGACAGATGTCAACCACATTAAATGTAACTCATTATTTCAGTTTGACTCACTGTATTTTGTCTTATTATATTTTACTGTAACACCTCCCCTTTCTCTACAAATAGGGGAGGGGAGGGGAAGAGAGGGTGAGGGGGGAATTCATTGTAGAGAGATTTTTTTTGAATCTTTTGAGTGTCATTATTCTGCAGAAATAGAGAAAGGAAAAAAAAAGTTGACGTAGGTATCAATTGGGTCGAACCACTTAAAAAACTCCCGGTACACCTTGTTCTTCCCTGACCTCCTTTCCTTTGCTTTCTACTTATTTTTTGTATTGCTTTGATCGAAACTGTAGCTTGGGCCTAAGAAGAACCTAGTCAGCTAAATCCAGACGTCGACAAATATCATAATAGATTTCTAGGTTCCCTTTATGCTTTACTATATGGTAAGACTTTCATAACATATAATAGAGCAAAAGTTACATGTCGGCAACTAATGTATATAGGGCAAGCACGAGTGACGAATTAATTTTCAAAAACAGAACACTTATGCTTAAAGATACGAGCTAGACCTTTGTTGTGATTATCATCGAGTCCTCCCACATGTATTGATTTATCAACATATGAATGTGAAGACTCATTAGTCCCTAAGGTACCCCGGAGACACATTCCATATACTCACATGCACATAACAAATCAAATATCATATAGGGCTCACACATATAACAGAGGTGTCTACTAGTAGTAAAGAATAAAAATAAGCCTAGACTAAACATATTTTATGGTACCATTTAATCACATATTTTCACAGTATAATAATTTTCTAAACATAATTTTGAAAACATATATGTTGTTGTAATTTCAGTTTTGAAAATAGTTTAGTACACTTATCTTCCAATAAATCTAAAGCAAATAAACTTTTCTAAAATCAAACGATTCAAACCTTAGCCTAGATTAACATAATCACATATAAATCCTACTCAAAATATTTTCTTAGGACTGACATTAGGGCTATTGAACAATCCCCTTAATCAAAAACCTAAAATTAGAGCTAACTAGTGCGGTTTTAAAATCAGTGCAGTGTTCTGTTTACAATTTTTAGTAAATTATAAATAATCTGAAAAATTATGAAAATTTGCAGAAACATGCTACACGTACATATCTCACACATAAAAATTTTTGGAATTAAATAAAATCTGGAAGTGTCCTAACCAATTTTATTTTTTAAAGTATTTTGGTTTGCCTTTTAGTGGATAGCTCAGAATATGCTTTAATTCAGAATTTTTTTAATATTGTATAGAACTCTATTCACTTAAAATTTTGCAGAATAAAAATACACTTATATGCGAGTCTAAAGTGAAATTTCGAAAAGAAAATAACATGATTAAGCATTTTAAAATATTTTCGTATTCAGATTTACACATGCTGTCCGGTACTAAACATATGTTTGTAAACAACTGTATAAAATTTGAGAATTTTCAGAGAAGTAAAACTTAATAAAACATATTTTGTAAATAAATCAGTGCAGACTATTATAAAATTTCAACACTCTTTTCTCAAAAAGAAAAATTTATAAAAACTCATTTACTTGTGATATTTTTACGAAACTAGTTTTATTTGAAAAGTTAGAAGGTCTAGTTTTTAAAATAGAAAATCATAATATCAAAATCAAACGCATGCATAAATTGTAATTTTCGAAATAGGCACCGGTTACTTTATACTTATCTAAAAATTCATAAACCAACATTAAAATAAAAAAAAAACTAATATACGTATAGTTTTTTTTCTTCCTAGCCAATTTAATGAAAGAATTAAATTCTCTAAGTGTTTAAATAAAATATATTATAAAGAATATGATTATTATCAACGTCTGAATCTGATCGACTCAAGTTCTTGACCCAATACTACAAACAAATCAAAGCAAAAAGCAGAAAACAAAAGAAAATAGAAAAGGAAGAACAGAAAGCAAAATATTTTTACATGGTTTTGCCCAAAAAGATGCCTACGTTCATGACTGTTTCTCTGATTATTTTGACAAAGTCACAGTATATTATTAATTATGTGTGTCGTTACAATGAATTTTCAACCCCTATTTATAGAGTGAGGTGATACAGTTTGAGTACGACGTAAATAGGAAAGAATTTTAAATTAATTACACTTCCAAAACTGTATCTATAATTTTAGAGATTTGATTCCACCGAATAAGGAGTTTAATTTTGATTCCAATTCTGGCAGTTGACCATTTCTCAAATTAAGTAGTTGTCTTTCTGGAAAGATACGATTAATGTGTAGTGCGATCTGTGAGCTCCACCTCGCTTTGGGTGACCTGGAGCTGATCATTGGGCAGCCGTGACGGCAGCCGTGACCATAGTTGATCAGCGACTTGAAAACTGCAGCAGTAAACAGAGAGCTCGTTTTTGCGAGCTAGACATACTAAGAGTTGAGAACTCATATCTGTAAGCTAAGTGCTGACGAATTGAGCTTTTGTCTATTAGGGCGGTCCATTAAGCCAATCTGTTGGACTTTTTACCAGCCCATTCATGCAGTCTCAAATATACCTACAACAATTACAAACCTTATTCTTTTTTATTTCCAAACTAAATTTTCTTTCAAAAAACCTTATAGAAGTTATTTATCAAGAGCAAAGAAGAATTTTTTTTTTCCTCGAAAAATGGTGTTCATCGTTTAATGAAAAAGGGAAAGAATTTTATAGAATGTGATTTCCTATTCTTATCAAACCACTTTACCGTTTTTAATTTAAATAAAATAACTTTATAAGCTTTATCTAATTAGGAAACTTTATCACATACAAATTCTTATAAAAATATAACTCCTATTAATTTTAAATATTTTTTTAAGTAAAATATCATTTATTTAGTTTTACTTAAATGTTTAGGGAATAATTTGGGTATTATAATTTCTACCTCTCTTAAATGAATTTCGTCCTCAAAATTCCTCATACTTAATCAATCAAAAAGTTGAGGATACTTGACTCGAATCTCCTCTTCACATTCCCATGTTGCTTTTTCAATAGAAGAGTTTCTCCACAAAACCTTTACTAATGCTATAGCCTTAGAGCATAATTTTTCAACCTTGCGATCCAAGACTCAGATAAGTACTTCCTCATAGGTGAGATCAACTCTCAACTGAAGTGATTAATAACTAATCACATGAGAAGCATTTTGAACATATTTCAAAGCATAATGACACAAGAAATACGTTATGAACTCTAGCTAATAATAGAGAAAGTGCTAATCTATAAGCTAAATCTCCAATCTTCTCTAATATCTCAAATGGGCCTACATATCTTGGGCTTAGCTTATCCTTCTTTCCAAATTTCATAACACCTTTCATTGGGGCAACTTTAAGGAACACATTATCGGTAACTGCGAACTCTAAATGTTTGATTCGATTATCAGCTTAACTTTTCTGTCTATTTTTTGCAACCTTTATTCTCTCTCTAACCTTCTTAATAACTTTACAAGTTTGTTGAACAATCTCAAGACCCAACATTTTTCTTTTGCCAACTTTATCCCAATGAATAGAAGATCTATACCTTTTTCCATATAAGACTTCATAAGGTGCCATGTGAATAGTGGACTGATAACTATTCTTATAAGAGAACTCTACCAAAGACACATTCCAAACTACCTCTAAAATCAAGTATACAAGCTCATAATATATCTTCCCAAATCTAGATAGTTCTTTCAAACTGACCATCCGATTAAGGATAAAAGGCAATACTAAAGTTCAATTGTGTCCTTAAAGCCTTGTGTAAACTTTTTCCAAAACGTGGAAGTGAATTTGGGATCTCTATTTGAAACAATAGACTTAGGCACTCCATGAAGTCTTACTATTTCATCAATGTATAATTGTGCATAAACTTCCATGCTAGACCCCATTCGAATTAGCAAGAAATGAGTTGACTTTGTTAATCGATCAACAATCACCCAAATTGCATTATAGCCATTTTGTGTTCGTGGCAATCCCACAACAAAATCCATAGCTATATTCAACCATTTCCATTCGGGTACAAGTAAAAGTTTCAACAAACCAGATGGTCTCTAATGTTATTTGCTCCAAAATACTTTGCTATCTCACCTTTCATATTGACCCACCAATAATAAGCTTGTAAATCACGGTACATCTTCATGCTACCAGGATGCATCGATTACAAAGATTTATAAGCTTCTTTTAAAATATCAATCTTATATCAACATCGTTAGGCACATAAAGTCTTTGTTTATACATTAAAACCCCATCATCAATCACATTAAAGTCAACTAATTTTTTTAGCAATAACAACTTCCATGATCTTCGTCAAATGAGCATCATTAACTTGTTCCTTTTTAATTCTCTCAGTTAACAAAGATTCCATCACCAACAAACCCATAAAATCATCACCATTCATTTTGACAACTTCGTTATTGAAATTCTCTAAATCCCACATAATTTCCTTTTGTGCAACCATCAAAGTAACCATATTGCTCATAGATTTCATACTTAATGCATCAACTACCACATTTGTCTTACCAAGTTGTAATTGATTACATAATCATAATCCTTCACTAACTCGAGCCATCATCTTTGTCTCATGTTTAACTCCTTTTGGGTAAAGACGTATTTGAGACCTTTATGATCAGTAAAGATCTCACATCTCTCACCATATAAATAGTGCCTCCAAATTTTCAAATAAAATCCCACAATCGCCAATTCTAAATCATGAGTAGGGTAGTTTTGTAACGACCCATCCTCTCCCCATGTTGGGCCGGGACCTTCCTGGGTGCATGGGCTCACCCATCCTTCGGTCCAGGTACTGTCCCTTAGCCTTTAGGGATTTCATACGCTTCCCACACCCCTCGAACCCATGACCAAGACCATATAGTCAAATGGGAAGCAAGATGTGTACCAATTGACAATTGGTACACATCTTGCTTCCCATTTGACTATATGGTCTTGGTCATGGGTTCGAGGGGTGTGGGAAGCGTATGAAATCCCTAAAGGCTAAGGGACAGTACCTGGACCGAAGGATGGGTGAGCCCATGCACCCAGGAAGGTCCCGGCCCAACATGGGGAGAGGATGGGTCGTTATAAAGGGTTGTTTAAATTAATCAATATAATACATAATTACTTTACTTTTATTGTATATAATATATTTTAATATATCCCATGACATATTAATATACATTAAATGCTTTTATATTATGTTTATAAGTATATTGAATACTAAGTTATATAGTATTACCTAGTAATATTTAATATAATAACATTAATAGTCATATATCAAAATATTATAATATATGATAAATTATATGGTAAATGTATAAATTTTAATATGTACTACTTTTATTTATGCTATTAATATATATTATATAGTTTATAATAATTATTAGTCTTATTTATCGGTATAATTATCATCGTTAATTGTATGTTTAAACATATAATTAATATAATCAATATGATCTAATTATTATATATTTATATTTTAACTATATACATTTGATCATATCACAATAATCAAAAGTATATATTATCTTGTATGATTATAAAATTCATTATGAGAAAAAAAAAATTGATGAATATAACATAAAATTGGTATAAATATAAATATATAATATACATGACAAGTAACTGTTAATAATACACAATCATCATAGCAATATTAAGATATATATATATATATGTTATAATACGTATGTTTTATCCATACTATTATCAAATTTAATGATCAATTATCATGTCTATTAAAAATATATATTATGATCATATTATTAATTATTTAAATAATTAAATATGATATATAATAATGACTCATATAAGGTGTATATTATTATAAAACCATGATAAAGGGTTATTTAAAATAATCAATATAATACATAGTTACTTTACTTTTATTGTATATAGTATATTTTAATATATCTAATGACATATTAATATACATTAAATGCTTTTATATTATGTATATATATCGAAATATTACAATATATATGGTAAATAATATGGTAAATGTATAAATTTTAATATGTACTACTTTTATTTATGCTACTAATATATATTATATAGTTTACAATAATTATTAATCTTATTTATCAATATAATAGCACCATTAATTATATGTTTAAACGTATAATTAATATCATCTAATTATTATATATTTATATTTTAATTATATTCATTCACCTTATAATATATACTGTTAATCATAAATTATTTTAAAACATGTGTACATTAAGATAATAACTATGTTATTTGATGAGATTATATGATAGGTGTATATTATTATAATTAATAAACTTTAACTGTGATAGAAGCTATGATGCACAAATAACAATTTAATAGGAGTGATTATATATTGTATCAATATGGACAATAAAACCAATGATATTTAGTATACAATAAAATGTTATCAACTCGAATACTTAAAAGATAATAACCATAACTTTTATCATAATTAAATTTTATTAATTAAAATAATATACATTTATTATATATTAAAATATACATTATAATCATATATAGTTTTAATTATTTAAACAATTATACATGATATATAATAGTGACTCATATAATGGTGCGTATTATTATGAAACCATGATAAAGGGTTATTTAAATTAATCAATTGGTACACATCTTACTTCCCATTTGACTCTATGACCTTGGTCATGGGTTCGAGGGGTGTGGGAGGCGTATGAAATCCCTAAAGGCTAAGGGACAGTACCTGGACCGAATGATGGGTGAGCCCATGCACCCAGGAAGGTCCCGGCCCAATCATGGGGAGAGGATGGGTCATTATAATAGGGGTGAAGGACAATGCGGGAATTTTAAAATAATTATATTTTGGGGGTGTACATTCAGTTTCAGAGGAGTGGAAATATCACCACCCAGTAGAAAAATTGAAAAATCAACTAACTCATGAACTTAATAATAGATCACTACTTTTTTAATAATTAATTATCATAATTAATATCTAGAGAGAATTCTCTTTTGCATACGGATTAAACTTTACTTTTTAAAATAGTTTACCCAATTCTCATTAGTCAACACTGCTAAACTCTAACGTTTGACTATTTATTTCAGCTTAAGTGATCGAAATGCCCCTCAACAGTTTTCAAAATTAATTTAAGGAAAAAATAAATTAAAAATAAAATTTATTTAAAAATTAAAATTTTTCTCCACTATCTATCAATAAAGATGAATGATGAAAATTAATTTCTTAAAAAAAATTATTCAAAAAAGTAATGATCCAAGCTCTAGATTGAACCTTTCGTTTATTGTCATTTGATAGATGGTAGAGATCTAATCAAATTGGATTCACCAATATATTCCATGTTTTTCATCAATGAAGAACACTGAAAAAGAACAATGCTCTGCGTCAATTAAAGTTATGAAACTCAATGATGAATAGCTCACCAAAATACCCATTTCACCCAAAACCATTCGATAACCTTAAACAATACCACTTGTAAAACCCTTAACACCCACTTGCAAAATCCAATAGCGAACTGTTGAGAAGAGGAGTAATGGTGGATTGGGTAGGTTTAGTCTTGGATTTCAGAGATCTGGTTGGAGAGGTGAAGAGGAATGGAGGTTTGGATTTGGTGTAGAGAACTCATGATGGAAGCGATGGAGAGGGTTTTGCACACCTCTTTTACATAAACCGACAAAGGTGTCATGCCTCCTCTGCAAACATCTTGTATGATTTGATCCATCAAAATTATAAAACAAAAATTTAAAACGAAAAATATGAAATCTAGTTGAACTAGATCAACCATCAATTTGGAAACCAGATTAATGGTTGATTTGGTTCAACCAAATCATCAGATGATCTAACACTAGATTGTCAAACGATCTGGTTGAATTAGATCGTCAAATGATGACATGGCTTCGTATCATTTAGGCAATTTGATAGTATGAGAGTGTCAACGATGACCATCAATCTAGTGATAGAAACCAAATCGTCATCTTCATCGCCTGATGGAGATAAAGCCTCCACCATATATAGGCAATAGAAGTCTTATCATCGATGATGAAAGTCCAAAATCCTTTTGAATCTCCGTCAATGGAGATGGTGATCCATCTCTATTTATGACTTGTGAAAATCCAAGTTAGATCTCCATCTTCATCTACAAGGATGGATGGTTGAGATATAATTTAGATCTCTACTTCTTGTGTGTGTGTGTCTATATATATATATATATAATGTTTTTATAATTAGGTATATCTGATTTTAAAAAATAATAATCAACCAATCAAATTCATTAATTATATTTGAATTAAATGGGAGAGAAAATTTATTTTAGAAGAAAAAATGCAATAAATAAATTTGATAAGTTAGTCCTTATTTTTTTAAAATTAGGTATACCTGTTTCTAAAAGTCATATATATATATATATATATTTAACAATTTGTTTTATATTTGAATTATTATCAAAACTCCACCATTTATTTATGACATAAACAGTGGAGATCAGATGGATTTTCAAAAATTTAATTACTTTTTTAGTTTATTTTTTATAATTAAATCTTCAACATCTATCCAACTTGATAGATGGTAGAGATCTACTTTTTCTATTAAATTTTTTATATAAATATTTTATTAATATTTTTTATGTTGACATGTATCATACACTTGTTCCAAAAATATCCTTTAAACTGTTAAGTTTGACTAATAGTCAATTTACAACATAACCAATTTGACAAATTTCTTAAACTTTAAAATGATTGAGATTAAAAATACATTCATGAGTAAAAAATAACAAATAAAAGATATTTCACCAAAACATAGAGACGGAATGAAATTTACTTTCAATTAATAAGGTGTGTGAAAACTATAGATTTCTACAAAGATGTGGAACTCGAAATATCCAAAAAACGTTTAGTCACTTACACTTATAGAGGGTTGGAATCTACAGTTATTAATGCAGAAATTGCACTAGATAATCGGCTTCAAGAAACCTAAAGACCTATACAAAAGTCGAGCAAATAGAGCGAGTTATCTTGACATTGGAGTAGCATTGGCCATTGACACTCCCATGCTCAAGTCAAAATAGAAATATAACAAATAAAAGTAAGAAAGAAGGCATACGATTAGCAATATTAGTGATGTCATTCAACAAGTGAGGAAATATTGTTGATAGAAAATGTTGTTGATCACTGGTGGAGACACAAAGAATAGAAAACGGAGTTGATCACATGTGGAGAAACAAAGTATTAAAAAAAAAAAAAAAAACCTTATTGTTCCACAACGATAAAATAGTTATTTTTTTATTAAAAGAAAAAAATCATTTTAATAAGGTCAATGGCAAGATTGTAATTTCAGCAACTCAATATGTCATATAAATCCACCCACCGTCAATGAATCAATTTTACTCTTAGACTTAAAATGGTAAACAACTCAGTTTTACTAATGTTGACACTTATTTTTGGTCAACCCTGTTCTTCAAGCCCAATACCTGTGACACAACAAACCTCATACAATGCAAACAATATAGGATCAAAACACACAGGACACAGCAAGACTTTTACGTGGTTCGGCAAAAAAACGATGGCCTACGTCCACGACAATTACCCTCTCTCGGTGTAATTGTATTTTTATTTCACTCTGTCTTTTACCCTAAATTATATCTCCTATTTATAATGGAGATGTTATAATCAGAATAGGCTTGAGAATCTTACAGATAAGGCAAAAAATAATATACATTAATTAAGATAATATCTTCTGAGATTATCTCTCGTATATAGCAATTTCCCAGAATGTAGAGATTCGATTTGCATGCAAATAGGTAATTCGACTCCTTTCCCGTTTCGGATTGATTCTTCTTCCAGAAGGTCTCGGATTGATTCTTCTTCCAGAAGGTCAACTGGTCAATTTAAGTGTTTTGCCCGTTCAACGATCAGACAGCAAATTGAGCGAGCAGATATCTCCGAGCAAACGAGCAGACTTATTTATCCTTTTGGCCGCCGAGCAGACGAACATATCTCCAGTCAGTAGGAATGTCCGAGCAGGTTATCTTTGTGCTTTTAACTTTCCTTTGACTATTTGACCAAGTGTCTTCTTGGCTCTTAATGGGCCTCCATTTTTGGGCCTTTTCTTATTGCACCAAAAAATACCCATAACACAAGCCCCCTTGTTTCTGGTACACTTTTTGTACTGGAAACAATGTTCTTGCGCCTAGACTTGCGCCCAGAAAACTTTTAGTGAGATGTGAACCGTTGCTTTTCTTCCTTTTTGCCCTGTGTCAGTCCCCCAGGCGTTGGCTACTTGTCACTCAACTGTCGCGCTCCTTACTGCATGTATTAAATGCGCGTCTTTTCAATAATTGCTCATGATGGCTCTTTCGGTTTTTGCGCCTATTGCCAAACTTTGGCGACGATTGAAATGTCTTGACTTGCCGATTGGGATTCCGAAGCGTCAGCTATATATTACCCTTTGTCGTTCTCTTTTCGTCTTCTCTCTTCTGCCTTTGCAAACCCTGACATTTTTGTCTGCTACCATTCTCCTACATCCTCAAGGTTCTTTGTCAACGCCATCTTCGAGGTAACTCCTATTCTTTTCTTCTGCGATTATTTTCTTCCATGATTACTATTTGCGTATCTGGGGCATGATTTCTCTTTTTTTTTTTTTTTTTTTTTTTTTAAAATAGATACTCGTATTGTTGCTTTGAGTTGCTGTCTGTTTGTAATATCTCTTGCCCATCCAACTTTTCGCCCCAATAGCCCCCCTTGTGTTCATAGGAGTATCGTATCCGTATGTACTGAGTTCTGGTCTGCTTTCTGCGACCTGACACCCCTGTTGATTTTGTAGATGTCTGGTCGTAGTCGTCGCAGTCATAAGGTGGGATCCACTGATGTTGCCTCCGAGGAGGATCTTAGTGCTACCTCTCAAGGTGGTGGGGCTACTTCAGTCCCTTCTGAACACCATTCCTCCTCTGCTCGCGCACCCTTTTTTCATTATGAATCTTCCCTTGGCCTCAGCGACCTTGAAACCATCGCTGAGGGCTTCTCCTTGCCTAAGGGCTGCCGAGCTATGGTGCCTAAGGCTTCTGACCATGCAGCTTTTCCTCCCAAGGGTTTCTTTGCCATTAGTCATCAACACATAGAAGCCGGTTTCAGGTTTCCGGTTCATCCTTACCTGGTCGCTCTTTTAAACGACCTTAACTTAGCCCCTTTTCAACTTACCCCCAACTCTTATGCTCATCTCACCGCTTTGGCTTCTATCTTTCTTAAAAACGACCTTCCTCCTCCTACCCCCGCGATGATCCATCACCTCTTTTTGTTTAGAAGTACTACGGGTCCGAAGGCTGATAAGAAAGATGGGTTTTATTATACTTCAGCCCGAAAATCTCCTTACAAAGTGAACCTTCCTAAAGGGATTGGAAAATCCAACGTAGGAGATTACAAGTCACGATGGTTCTACGCGTCGTGCTTATCATTGTCGGATTTAAAGAATTTTTCTTTTTGCCTTTCGCCCAGTAAGTATATTTGTCTCAGTTTTCCATCTTGTATTTCTGCTCGTTGCTAACATTTTTCTTTGTGTAGATGTCTCTAGGGGCGAGATTCCTCTATCCGATCAGGAGCTCTCTCTGTTAGATAAATTTTCGGATGTAAAGACACCATCCGACGATCAGACACCTTCCGAGCACCTGCTTCAATTTCATGGTCTCGCTCCTCCTGCTGACCAAGAATTATTGGACCCCGCTTCTGATTTAGGCTCTCGCGAGGAGAAAGAAATTCCTTCTGCTTTCGAAGCTTCCGGACAGGAAATTCCACCTCCAGCGAATACTTCAGTTCCGGAAATGGTGAGGCTTCATTTCGAGCAGCCTTTACCCAACCAGGCTCCTGCTCAGTCTTCTGCTCCCAAAGAGCCTGTTCAAGCGGCCGGAGGTTCAGGCTCTCCCCCTGCTGCTGAAGTCTCTCCAGAATCGCCTCCTCAACAGGGTTCTGTCGGTTCTCCTGCTCGCTCGGTGAGGTATAAATCAGTGGCGAGAAAATCTTCGAACAAGAGTGCTCGTCGAGGGGATATAGCTCAGCCTGCTCCGCCCAGCAGTTCCCCATCCGCCTCTACTCAAAATGTCGACAAGGGCAAAGGGATCGCCGATTCAGAAACTGCGGAACCGCCTCATAAACGCCAGAAAACAGCCGCGGCCGGTTCTGGTGCTGAGGAGCAGTCCCAGGAGTTTGATGCCGGGGAATATTACAGCGATCTTTTAGATCGCGCGCCCCAATTCCTGGGAGCGAGGAAGCCTGCCCTGTACAAGGAAGAAATAACGGGCGAACGGCTCATCAACTATTTGGGCTTCCACAGTACGCTTGTAAGTTTTACTTTTTTGCTGCTATAGTATCTCTTTCCATTTTTTCTGTACTAACAAATGCTTTGTTTCAGGCGTCCATGGCGTACATGAAGCTTTTGCGGGAGATTGGGGACTGGCCCGAGGAGAAGGCCGCCATGGCAACCACCATCAATTCTCTGGAGGAAGAGAAGGCTAAACTGCAGGATGATCATGAACTAGAGCTGAAAAAAGCGCAGGAGGCACACCGTGAGCTGGAGCAAGAAATTGAGAAACTGAACAATCAGAAGAACGAACAGCGGGAGTCCTTGGAGAGGCAGGAAATACAGATTGCCTTTAGGGATAAAAAGATCGAGACATTGACGCATGATCTCCACTTTGCTCGGGAATCGGAGGAGAAGTTGAAAACTGAGAATAAGGAACTGAAGGGAGAACTGTCCTCGCATAAGCATAAAGCCGCGGAGGCCAAGATTGTTATGGAAGCAATGAGGCAGGAAACAGTTTCTCTCAAGGAACACATTGCTTCGGAGAAGGGACGTATCGAAGCCGCGGTTCGAGAGGCAGAAGAGAGGACAGGAAGTTTATTCCTGTATAATCTGTGGCTCAAGCGACCAGATGTGGACGTTTCGTTCTTTGGTCCAGATGCCGTGGCTGAAGTAAAGCTGTACGCTCAGCAGGATAAACTTAAAGCCGGTCCTTCAGCTTCTTCTGCTGGTGCTGCCTCTGCTGATATTCCCAGCTCAGAATCTCCCAGCTCTCCTTGTCCAATCAATATTGATGACAGCAACCAGAAAAATTTTCCTGTTCGATGATATTTTGTTTTGTACTTATTACATTTTTTAACAATTTTTAAATAAATCTTTATTCATCGTTTCTTGTTTGTATTTATGTTCGTTATTTTTATTTACTCGTGAATTGGATTTTCGACCAGTACTTATTTGAGCAGAGTAAGTGTGGGGACAGCTAGTCATGCTGAAATTACCCATTTTTGAGGCCCCTTACCTCTGCTTGATTAAAACAAATTCCCAGCTTTCTTGAATGGCCAATTTCTCCCAGCTTTTAAATTTTGTTCGAGCAGAGTAAGTGTGGGGACAGCTAGTCATGCTGAAATTACCCATTTTTGAGGCCCCTTACCTCTGCTCGATTAAAACAAATTCCCAGCTTTCTTGAATGGCCAATTTCTCCCAGCTTTTAAATTTTGTTCGAGCAGAGTAAGTGTGGGGACAGCTAGTCATGCTGAAATTACCCATTTTTGAGGCCCCTTACCTCTGCTCGATTAAAACAAATTCCCAGCTTTCTTGAATGGCCAATTTCTCCCAGCTTTTAAATTTTATTCGAGCAGAGTAAGTGTGGGGACAGCTAGTCATGCTGAAATTACCCATTTTTGAGGCCCCTTACCTCTGCTCGTTTGAACCTACAGATCCAATGTTCCTTCAAGATACTATTCGTTCTTAAGTTACATGGATCTTCCAAGGTTTACTAAGTCCACAGGCCATAAGCATCCCTTCCAGAGTCCTTGTACTCACAGGTTATGCTAAGGTCTTCCAGGACATTTTTTTTTTTTTATAGCTCACAGATAATGATTACACCTTCCAGAGCCCGGCTACTCACAGGTGGTAATCACATCTTCCAGAGCATTTGCTTCAATCGAAACGCGAGTAGATCATCAGTAACAACAAAAAACGATCAAGCATTGCCATTCCAGGACAATCTGATTCGATTTTACTGCACTGAAACAAAATTGACAAATTATCAAAGCGAATTAAAACAAAAACTTAAACCAATTAAATAAAATATGGTCGCAGGTTTTCAGCATTCCATGCTCTGGGAACTAGCGCCCCTTCCATGCTAGTCAAGTGGTAGGCTCCGTTCTGCAAACTTTCCTTCACAATGTAAGGCCCTTCCCAATTTGGACCAAGTGTTCCCTCACCAGCTTTCCGAGCAGCAGGTAAAATAAGGCGCAGAACTAAATCCCCCGTCTTAAACCTTCGGGTACGGACTTTTCTATTGTAAAATCTGGCCACTCGCCTCTGATAGACAGCAATCCTTACTTGAGCATCATCCCTCATCTCTTCCACCAGGTCCAGGCTAGCAACGAGCAAACTGCTATTATCTTCTGGGTTGAATGTTGTTCGGCGCTGACTGGCAACTTCATATTCTGCTGGAATCATCGCCTCCGAGCCGTAAACCAATGAAAAGGGAGTTTCCCCAGTAGTGTTGCGAGCAGTAGTTCTGTATGCCCACAACACTTTTTGCAGCTCGTCTACCCAAGCCCCCTTTCTCGCTTCCAGCTTAGTCTTCAGGTTTTGCTTGATGATTTTATTAATGGCCTCTACTTGTCCATTGGCCTGAGGGTGGTCCACCGCTGAGAAGCTCTTTTTAATTCCCAGATCCGTGCAAAATCTTTGAAACTGTTCGCTACTGAACTGGGTTCCATTATCTGTTACGATTTGTTGGGGGACTCCAAACCTGCAGATAATATTTTCCCAAACAAATTTTTCGACCTTGGTGGTGGATATTTCAGCTAACTCCTTTGCTTCTGCCCATTTTGTGAAATAGTCAACTGCTACAATAGCGTGCCTACACCTTCCTCGGGCTGTAGGAAGAGGTCCAATCAGGTCCAGTCCCCATATGGCAAACGGCCACGGACTGATCATTTGTTGCAAAAAAGTTGGAGGGGCTCGAGGTATCTTGGCAAATCTCTGACACTTGTCACACCTCTTGACCATTTCAATTGAATCTTTTTTCATAGTTGGCCAATAGTACCCCTGTCGGAGGGCTTTCTGGGCCAACGATAGCCCCCCGGCGTGATTACCACAATGCCCAGCATGTATCTCATTTAACACGACTTGACAATCTAGACCGTCAATGCACCTAAGCAACGGAGCTGAGAATCCCCTCTTGTATAATTTATCATCATAGATGCAGTACCGAGCAGCTCGCGTCCGAAGGCGGCGAGATTCTTGCTTTCCTTCAGGTAGCTTCCCATCTTGTAAATATTCTACCAAAGGACTCATCCAGGAGTCCTGTGCTACCACAATTGCCATTATCTCATCTTGCGATTCAGTGCTAGGAATGGGCAATACCTCTATTGGCACAACTCCCATGAAATCTGCATGTTTTGCAGTGGCTAAACGAGCCAAAGCATCCGCGTGAGAATTTTGCGATCGAGGGACATGCTGCAGCTCATATTTCTCAAACTTTGTCAAGAGTTCCCTTACTTTCTGTAGATAGATGGTCATTTTTGATCCTTTGGCCTGATATTCTCCCCGGACTTGACCTACAACAAGCTGGGAATCACTGTAAATCCTTATTCGTTCTGCTTGCACTTCTAAGGCCAGTCGCAATCCTGCCAGCAACGCTTCATACTCAGCTTCATTATTAGTGGCTTTGAACTCGAATCTTAAAGCAGACAAGATTTTGTGTCCTTCCGGGCTGATCAACATTATTCCAGCCCCTGCTTTCTGCTCGCTGGAAGAACCATCGACATATAATTCCCAAAATGGACCTTCAGAAGACTCGGGCTCATCATTACTCGACCCCGTGAACTCAGCAACAAAATCGGCCAATACCTACCCCTTGATCGCCGTTCGAGGCTTAAATTCTATTTCAAACTGGGCGAGCTCAATAGCCCATTTCAGCAAACGACCAGAGGCATCAGGTTTTTGCAAAACCTGTTTCAGAGGATATTTGGTCGGGATTTCAATTGCGTGGGCTTGAAAATAAGGACGAAGCTTCCTGGAAGCTACCACCAGGCTGTATGCGAGCTTCTCCATAGGTGTGTATCTGGTCTCTGCATCAATCAACCTTTTGCTTACATAATACACAGGAAGCTGCCTTCCATCTTCCTCGCGAACCAAGGCCCCACTGAGAGCGTGCTGGGAAACACCCAAATAAACGACCAGTTTCTCCCCTTCTACTGGTTTGGATAACAGTGGAGCTCGGCCCATGTATTCCTTTAGTTGCTGAAAGGCTACTTCACATTCTGCAGTCCATTGAAAGTTCCTAGCCTTCTTCAACGCATCAAAAAATGGAATGCATTTATCTGTCGACCTGGATATAAACCTGCTCAGGGCAGCGACTTGGCCGTTCAAGCTCTGCACTTCCTTGATCTTAGTAGGCGACTTTAAGTCAATAAGAGCCCTGACTTTTTCGGGGTTTGCCTCAATCCCTCTGCTGTTGACCATGAACCCCAAAAACTTGCCCGAAGCAACTCCAAACGCACATTTCAGAGGATTTAACTTCATTTGGAATTTACGCAAGATTCGGAACATCTCTCCTAAATCTTGCACATGCCCACACGCCTGTTTTGACTTTACCAACATGTCATCAACATACACTTCCATTATCCCCCCGATGAGATGTTCGAACATCATGTTCACCAACCGTTGGTAAGTAGCTCCTGCATTCTTTAATCCGAATGGCATCACCTTGTAACAATAAAGTCCCCGATCAGTAATGAAAGACGTGTGTTCCTCATCACTCGGTTCCATTGGGATCTGATTATACCCTGAGTAGGCGTCCATGAAGCTAAGGAGCTGATGCCCAGCAGTACCGTCAACGAGTTGATCGATCCGAGGCAAAGGAAAACTGTCTTTCGGACAGGCCTTGTTCAAATCGGTGAAGTCAATACATGTCCTCCATTTTCCGTTTTTCTTTTTCACCAGAACAGGATTTGCTACCCACACAGGGTAGTGAACCTCCCTGATAAATTTATTTGCTAGCAGTTTTTCCACTTCTTCCCTGAGCGCCTCATATCGCTCTTCTGTCATAGGTCTCCTCTTTTGACGAACCGGCCTATGGAGGGGATCAATATTTAGCCTATGCGACATTACTTCGGGACTGATCCCCACCATATCCTCATGAGTCCACGCAAAGACATCCAGATTTTCTTTTAGAAACTGAACGAGCTGCTCTCTGATGTCTGAGGGTAACTCTCTCCCTATCTTCAGGCACCGTCTGGTATCCTGCTCGCTAACTTGTACTTCTTCCAATTCTTCTACAGGGCCTGCCGTTCGATCTTCATCCACTTCTCTTGGATCCAGATCTTGACTAACTCCTGTACTACTGGCAGGTTGTTTCTTCTCCTTGGTCACCATACTGATATTTTTTCCTTTAACCCCAGCCTTTACAGCGTTTTTATAGCACTTCCTTGCCACTTCTTGCTCGCCCCTAACACACCCTACTCCATTGGGAGTGGGAAATTTAATGGTGAGTGTTCGGGTGGATATTGCTATATCAAGATCATTCATAGCTGGTCTCCCGAGGATGGCATTGTATGCCGATGGACAATCAATAACTAGGAAGTCGGCCATTGCAAGAGCTTGTCTGTTCACGTCTCCTATGGCGAGGGGAAGTTTAATCTGCCCCAGCGGTACAATTGCATCCCCAGTGAAGCCAAAAAGAGGTTCTGGGGATGGAGTCAACTGCCCAATTGTTAAACCCATGTGCTCGAGACAGCCCTTGTACATCACATTTACTGAACTGCCTGTATCCATCATTATCCTTCTTACCTCAGCACCGCCAATCCTTGCTCTGATGACCAGTGCGTCATTATGGGGCCAATGCAAGCCTTGAGCGTCATCTTCATTAAACAACATCCCGCCTCCAGCAACTCTGGCCTTCTTACATGGCCATTCTCTTCCACTTTGACCTGTCAACAAGACTCGACCAGCCTCCCGCACATAGCGCTCCTGTGATCGGTTGGATGTCCCTGCGATGTGCGGTCCTCCATGAATAGTAAAGATAGTCCTCACAGCGGGCTGGTGACCTTGATCAATCAGGCGCTGTGGTTGTTGTTGAGGAAGTTGCTGAGGTATATTAGGATGTTCTTGTACTGGCTGATTTCCCTGCAGAGGATGATGACTTTCAGGTTGCGCCACATATTCCCTCAAACGACCCCGTCTGATCAATTCTTCAATTGCATCCCTAAGTTCTCTGCATTGAGAAGTATAATGCCCGTTTTCTCTATGGTAAGCACAATACTTCCTTGGGTCTTGAAACCTCCTCGGGATGTTTGTGGGACTTGGCTTTCCGAAGTTCTCCCGTCTTTTTTCTGTTTCAAAGATCCTATCTTGTCTGTCCGTCAGGACGCTGTAATTCTGGTAACGATCTCTGGGTGGAGATGCCTTCCTCCGAGACTCATTTTTTGACCGCTTCGCTACCTGATTACTGGAGCGATGTTTGTGACCGCTCTCTTCATTTTCGCGCTGGTCCCTCTTTTTTCCTGGTTGCGAACTGTTCGCTCCTTTTTCTTGTTTGCTAGGCTTTTTCTATCCGAATGTGTCTTCCCAGCACATCTCTTTTGCTGCACGGTCATAGAACTCTCCCAAACTCTTCACAGGATTACGATAAATGCTTTTGTAAAGCTTTCCATCTTTTCGCAGTCCTGCAGAAATTGCAGTTAAGACACTTTCATCAGAGGGATTTTGCACATTGTTTACCTCGCGCCTAAACCTGGCGATGTAATCTCTTAAAGTTTCCTCCCGCTTCTGAAAGATAGTCGCTAAGTGACAAGTCGGCGCGAGCTGCTTTCTCAGCGCTTTGTACTGGTCCTCGAACTTTCTCTGGCACTCATCCCAGCTGTTTATACTTCGGGCCGGAAGACTCCTTAGCCACGTCCTTGGAGTATTCCCCAGTGTTGCTGGGAATACCCTACACTTGACCAGAAGATTAGAGGTCTGCAGGTCCATTTGAACGTTGAAAATGTCCAGATGATCATACAGGTCACTATCTCCATCATAAATTGGGATGTTCGGGAGTTTAAATCTTGGAGGCAGCAGTTGCGTTTCAATCTCTCTTGAAAACGGGGTTCTGTCTTGTTCTCTGTCCTGGTCACGGTGTCCAGGTCTAGTCTCTAACTGTCGCACCCTCTGCATTAGTTCCTGTACCATGGGATCTTGCCGCTCAATCCCGTTCGCAGGGACTTGTCGATTCCCCCGGCTTTCTCCTGCTGCTGAGAGACGGGTTTGTGACCTTCCTCGGTCCAACGACATCCTTTCACGTGATCCACTCCTCCTGCGAGAACTTCCTGCATGGGGTGTCCCTTGTCTATGTGAACGTTCCCTTTCGCGCTGTCGACCCCTTCCATGATCAAAGTTATTTTCCCCTCGGCGATTATTACCCTGACTTGTTCTAATCCTCTGATTGGAAGGATGCGGAGCCACTTCTTGATGAGCCGGATGCCTCTCCCCTTGTGGGCGCAGATTTGAGGAACGAACAGAAACTGCTGGTTGCTGTCTGTCCCCGCCAGCCTCTCCTCTCCTAACCGGAACGGCACTCATAGAACGGGGCTGGTGGTCTGCGTTCCCTGGAACTTCCTGAACTCGGGCCTGTGTCAAGGCTCTGATGGTTTCTGCCAATTGTGCTACCGTATTTTCTAAAGCCTCCTGACGTGCTTCCTGACGACGCTGCCAAGCTGGCATAACACCTCCGCCACCATCAGTTGGTTGAGGAGGCAATGGTGGCAAAGCGGCAGAAGACGTCCCTGCTGCCTGACCTTGACCTTGGTGCTCTTCCAATTGATCGGTTTCCGATGCTACAACCCTGGTTGTCTTGACCCTAGCCATGTCAGCCGTATCACAACCAAAACAAGTTTATTAGATCACAGTCTGGGCCCTTCCTCTAGCGCCAAAAGATGTTGATACTTATTTTTGGTCAACCCTGTTCTTCAAGCCCAATACCTGTGACACAACAAACCTCATACAATGCAAACAATATAGGATCAAAACACACAGGACACAGCAAGACTTTTACGTGGTTCGGCAAAAAAACGATGGCCTACGTCCACGACAATTACCCTCTCTCGGTGTAATTGTATTTTTATTTCACTCTGTCTTTTACCCTAAATTATATCTCCTATTTATAATGGAGATGTTATAATCAGAATAGGCTTGAGAATCTTACAGATAAGGCAAAAAATAATATACATTAATTAAGATAATATCTTCTGAGATTATCTCTCGTATATAGCAATTTCCCAGAATGTAGAGATTCGATTTGCATGCAAATAGGTAATTCGACTCCTTTCCCGTTTCGGATTGATTCTTCTTCCAGAAGGTCTCGGATTGATTCTTCTTCCAGAAGGTCAACTGGTCAATTTAAGTGTTTTGCCTGTTCAACGATCAGACAGCAAATTGAGCGAGCAGATATCTCCGAGCAAACGAGCAGACTTATTTATCCTTTTGGCCGCCGAGCAGACGAACATATCTCCAGTCAGTAGGAATGTCCGAGCAGGTTATCTTTGTGCTTTTAACTTTCCTTTGACTATTTGACCAAGTGTCTTCTTGGCTCTTAATGGGCCTCCATTTTTGGGCCTTTTCTTATTGCACCAAAAAATACCCATAACAACTAATAAGGGTATTATCGTAATAAAATATGAGGTTAAAATTATATATTTATGTATAAAGGGCATTTTTTCATAAAGAATTTAGGTCAAACTATAATTATAATTTTTTTAGAAGGCAAACACACGTCATTATAACGTGTTCAAATGAAGTTAAATATAAAATAATTTTTTACCATTTTTCATTAATGTTGACTGTCAAATATTAGGTCAGGGGAACTAATTTGAGGGGTTTTTAAAACTTAAAGGACCATAAATAGTATAAACGAATTTATATTTAAAGGAAAGAAGTTTCTTGAAAATATAAGAACTAAAATAAAGTTCTCCGTCAAATGTTATTTTCTTTTTCCTTTATTTACTCATATTATTCTTTTCTCCTCATACTCATTATTTGCTAGTTTTACTTTTAATCTATTTGTATTAAATTACTGCAAGTCACTTTAGTTTTTTAATTTGAATACTTGTTAGGTTATATTAAAAATATTAATCTATAATATAGTTCACTTTTTTCTCTTATGTTTGTTTTTTATTTTAATAGTTTGAATTCATTTCAAATTACAATATTAAGGTTGTGATTCAAGTCATTTTCACTTTCCCAACTATAAATTAGTTGAATAGTATTACAAACTAATGATGTAAAAATTGATAAATATTAAATAAAAAAAAAAATCTAACCCCAAATTACAGAATTCTCATGGGCAGTCAACAATATATAAGTAAATTCGTTACATAAATCTTATCAATTCATATTCTTGGTTTTATTTATTTTTTATTTAATTACGCTTTCAATTAGAATATTTTGAAAGATTTAAGAGTATATATTCCATCATTGTATTGTACGTCTTCATGTTTCAATAAACGTTGTCAACTTGTTATGAATGGTTGAAGTTTATCAGAGAAAAATGTGGGTAAAGGAATAACCTGTTAGTAGCCATATATCTCCACAAAATGAAGGTCTCAAGTTCAATTTTTTTGTCTCAAATAAAAAAAAAAAATGGGGGAGAATTTAGCAAAAATTTCTCGAATTCAAATTTTTTTTATCTCAAATAATAATAAAAAAAAAGGAATTTAGCAAAAATTATCACAAAATGAAGGTCGCCATCTGACCTGAAGAGTAAATTCTGACCCGATGAGGTCAGATCGAATCAGAATTAACTCTTCGAGTTAGAGGGTGACCCCAATTTGGGTCACCTTCTGATCCGAACAGTTAATTCTCATATTATCTCTTCGGGTCAGAGGACGACTCGACCCAAAGAGAAAAATCTCAACTTCTCTTTGGGTTAGAGGGTGACCCGAATTCGGGTCAACCTGAAGTCTGGTCACCCTCTGACCCAAAAAGATAACTGTAACCCGATTCAGATTACTCGAATTAGGATCAACTAGAATTCGGATCGCATTCTAACCCGAAAATGAAATTGATTGGGATCTGAAAATACTGAATATATGTTATTAAATTACTTTTTGAGCTATTTAATAGTAATAATTATATGTTATTAAATTTTCAGGATTGAAAATATCTACCATACAACTGGTTTTCAATTGGGGTGGACAATGGAAGAGCGAGCATAGGGTTTACTAATATGAAGGTAAGAGAGTAAGAACTTTTAGATTTCCAGGGGATGCAACTTTTGAGCAACTATTGGATAAAGCATACCGCATCACAAGTATTGATAAAAATCATTACCAAGCTATATTAATATTGTTGCTCAAACCATTTGTCCAAGCATGCTTATTGAGATCACTGATGATGATGACGTTGAATTATTGCTTAGCCGTAAGAATGTTGACCCTATAGTTTATATAAATGCATTAGAGGTTGAGCGTGATTCAACATATATGAAGGACACTTGCCAATCATAAACTTTTTGTAAACCAAACCATACATTTGAATTTGACTTTGATCCCAATTTGGAAATAACGAATGTAAATGATATTAAGACATCCAGTACTAGTCAAACATATCAACCAAACTCAGGTGTCCATTTGGATGATATTAAGGGAGGATTTACACCATGTGGTAATGATAATACTTGTTCCCCTCTTTATTATGGATTTGAGGGTAGGTCAAGAATGGAGCAAGTTCAAGAGGTTTCAATTGATCACCATACAACAGATTGTGATGAATAAGAACAACATACCTATCCCACTAGGTATGGTGAAACAACATCGGGTGGAGTTTTAAATCGATATAACAGCAATTTGAGTATGTTCAAAGGTTTGTTCCACCATCATGTGTATTATACCAAGTTAATTCCAATAAAGTTACTCCTAAACGCAATCTTATGTGTATTCAAATCGGTGAATTGTTTGACAACAAAGAACAATTGCAATCAGAGCTAGGTAGATATGCCTTAGCAAACTGATTCCAAGCAAGAGTTACAAAATCGGACACAACAAGATATCAGGTTCAGTGCATCGTTACAAATTGCAATTGCGCTTCTTGCATTACAGTCCAAGACATTTGCAGAATGAAAGCTATAGGAAGAATTTTTTTTTTTTTTTTAAGGAAAAAAGAAAGGCACGAATATGTATACAAAAGATATTTGGTTTTGTTATCTTAAAAAGAAATATTAACTCTTGTTCGTATGTGTAGTATTATATTTTGTTTCATAAACATAAAATCTTGTTTTTCTACAAAATTTGAAAGTCTACGTAATTTTGTTTGTATTTAATGTATAATGGTGTAGGCAATGTTGCTCATAATGAAAACTTATTGTGTACTTATCATGGAACGTCGAAGAGGAGGCACTAGGAAGTAGTGAAAGTCTAAAAGGATCAGTGTAGAAGGAAATTTTGTGTCAGCATTTGGAGTACAATCAGTAGACTTCTAGTCACGAACTCTACCAAAATCACTGACCATAAGAGGATTTGTAATGTCCAGTCCCATTTTCTAAGTCTTCCATTTAGAGATCTAACTTTTAATTAATTGAAGAACTGAGCTATATATAAATATATTTAAAGCAACTAATTTTTTAATCCTTCAATTTCATACCAAAATTACCAATTATGATAGGAAAAGTTTGAGTTCCAACTAGTGATGATTTTTATTTCTTTAAGGTCTTTTGACCGTTGAAGAGAAAAATATCACCAAAGAAGAAGAAGTGAACTGCTTCAATTAAAACTTGTTAGATGACCAAAACATGATATATAACAATATCATTTCATTTCATTTTCTAGGTAATAATAACATAGCAATTGACAGAAAGTACATTGAAATATCTACCATTTAAGTTCTAAAAGCCAAAAAAAAAAAAAAAAAGGACTACATTTTTTAATTTAACATGATACATCTTCATTTCAAATACAGAATTGACGTAGAAATTTATGGATGAGAATGTCATACCATAAATTAACTTTGTCTGAAAATATCAAGGGTATTACAATTGCTACAAAGCCTGTCCCAAACCCAACACCAATGACCAAGGAGAATTGCCAATTAAATTCATTGCTTGAAAGGAGGGCTATAGGATCAAATTTGCTGCTTGAAGGGGGAATTTGTGTGGAATTTGAACAATTTTCCAAAGGAGGCCCACACAATCCTTTATTGCCCTCAAAGGAAGTAGGTGGAAATGATTGGAGCTGAGTACTTGTTGGGATCCTTCCCACCAAGTGATTATAGGAGAGATTCAAGACAGAAAGGAAATTCAAGTTTGCTAGTTGTGTAGGTATATGCCCTTGCAAATTGTTCATTGAGAGATCCAAAGATTCTAGCTGTTTGAAATTTCCTATAGAAGATGGGATTAAGCCTGTTAAAGCATTATGTGACAAATTGAGAGAGTGTAGAGATTTGAATAATCCTAACTCTTCTGGTATTGACCCTTGAAAATTGTTTGATGATAAGTCAATGGAGGTGAATATAGTTAGGATCTTAACTAGCTCCATCTCTAGATCTTTCACAGTAACAATTATTGCATATTGGTAGAATTTGTCTTTGCCAAAAAAATAAATAGAGTATTTGAGGGAAGATTGAGCTTTACGTTGATCAACCATCATTGCCTCCCAATTTGTTAAGCCCTTTTTTGGTAGTCTTCCAGTAAAGTTATTGAAAGCTATGTCGACAATTTGAAGCAATGGCCAAGAGACATTAGATTCGATGCAACTAATGTCGCCACAAAATTTGTTGGATCGGAAAACTAGGACATGCAAATTGGAGACATTCTTTAACCAACATGGGAAGGCATCATTGATGTTATTGTTTCCAAAGTCTAAAACCTCCAACATTGCACAATTGCTGAGAGATTTTGGAACCATTCCTTCTAATTGATTTCCATTCAAACTAAGTGTTTGCAACCTACAATTGATTGGAAATCTATCTGGAATGGTTCCAAAAAGGCTATTATTTTTTAAATTCAGAATAGCCAAATTTCCATTCCCCTCAACTAAACATGTTGGTATTTTGCCACTCAAATTGTTGCTTGATAAGTCAAGAACTTGAAGATATGATGCATGGCACATTGATACAGGAATAACTCCTGTAAGCTTATTATTTGAAACAGAAAAGAACGAGCACCTGATATAGTTGAGAAAGTAACCAATGTCATCGAGGATGGAAGAATTAAAATTATTGCTCGAGTAATCAATATATACCACGTACTCTTTTGGGAGTGGGACCTTTCCTTGAAGTTGGTTAGAATGTAGGTCAAGAAACTCCAGCTTCGAAATTGTGTAAGGCTTTCCTAAACCCACCAGGTTATTATGTGAGAGATTTAGGTTGAAGCCAACAATTTGCCAAATCCAGTTAGGTATATCTCCAGAAATTTGGTTGTTTGAAAGATCTAAGTCCGACAACTCCTGATTATTTCTTAGATTAGGAATCACACTGAGGTTGCATGAAGCTAACCGCAACACCGAAAGGTTGGGAGGGAAAGAAGAAAAGCTGTTACTTACATTGACTGCCAAATTGTTGTACGAAAGGTCAAAAAAAGTAAGATTGCCAAGCCTTCCAATCAGATCTAGGTGTACAGTGCCATTGAACTTATTGAAAGAGAGAGAGTGTTTTTTCAAGTTTTTGAGTTCAAAGAATGATTCGGGAATAGGCCCTTCTAATCTGTTATCACTTGAATAAAGAACTTCAAGTACAGAGGAGGAAGCATTGGGAAGTACAAATAGTGCTGAGTGGATACTTCCATTAAAAAAATTATAACTTAAATCAATATAAACAAGAGATTTGGACATATTAAAATATGGGATTGGACCAGTAAAATGGTTAAATGACAAGTCTAAATATACTAGCTGGGTCAGATTGGCCACTGATTTGGAAAGTGGTCCTGAGAAGTTGCAACCTCCAAGATCCAATGTTGATACACTTCTAAGGTTACCTATGGAATCCGGCAGTGTCCCTGACAAATTTGTATAACGGAGACTCAGGGTTTGGAAAGAGTTGTTCAAAGCAAAATCTGACAAAGAACCATGAAGAAGCAGATTTTTGTTTAAACGAAAAGTATGAAGTGTTGATACTTTGAAAATGTTTTCAGAAAGTTTTCCGGACAAATTGCAACTACTCAGACTCAAGATTTTCAAGTTTGGAAAATCAGTGAAAAAGTCAGGAATTGGAGAGGACAAACTATTCCCATCCAAAGAAATGACTGAGAGTGAGTGAAGGTCTGCAAGGGAAGAATGGATCGGGCCTGAAATATTACATTTATTCAAGCTCAGAACCTGCAGATTAGGCAGTGAAGATGATAATGCTTGGCCCCATTCAGTTCCGTTGGCTGATATATCTACCCCATCAAGATGTAGTTCTCTGAGCTCACTAAGGTTTTGAACAAGTGCTTTTAAGTTGGGAATCTTAAGTAGCGCCCCAAGATACGAAGTACATGACAGATCAAGAGTAACCAATCTTGTCATGCATGAAATCACTATGGGAATCTGCCCACTGCAGTTATCAGAAGCAAGATTCAAGTAAGTCAAATTGGTGAGGTTGGCTAACCTAGATGGAATCTGATCTAGCTCGACCTGATTAAAAGCTAAATTTAGCCTCTGAAGATGTTGAAGACCGAAAAGGCCACTTGAATTATCAATTCCACCAGAGATCGATTCATTGCTCAAGTCAAGACTGATAACACGACCAGCCATATCGCAGTCTACACCACTCGTGCAGCAATCAGTGCTCTGATTCCATTGAACCAGACGAACAGACGAAGTAGAGTGGAATATGAGGCCGTTTTTCATTTGGAGTAACAAGGACTGCTGCCAGAAACCAGAACCACTGGGTTGCCATTGCCTGCGAAGTTTGTTGAAAGAAATATCAACAAAAGCCATGACAAATGCATGACTTTCATTGGAAACAAATAAGTAGTTAAAACACCCATACTTAACTGAAACTGGATGAAATGTAGAACTTGTGACTTTACTTGAAAGAGCGAAACTACATTTATAGATTTCATTAGAAGAAGACAAGGACCATATTCATGAAAACCGTTTTCTAAGAGCATGGACTCATGAATTCATTGACACGTTCTACCATAGACTAGGAATATGACATCTTACCAACTTTGTAGACCATAACATTCTAATCAGGAGAGACTTGGAATAGTACTCATGCTCATCTTTGTTGTACAGGTTCATTTTTTTAAGAAAAATTATTTTATTTGATCTCTGTATCATTTTCTAAATGGCATTGCTAAACAACAAACAAATTCATGAGGGACAACTTAATGGCTAATAGCTTGCAAAGTTACAAATTTAACAGAAAGCAATGCTCCTGATTGTAGCATTGTCCTTTTTTAGGCTGATACCTAGTTGATCATAGTGTCTTCACTGATGTCCCAATTACATTTGAAGGACATTTATTCCAGATTTCATGTCATTTGCAAAATCAACTATTTATATTTTTAAGTAATCTAGTGATGCAAACTATTTTCATTAAGTCTTTTTGTCTACTTGATAGGCCTGTGGCCTTCATCAGGTGGTGATATTTGTGTCCGAAAACTAAAAATTAATTTTGTAACTTTAGGGTGCCTGTTGCTGCTGTAAAGCCCAACAAAATTAGTGTGATAGGCTATAGAAGGTTGATGGCACAACATGAAAGTCTACATAAAACGAAACTTGTTTTCTCGTGGCTCCAACTGGAATCAGCAATATTTCAAAAAATAAGTGAAGAAATTGAGTCTTAAATGTTGAGTTAAATAACCACATCAGAAGCATAGTTTAAAATATCCGTGATTTTCGTGATATTTTCGTAAATCAAGGGTATCGATATCGATAGGAGATGTAATCTTCTATCCGTCAAAATATCTTGGAAATATCCGGAAATATCCGCGATATTTCAGTAAAATATCCTTTCCGTGAGCTTGTAGTATAAATTTTACAAAATATCGAGGAAATTTTCGAAAATATCCGTAGAATATCCGTGAAATATCCTGAAAATATCGGTTAAATTTTCATAAAATAAAAGTGAAATTTAAGCTTTTCAAATAAGAATTTGTTAAGCTTTTATCAAATAAATAAAAGGAATAATTGCAAAAAAGACCCATTTGGTAAAGATAAACTCAAAAATAACCTTTCTTATTTTATTGTTATAAAAAAAGACATTGGGTGGATAAAAATGTCTTTAATAAAATTATAGTAATTTGAATCACTGTTAGGATTCTCAACCTTAAAGTTGTGAATCTCAACCTCTATGTTGGAAGCCCCAACCTTAGGGTTGGGATTCCCAATTTTGATTTAACATCCAGGTTGGGAATCCCAACCTTAAGGTTGAGATTCTGAATGTGGATTTGAATCAAGATTAGGACTCCCAACCTAGAAGTTAGGATTCCCAACTTTAAGGTTAAGAATGTGAACTTGATGTTTTATCAAGGTTGAGATTCTCTATCTCGAGGTTGAGATTTTCAATTTCGAAGTTGGGACGTAGGTTGGGATCTCAACTTCCCAACCTCGAGGTTGGGATTCTCAACCAGATCTTTTGGTAGAAAGAGTGACCGACAAAAGATAATGGGTCAAGGGCATTTTCGTCCAAAAAAGAACATTGTGTAAAGATTTAAAAAATAAAGGTTATTTTTCAAATGGATTATAAAAAATGGGTTAGTTTTCAACAAAACCCTAAATAAAATAAGTTTTCAACCCACGTGAAGAATCTCATTTTCATCAGGAATCTCATTATTATATTTCATTTTGTAGTCAAGCTCAAATATCTCATAATTGTTATTCTATTTTAAAAACAAAAACTCCTAAGTCATTACTATTGATGGAATTCATAATGAAGACAATGGTGCTGATGATGGTGATAATAGTGATGATGATGATGATGATAACGACGACAATGATGACGATGATGATGACAATTGAGGAAATAATTATGTTTTTACTCAAAGAAATGATACTGATACAGGTTTGCCATTGAGCTCATTTATTTGTGAAGAACAATACACTCATTGCACACAAGATGAAGACCATAGATGTAGAGCTGCGAGTTCAGGCATAGGGGCTATTGGTAAGGATTACACAAGGAGAATCCATTAAATGCAGTTAGGGATGTCATCATCCAATGAAGATAACATTTCAACTACTTTTGAATCTATGAGTTTAAGGTCTAGTGATGATGGCCATAGAAGTTTTGGGATCTCTAATGATCATTACACATAATTTCCTATCTATGGACAGATGGTAGGAAGAAATCAAGAAACTTATTCATGGCATGTTCGTGATTATATTCAAAATCATTCAAATTATATGTCATGGTATCAGTATTGTATAAATCTAGATGTTAGCTATACCATGTATGAACCACCTAGGACTTCATTTTGGTATTAAAATTTGCATGATTTATGTGATGCAAATTAATTGAAAAGTTTTAATGGAAACTTTTTATATTTTCATATATCTTCTCTATATATTATATCTATATTTATACCTTTTAGTTGTTACTTTTTAGATAGAATATGATTTTTTTTTTTAAATATAATATGATTTTTGGTTGTAGAAATGATTATTTTAACATTACCAAAAGTTTCATTAAAAAATATTATGTTTTTAACTAAATTTCCGTACTTTTCGTAAATTTTACGTAAATTTCCGTCGTTATCGATATTTCCGTCGACATTTTCGTCAAATAGTAGTACCGATATTTCCGTCGACATTTTCGCCGAATAGTAGTACCGATATTTCCGTCGATATCGATATTTTCAACATTGATCAGAAGTAATATTCACGATAATTTGACCACAGGGCTCTTTCATAATAATTGATATGGTACTATTTACATAGGTTTTTATTTATTTATTTATTTTCGCATGGAGACTTAATTAAAAGATAAAGGATTGGCAAAGTGCAGTCCACCGGCGATAAATTGCCTCCAAAGGCAGGGAAGTTAATTTGGTTTTTTTCAAGTCGATAATTTATTTTTTCCTTCTAGAAATGGCATATGGGTTTGGATTTATTGAGAGGCAATTTTATTGTGGAGAGAAAAAAAAATAGTTTAAGTGTTAAAGGTAGACAAATTTAATAAGTGTACTAATTTTAGGGTCATTTTTACTCGTGAGCCTGTAATATTTCCATCTCTCATAGCAGATGATAAAGTCATATACCTTATATATGGCCTCTTTCTTTAAAAATTCTAGGATGCAACTTCTACTCCGAAGCATATACGAATTGGCTATAAAAAACTGCCTGTCGAATTCATTATGGTGGTACTAGAAATGCTAACTCACTACTAGAATGTTATATATGCAATAATTAATCATTGACACTACATTTTCGTAAACAGCCAAATAAAATTTAAATTTTGTTGTCACTTGTACTTTGCCTTAGTGGTAGTGGTAGGCAGCACACCCTAGTTCTTGGAGAACTTGGGTTTAACGTCCAAATAATGCAGTCACTATATGGCCGCTTTCCCACCTTGTGTGAGCCGCCCTTCCACTGTTGTATAAGCCAACCTTTTCGATATGTGAGCTATTTTTTGGGCCGTACCACCAGTGTCTCATCCTGTATAGTCTTGATAGTTCAGTGGACTAATTCCAATGATAAAAAAATAATAATAATTTTTGTTAAACTATGGGATTTTATTAAACATAATTCAGGGGTGTAGACCAGGAAACAAACAGACCCATTGGAAAAAAATGAAAAGAAAGACCACCCATAGTTAGCGACTCAGCAGCAAGTTCTGAGAAGGTGGTGTCATGGAAATTTATTTTTATTAATATTAAAGTATGAAGAAAAGTGGCCTTTCTAGAACTAATTATGTCTTTTTTTTTATAGATTAAATTGATCGATACAGGAGCTAGCGTAAATTACGGAAAAGTAAAATTAACAAAGGAAACAAAAATGAGAAAAAACCTGGAATGGGAATAAAATAGAGACTTATTGGTATAGTCTTGTCCATTTCTATCATTACAAATTCCACCCCTTTTCATATAAAATTAATATAATTTGAAAAGCTTTCCTTAATAATGGATTCCGCTTCACATATTTTGAATCATTTTAGTGTGAAAGTAGGAAGTCGAGGAAAAGCATGGAGATTTACATGGCTACTTTGATGTTATCACAAGAAGATTGAGCAAACAGATCTAAATCAAACAATCTATGAACTTGTTTTCTGGTTTATTAGCAAGTATCTGCATGTATGTTGGTATTGTTGATCAAGCAGATGCCCATCAACTTCAAGAAAACAATATGTTCAAGATTAACTTGATAATTGAGTGTGATTTGATGTCATGGGTTAGACTCAACTTGCTCACAATCAAGTATGATGGAACCAAACTCAAGGACTTGGGGATGTGAAATTAGGGATAGCAAAAATACTCAATCTGACTCAAACCGACAGGGCCTTAATTCTTTTGGGCCAGGTTTGGGGCATTAGAATCGAGTTTCGCATAAGTCTGGGTTAAAAGTGTTTGATTTGGTTTTATATTAGGTTGGACTTAGGTCAAATACTTTTGACCCGATATGATTCGGTTAATTGGTTTTATTATTATTATTGTTATTATTATTATTATTATTATTATTATAGTTTATTTTTTAAGTGTTGTGTGTTATTATTTTGTTATGTATAATTATTAATTTGGTGTATGTAATGGAACTTCGCCCACTGATAGTTATTATTTTGATGTCTATACTCAATGAATTTATATTTTCTATGAGATTTATATTGATATTATTTGGTTGTAATGTTAAATTGAAGTAAAATTTTAGTTATTTTAAGTTTTAAGATTGATTTATTGTTTCTATATTTATCCTTAATATAAATTTTGTGACCCGAAAAAAAATTAGATCGGGTCAAAATTAATTGGTTTTGGAAAAAGCATCCTAAACGAGTTTGGAACAAACTTTTTGTTTTTTTGTTTCTTTTTTAAAGTTTTCTATCAATAAATATACCATTTTTAAAAACATGGAAAAGGTAATAATTAGAATTGAATTTAACAGTATAATATTTTTCTATCATATAGCGGAGATGCAGGTACCACTCCAAAGCATATATGAATGGCTATTAGAACCTGTAAGTCAAATTCGTTACTTGAATATGGTTTTGGAAATGGTAGCTCACTAGAATATTTTTTGCGCAATAAATAATCATCAGAACTTTTTTTTTTTAAACAGTTGAATATTGTGTAAAGTTAGACTACAGAGATTTTAATAAAGTGAAGGGACAGCTTTCGTTAAACCTAATCCAACCGAGGGAGGAGAATGGGAAGCAAACAGACCATCGAGGACCCATTTGAAATTAAAAAAGACTCTGCTCAGAGATTGAGCACCGACTTCTGAGAAGGTGTAGTCATGAAAATATATTCTGATTAATATGGAACCAAGGAAGAAAGAACTTTCTCTGAAATAAATTATCCAATTATTATTAAAAACATAAGGGAAAAAAAAATTGATGCAAGAGCAGAAATTACGGAAAAGTATGATTAACAAAGGAAAGAGACACTAGAAAATCTTGTCCAACATTTGAAATTTCATCACCTGTCTTATAAAACTAATAATTTGAGGAGTTGTTGTCAATATGGGATTCCACTCCATACAATGTTTTTAATTAATGTGAAAGCAGAAAGTTGTGGACAAGCATGGAAATTTTACATAAAAATAATCTGCATCTTTCTTGACATAAAGCGTCAAGGAAAAGACACCAACAGGAGGCAGCAAGACTTCGAAAAAATCAACAAAGTAAATTTCTAGTTTCTGTTTAATGTTTAATTTGAATTCCACCAAAACTAAGGGATCACTGTAAGGTCATGTAATTATAAAATCATAACTATATTCATTTTAAGTTACAATATATATATATACATATATATATAGTCATTGGAGATGAAATGATAGTTAAAATACCAAAATAAGTAATCAAAATTGATTGAATGAAAGAACTTGTGGTGACATTATTAATATAGGATTAGTGGAGGGTGACTGTACGTGGATTCCATTTCACTGGGACCTATTTGAATTAGACTTCCTGAAAGTTCCCTTATGTACTGTCGCATATACTGGCCCCTCACAATGTAATCGGAATAGGGACGATAAAATCATCTACGAGGACCTGTAACTTTGGGATGGATATGCATCTCAATTTTATGGTAATGCAGCCAAATAGTAAAATTTACAATGGATGCGGGGAGATGATGGGTTTTATACTCTGAACAAGAATTCTCTACCTTTTTTCATTTTTTTTTGGTTAAATTTTTGATAATCTGATAATACATCAATATAAAAAATAGTAGAACAAGATTATTATATTTTTAGTACTTCTTGTCTACACATGTTTTGCTTATAATACAATAAAATTTTTATTATTTAAAAAAAATAATTAAAGCTAAAATTATGTAGTTTCCAGTTAAAACCATATAAATTCAAATATACATTCATCCTATAACTATTAGATTTATATTTAGTTTTTATGTTAATGGTATGATTTTCAACATATTTATGGAATCATTTTATACATTATATGAAATTCATCATACTAAATACAATTCTTTTAATAAATAATATTTATAAATAGGTAAATTGGATGAGGATGGCGAAATTATTTTATGTTAATGGTACGATTTTGTGGTTTATGTTCGGAATATTGACATTAGCGGATAATGATGGAATTGCTCATGGGGTTGAAATTCCACTGCAGTTGGGTCATGCTACTAGCAGCGACCACAGTTATGGCCTTTCACTCTCTTCAATAAACTTGTAGTTTAGCAAAATTTCATTTTATTTTTTAATAATGGTGGGGAATTCTCATCACTGAAAGTTTCATCTATTGGAGCAATTTCAGATTTATTTTTAAATTTTCCCTCCCAGTTGTCTTCTAGACACGCTATATGTTTACATAGTAAAGCAAACAATAATTTCACGTCATTTGTACGTCTATTTTCTAAAACCTTATAATATATTCAGTTTATGATTTGAAATTAAGCACATAAATCATAATTTAATTGAGTAAAGATGTACCATTTGTGTTATCAAATTATTTCTTAGGTTTTGGATGGCATGTGTTCCTATCTAGATAATTTTATAAGAGTTATAATTTCATTAGAAACAATGGTGATAATTGGTTTTGAGCATCAATGCTAAAAACCACTTTCTATCATAATGTTAGGGTTCCGTGATGGGGAGGGATTTATGAATTAGCCTTTTGCTCCTGTGACGGGTCTGTTCAACTTCAATTGATGTGGGACATTACATTTATTGGCTTTTAGATATTATACATTTTTATTAGTGTTGTATGATATTGCATTATTGAGACACATTTGGAATCACTTTTAAAATGATATTTTTTAATACGAAAAATATATTTTAAAAATGATGTTTTAAAATGTCATGTATTTGGCGCCTATTTCTCAGAATTTATTTTTAAAAACAAAAAATGATGTAAATGTGTTTGATTTTATTTTTTAAAATGAGTAAAATAGTTGTTTGGATTAAAAAGTTTGATTTGTTTTGTTTTGAAAATAGTGAAAAACATTAAAAAAAAAAATTGTTTTGTATTTTTTAATTATCATTTTTAAAAATGTGTCCTCTACTTTGAAGAACATATTTTACAAAATGGCTAAGCAAACATTTTGCACTCATTTTTTATTTTTGAAAATAAAACATCATTTTTCAAAACACATCCAAACACCACCAAAGTGTTCGTTAATGCACATCATCAATATGATAGATGACATAACAAAAGGTGGCTCAATTGTTTAATCCTCACATAAGTACACAACCAACCCAAATGAATTCCTTCCTTGCTATTGTGAAAGTGAGTAAGAATCTATTCCCTCAATCCAGGTACATATATATAAGACCTATAATAAAGTAATCCATCCTTCAATATGTATTTTTTAATATCATTTCTCGGATTCTCAAGCCTCTGACAAAGCTCTTGAGCCTTAGCATCAAACTTTACAGCTTCCCCTGATTTTGTCCCAAATTCGCCACGCAGCACCACTAAGCACCATTAATCCACAATCATTCTCTTCATATATCGTCCACAATATCGTATTACCCACTTTTCTTGATAAGGCATCAACTAACTTGTTTTCTTTCCTAAGCCAATAGACGATATTGTACTCAAACCCAAGAAGCTTAACTATAAACTTTTGTTGTTTAGGGGTTACAATCTTCTGCTGCAACAAATGCCTTAAAGTTTGCTGATCAGTAATAATAACAAACTTCCGCCCTAACAGATAAGTTCTCCATAACTTTAAAATATGTACCACCACTAACATTTCTCTTACAAAAGTACTCCAAGCCTTCTTCATTAGGCCCAAAGCCTTGGATACGAATGCTAACGACCTACCATATGGTACCAGTATCGGAGCAATGCCGTCTCCGCTCGCATCCATCTAAATCTCAAACTGCTTTTCAAAATTAAGAAATGCTAACACTGGAGTTTGAGTCATCATCCTTTCTTAAATCTCTGGATAATGCAAGCTTTTGGGATGAGTTACAGGATATAATATGCATAAAGGGGTAACAATATTATACAGATAATGATGAAGATGCACACACCCTATTGCAAGAGTCCAAAATGACATGAAGAGTTAGAACAACTTACGACGGAAATGGACCTCTGTGGTCTTCACCATTTTTTTTTTTTCCTAGCTGGATTTCCAATGATTTCTCCAATTGTTCGAATCTCTGATATTGAAAGATCTTGTGTTTCATAATGTGTTTTTTTGGTACAACTAAACCCCAACCCTATCACATCCCATTCTTAAAAGGCCTTGTTGTGCTTGAAATCTACTGCTAGTACACCAAAGTGTGCTTGAATTCCCCACACTTCCATCTAAAGAGAGTGCAGAAAAGTTCAAAATCATTACTTGCTTCATGTTCAAAGTTGCTTACCATCATTTAAATCTGAATATATCAATCTATTTAAAGTTTGGATGTTTCTTACTCTTCTTACATTCTTTGGCGATCACTAGAAAGGCAGGGCAAGGGTAACACTTTCATATTTGTTTAACTTTATCTTCCACAATTTACATGAACAATTTTGACCATTTACAAAACCATGGTGCATTTTACTATTAATTGAGCAGCAACAGAATGACTGAACTCAACTAATACCCCTCTTCCTTTGCAGGCTTATTAATTAAACACTTTGCCACTCCAATCCTAAAGCAAGCATAAATTTGGTGATTCAAGTCTGTTGCATACTTCAGAATAAGAAAATATTAGGATCTTGGTCAATCAAGCAACTTTAGTTGCCCACCAACATACTACGAAAACCTTGGTCTTCCAGGTCAATTACCAAAAAGGTATTCTGTCTAAAACTTTCTGTGCTGTTCTTTTGATTCAAGCATCAGGTCTACCAAAACTATCGTCCTAATGATCAACGACCACCATATACTGATCATTTATGTCTAGTATCTAGTGGTCTAAAATGTGGATCCAAGGTTTCATCCCCTCCACCAGCATCTATAGCATCATCCTCTTAAGAGTCAACAGGATATCCAATTTCTCTATCATCCTTCCTCATCACTAGCGTTGCCCTCCCACTTGAAAATTGAACATTGAACAATCAAACTAACCAAATAGTACTGCAACATACAAGCAGTAATTCCAACATGTATTTGCAATGAAAATACAATCAAACCCTAAAATTGAATTATTTCCTACTTGTAATTCCAATGAAAATTGAACAATCAAAACCATATATGATAACCATATAGCACTGTAACATAACAACAGTTTCATTGAACATCTGATTAGAGTCTTTTAACACACAATAGAGGATAGCTAAACCCTAGAAATAGAGGAAAAAAAAATGGAGCTACTTATCTTTGGTGGAGACGCCGTACTTCTCCTGCATCTTGGCGATCTCGTCCTCCTTCTTCTTCTGGTCGAACTTCTTGCTCATCTTGGCCTGCTGGTAGTACAAGACGATGAGGTAGCGGTTGGCGACGTTGAAGCCGGAGAGGTGGTCGACGGCGGTCTTGGCGTCGTAGATGTCCTCGTAGACGACGAAGGCGGTGCCGCGGGTGTCCTTGCTGTTGCCGATGCGGATCTGCCTGATGGCGCCGTACTTGCCGAAGATGTCGTACATCTCCTCCGACGATATGTTGAAGGGCAGGTTCCTCACGTACAGCACCCTGTTCACTTCCGGTGGAAGCCGCGTGTTGCCTTTCCGCAGGCTGATTGTCGCCATCCTCGATTCCGATTCACCACCAAGCACTCGTAGATTTTATTTGATTGAATTTAAGAGCCTTTTATTTTATTTATACAATCGTTTCGTTTGGGTTTTTTATGTCGGCTGTTTAACTTGTTTTCTATTAGATTTCTCAATAAGACGAGGATTATCGAAACATAATTATAAATCGGGCTCCCCTGTAGTTTGATATGACAGCCAAAATTCTCAATATTTTTTGAAATAACTAATACCCTTTATGAATTTATAAAATAGATTAAACAGCACGTATAGTATATGCAAATATCTAAAATACTCTTTACCGTTAAAGTAGATATTAAAAAACAAAAGTTTGACTATTAATATAGAAGAATAAAACTATAATGACACTTTAATCATTTTCGATCATTTCAACATTAATGACAGAAGATAAAATAAGATTATTCAAAATTATAAAAGGATAATTAGTGATTATATTGAATTACAAAAGAGAAAGAGAGATTATCCTTTATAAATTAATAAGGTTTAAATGAAATTATTATATATATATATATTTATATTTTCTCTTTGGAAAGTTGATGCCTAAAGTGAATGTGTAATTATTTGATTTGATTTTATACATGTACATATAAAATTATATTTAATAGATTAAAAAAATTATCAATATCAGTTAAAATAAAAGAAGAAAATTATTTCAATAAAATTTGAATTCTTACGGTTAAAGTAGAGAAGGAGATGAACATACATCTATTGTTAGAAAATGGTCATAAATAATCATTTTCATGGTTAATTTTTGAATGTATTTTAATATTGATTATGAGAAATTAAGAAATATCAATGTTCTTTATGGTAAGAGCAATGAAATGGAGTGTAATACATTCAAAATTATGATTAAATGAATGAGAAATTGAATCTTAAAATGCATACTCTAATGTAAGGAATGGTCATTAATCCCACAGTAGAAGATGAAAAGGGATTTGTATTGTTTTCCATTCAAATTTAAAATTAAATTGTCATTAATTGACTTTAATAATTTTCAGTTAACAAATCAAATTATTTTTAATGATTTTGTAACTGAATTATGAGTTAATGGATGTGTTTAAATTTTGATTTTAAATTAAAATTGTAACAACCATGATTTTAATGATTTTCAGTTAACAAATCAGTTTTAATGACAAATTAATTTAAATAAATTTTGTAACCATTAATAGAATGATGGATGAAATTGAATGGAAGTATTTAAATTCTGATTTTAAATCAGAATTGTAATAGTCATGAATAATGACCATAATTGATATAATTTAATTATAATTTAAGGTGATTAAATTTTGATTTTAAATCAGAATTGTAACAGTCAAATAATGACCATAATTGAGAGATTTTAATTCCCCAAAATTGAATAATTTATATTGGCATCCAAGTTGAAGAAAGGTAGTGGTTTTTTGAGAAATAATCTTCCTTCTTTACTTACAGCTTCCAACTCTAGTTTAGGCTTCCAGTGTGATAGAGATCGGATTCAATTCGATTCGCCTGACGGTTTCAATCGTTGTATCCTGGGAGACGAACACAATACATCGCGAATTCGTTTTAAGGACACTGTAATTCTTACAGGCCTCGGTTGCTTCAACTTATATTCAGAAATTTATTATATCTTTGATGTAATTTGTTGTTTTTGTTTTTGCTTTTGTATTGTTTTGTTTTGTTTTTTTTTCTTCTTTACTCTGCGTATGTGCAGAAACATAATATTGTAATCTATAACTGATATCCAACATCTATGATAAGAGGTGACATGTATTATAAATTACAACAGTTTAGTTGGAGTTCATGAATATAAACTTGGTCATATCATGAGGTCATAGTAGGTTTTCAATAAAATTCTAATGTGTTCAATATCCATTGTAAACAGACATAACTGATAAAAATAAATAAAATTGATGACACATACACACACGTACATATAGATATTATCTTTGAAGTTTTCGTATAAATTTTTTTTATGGAGGAAAAATGAGTTTATTTAAGACTTTTAACTGAGCAATTATATCTTCTTATAGGGACATAATTTTTCTAAAGAGATATGACTTTTTCTAAAGACAAACTCTTCTAAAGAAATATTAGTTCTCGAGAAACAAAATGCATTGAGGGTGTATTATCTTTGTGGTGGATTATTTCACATTGAATCCTTTACATGTGGTTATATCACTTTATTTGTCACATTCCTTCGACACCTTCACAAATTACATGGTCCCAAGTAAGGGTAGGCACATAAAAAGCTAAATTGATCAACCTGTTTTATTAAATCAAACCAATCACAGCAGTTAAAATGAATCATTGATAAGTAGCAAGGTTGGCTTAGAGGACATGCGAGAGGTGCGACCGTCCCAAGTCTCCAAATTTTATAAATTTTCAAATTTTTTATATAATTAGTTTGTAAAGTAAATATGTAAATCATGTTTCAAATGATGTACAAAATCTCACAATAGTGTGTGTAGTAAAGGGGTCTCATGCTCTTCTTTCATTCAAGGGTTTGAATACCTAAAATTGCATTTTTTTTTTGTTTTGTTTTGTTTTTTGTTTTGTTTTTTTTTTTTTTTTGTTTTTGAGGAAAAAAAATGGTGTTAGATATAAGTTACATGAATAAAGGAGCTCATTTTAGTTTTTCATGCTACGTCTTTAAAATGTGATGACCGGCCCTCATAAGTAGTAATAGTCAGCAACATTTATGTTGAACCAGCAGAAGAACCTGTTCTCACTTCACTGGACCATAACCTTTGGAGACCTGAAGTCAGGCAGTTTGTGTTTGTCAAAAAGTTATTTATTCTATTAAAACAAATAAAATAAACTCGTTGGATTGCTTAAAAGCAACCTCAATTGGATAAAATATTTACTTTCTAAAATAGTTTTTTCCTACCACAATCTCCTTTAAGTCAATCTAAATATAGCCCCCTCAACCATATTTCTTTCTCAATATCTAGTACTCATTTTGGCTTAAATGCACTCTCACCAACCATTTCTAACAGAAAACGCGATGGTCTTTTGTAGTCACCTTACATTGGGCATGGTTTAGAAACAGAAATGTTCATTCACCCGTTCGTCAATGGTTTTGAAGACACGTGTCCAAGAAGTTTTAATTTATTATATAAATTTGAGATTAAGAGAAGAGATTACTCCATTATCTCTTCAATCCACCATCTCTTTAATATACAAATATTATAAGGAGATGGTAATTACCATTCATTACTACCACCTCTCCCATGGAAAACCGCAAGGAGGTATGCTTTCAAGTTTCTAGCTTTTAAATTTTATGAAAAATATTGTAATTATTATTGTATATTCAAGCTTGTATGTTCTCATTGCTATTTTCAACAAGCATTTCTGGTTTTTAATGATCTCAGGAAGGTCTTGTTTTTTTTTTTTTTTTTTTTTTTTTGGGCAAGATAAAATACTGCTTAAAGAATTTTTCATGAAATTTTCAACTACCATCACAATTTGATAGACAGAAACTCCACTTCATAGTTATTTAAATTCGTAGCTAATCATTAGAACTTAGAGGCTCTAAACATTTAAGGAAGAAAAGAAACATACTTGCAGAAAGTAATGTTCTTCGCAAAGTCAATATAATAGTTCAATTTACCTCAAAGTAATGCTGGTGACCTTATGAGCAGCTTTTAATAATTTGAAAATTATAGTTCAGTTTTCTGTACATCTACAGAAAATTGGATGGATGCCTGTCCCCCAATTTGGAGGTTGGGATCAAAAGGGTCAAGGAGGTACTGATTATTCCATGGTGTTTTCTCGAGCTCGTGCTGAAAGGAAACAGCAAAAGGCTGACATCAAGCGCTGCAGCATCGGGAATGAGCAAGAGATCACCAGACCTTCCTCAGAAACTGAAGATGATCCAGTTATGGTAAGACTCCATTACACCATCTTTAGATGTATAAGTCTTTTTGCTAAAAACAGAGACAACCTCCTACATGTATATATATGTATTGTTATTCTATATGGAAGGTCTACTTCTTGCCCAAGTTTTATAGCTTACTTGTTCATCACCATACTTCTTGAAATGACCGATATTTTTAGACAATGCACACTGCACAGTAGCCTACGGCCTCAAACAAGATGATACTCAAATAAATAACACTAGACACTAAATTAAATAGATTGCAGAAAAGGAGAAAACATACCTAAAATAATCTTCATCTTCTACTTTCTAATCCTATGAAATTTATTGTTTGCAGAGGAGGAAGAAGATTTTGACCTACATTAATTGTTGTATTAGGCCTTGATTTCCTAAGAACCCAAGCAGTTCTCTTCAAGTTTCTAGTCAGCTGTAAGCTATTAAACAGAATTATCAATTTCTGTCATGTAAGTCTACACGTTAGACGTATAATGAAGATCTAACTAAAAGCTTTGTAATTTTTGAGAGAAGTAGATGTATAATTGTATCCATTTGCTAGTAATAATTGTTTGACTTTTTTATGCTTCTATTTTAAACATTAGAGGCAAAAAATGAACATAAAAAATTCAAATTATAGTGTGCATGACAAGAATTTTATTGATTTATACAATAATTTATGCATATACAATTCGCACTGGATGTATAGCAGGTCCATGTGCACTGCTGAAAAACTATTTAATTTTCATTGTTCAAAGTTTAATTGGGTATTATATCCCCCTAAGTTTATTTACAATAAAAGCGAAAATACAAGTACCTGCAATCTAATTTGTAGATTTGAAACGATTTACGGGAGCTCGGAGGGAAGATAAGTACGCAGCATCTGCTTTCTCAATTCCATCAAAGAGATGACTGAAGGGAGGCATTTCTATGTACTTTCCAGAGCCGGGAGCTACCTTGAGTTGATCATTTTCCCATACAATCCTTCCTCCAGCAATCGTCACTTCAACCTTTCCCTGAAAAATGATAATAAACTCTCACAACCTATTATAGATGACAACATTTAGGACATTACATTCATACATCAAAGTAACACAGCAGCAGAGATATAAAGTCAGAATTCGAAACTTCACTATTACCTTGTTAGATCAGCCTGCACAAGAGGGAGGTCATAGATACAGATTTTTTAATTTTTTTTTAGAACTTAACTTGTGCAGGCAGCAGACAAACAAGGTAATAGTGATAAGAGAGACTCTTTGGGGGCGTGTACCAACAAAGAGAGGAAAATGTGTCAGGATTTGAAGATAGAAAGCAGCATGGCAAGGACTAAGAGAATTCGACTGTTGGCAGAAGCTTCCATTTAATAGCCTTATCAATCATTACTATAATAATTATGATCAATATCTGAAGTATTTGCAGCACACGGAGTGTGCATTTAAGTATTAATTCTAATTGCAAGCTGATTCTTACATACTGGAAAATAAGTGATTTACTCTTCCAATGTGTGTGTGACCAGTTATAAACATCTATAATAAAATAAATCTGTAAGAGTCATTTACTAGTACGAGCAGCAGTTTACAAAGTTTCGGACACAATTCCTAGATAAGCTTAAAGCATGACACTGAAAGAGAAGATACGTGATTTTTACTTCTAAAGTGAAGCACATAGTACTATATGCTTCTCTGTCCCATCTTGACTCAGTAGATTTTTTTATTCCCCTTAACCATTAGAGTCACTAAGACTTTCGGCATTACATACATATATAATTTTCATTTTATTTAGAAAGCATGTTGATGGAGAACATGTTAGAAAATAAGAGATCTATTACTTTATTATGTGTAGTATCTATTTTAAATTTAGAAGTTAATTATTATGGAAAGCAGATTTCTTACTTGTTTTAAGTTATTTATTTGTTTCAAGTTGATTTGAACTGGTTTCTATAATTGAGACCTAAGTTTTGTTGTTTAAGCAGACTTTGATTGATGAAATAAATTGACATTTCTCCTAATTTCCTCCTCTTACTTTTGAATTCCCACTTTCCTATAATTTTCTATCTTCCCTAACCCTGATTCTTCCCCTCTATTTTCTATTTCTTGTTTCTGTTCTACATCACATGTGCTTCAATTAACCCAAGAGTGGGATCTGCTTTGTGCTGCGTTGTGTTTAAGATTTAGAAAAACCTTTGATCTCATGTGCACCTTAAGTATTTCATATGCTCAGTAACCTTGCACGAGCAAGCATAAAATTCAAACAAATTTATAGGTTCTTCTCTGAATGATTGAGCAACAGAATAATAATTTCAAAGCTTACCTTTCCTTTCATGCCCTCATAGACATTTGTATCTACTCTAGAGTGGTGAGACCTTGCAGTAATTTCAAAGCTTGAATTTGGGTTGAGTATAATTATATCTGCATCAGAGCCAGCAAGAATTGCTCCTTTCCTGGGATATATATTGAAGATCCTAGCACTGAAAAAGTTTCAAACACAATTATTCATACTTCAGATTTCAGGCAGCTAAACACGGATCAAATTGTAAGAAAAAGTTATAAACCATTAATTTTCACCTAGTAAACCCAAAAAATACATAAATGAATTCACATGCATCATCTAAGTAACCACAACGAAACATACCATTCAGTGCTTGTTAACCGTACATAATCAGTGGCAGAAATTTTTCCAGATTCCTGCAAGGTACATAGTATATTAACTGGCAAATCAAATAGAAAATAGCAATTCCATTCAAGCTTCTTATATTAGATCAGCACACTAAAAAGACGGACTGCTCACCACCATCGTATCCCAAAGCAAATGCATCCTCTCCTCAATACCTACAGTTGTTGATTTGTCATCATGAGTAGTGAAAAGTGAATGGCTACAATCCAACCCATATAATAACAAATTGAACACTGGTGTCAGAAATACAAGGGACAATTATGAATTACCGTTGACACCATTTGGGATTTTCCGGAAATCATCAATACCAAGTGTTTTTTGTATTGAGGTAAATGTACAATGATCAGTTCCTACAAGCTGCAAATTGTACAAAGTACAATGATAAACAAATTGCAAGAATTTCGGGGAAATAGGTAATTACAGAGCATGCTTAGGTAATCTTAAGGTCAAATACTCTGAATGAGATTGTCATTTAAAGCTATTAGCACAATGTTTTACAAAACACTTTCGAGGAGACAATTGCTATGATGCCACAGCTAACATGGACACTTCAATTCTTAACAAAATCTTTTTCGGAAAAAGCTTTTTAACAAATCAATCTTGATCATAGGTTCTCTAAATGTCCCATGTTATCATGTTTGCAATATTTTATGCAAAGGCATTGGGTAATGATTACATAAGCAGGTAAGGTTTCTTATCACTGTGCACGAGGTCTGAAGTTCACTCACATTAGGATTTAAAGGGCTTTGGTTCATATTTAATGCAGTTATTTAAAATAAATAAACAAATAATACACTAAGAAAGACACCTGCAGAACTCCACTTGAAAGGGCAGCCTGTAGAGCTTTGTTATGTCCTGATGCTCGGACAGGAGGACTCATGACAAGCCTGAAATAAGAAAAGTTTGTAATGCTATCAAAAATCGAAGAATCGGGCTAACTGTGGATAGAAGAAAAAAGGATGAGTTAAGATTCTTGCTTTGCTGCAGAGACAAAGTCTGGGGCCCAAAGCCCAGAATCGTCAAGGATTAGTCCAGAAACTACAGGCTCTCCGATAACCCTCTGCCCTGCAATTTTAAACTAAGAGTAATTAAAACCTACCTGATGGCAGAAACATGTCTAAGAAAATAGTGTCAGGACTCAGAAGCTTAGTAAAACACCAAATACAAATCGTCTTAACAAATCAATAAATGACAGCTTGAAAAGCATACAAGTAAATGAAATGAACCAACTTCAGAGAATGTTTATGGATGGTAAAACACCCGAGTGGGACCTCATTCAATTTTATATGTTTCAGTTGTGAGTGTTCCTGCATGCATTCACTCTTCTTGTCTTTCATTTAGCCTTTAGGGTTTCAGGAATTTATTGTCAACCAGATGACATAGGATGCAGACAATTCTCAATAGGACAGCAAAAATTAAAAAAACAAAGGACGTTGATGGGCAATTCAACTTGTAAACAGAATGAAACTTCCACATATTATTATGGATATTGTTCTGCCTCTAAGCCTAGGTAAGGAATAAAAAAATTATTAATTTGAAAAGAATGTATAATTATTTGATTTATTAAATTTAAAGGGGTATAATGTGAATCGCTTTGTATCCTCTTTCCCGCTATTTCTTCTTCCATATTATGATTTCATCACATCATAATAATAAAGCTTTCAAGAACCTAATAAGGACTGATGAATTCTCAACTAGACTAATATCAACAACCATGCAACCGACTGTAGAATTTCAAGGGGTTGATGCAAACTGGTAAGATTGTAGTTCCTTACTGCATCTGCATGAGCATCTTTTCTGCAATTGGTTGCGCCATTTAATTGCAATCAAGAATATGAGATAAAAGGAAAAACTCATTTTGCCTTAGGACAGTATACAAAGCCTGACTAGGCTGTTAAAATGTGAATGAAAAAAAGAGCAGAAGTCTCCAGGTCACATATATCACGTAAAAGATTAGAATCAACTCTCACAATACTCAAACTTTAGAATGGAATATGAATAATATCATAGACAGTCTAAAAACTTTGGGTAGACTCTGAAGTTTAGTACTGTCTTTGGAGGCAATTAGGTTATGTGAAGACACTAGCAAATTCAGTGCTGAAAGAGCAGAAAAGACATGAACTTCCTTGGTTCCACATAACACTCTCAGGCATCAGGATTATGTACATGGGAATTAGCACTTATGGTAGAAATGAGCTGTGATTATATATATTCAGCCCCAACAAAAGAATAATGAACATATGAGCCTCATGTGAGATAATATATGCCTAACATCTTAGAGCAGAAACTATCAGACATATGGTATTTCAACTATTCAGTTTGCAGAGAATACATGCAAGGAAAATAAATACCACAACACCAACTTGAGAGGGCTATACGACAGCTAACTGCCTTTATCAAGTCAGCCAGCCTCTGCATATATGTTTATGTGAACTTCCGGTTTTAGAGAAAGTAGCTCATAATTCTTATTTGTTCACCTCCTTCTAGTCAAACAAACCCTAGATATTAGTCCCCGATCTGTCTTAGACTCATTTACACCACCTCAAATTCAGTCAATGTCCTCCATTTCACTAAATACACATGAAAGCATAGGAAAGAAAAAGAGGAAAACAAACGTATGGATTACCAAACAATATTTTACTGCCTCTTGCTATTTTAGACATAAATAATCAGCTTCAATGCCAAGAAAATTTTTTCATAAACAGTTTATCCGCACAGCAAATGGAAATCTAAATTACTAAAAAAATTTAGAACCTGATTTTCGAGCTTTAGCTATTTCTTCCATTGCATCAATGCTCATCACATGAACTACATAAAGAGGGACGTTCACAAAACGTGCCAAACGAATTGCACGAGCAGTTGCCTCCCCTTCCAGCTGCACAGACATTAAATTAGAAGCTCAATCATATTTGCAATCTGACACAAGTTCAAAGACGTTCATGTACATAATAGTCGAGAAAATAGAAGAAACACATAATCTCAATGTAGCCATCAACAAAACCTCATGATAGCAGTGATATAGTGTGCTAAACATCATCTCAATAAATCTAATAATCAACATGACCTCACAATAGCATGATAGTGTGCTAAACATCATCTCAATAAATTTAATAATCAACATGACCTCACAATAGCATGATAGAGATCAGATGTCCCCTCAGTGTAAATTTAAACTATTGAACAATCATGTTCAGAGCATATATCATATCACGAGACAAAAAAATATCTTTTTATCTAGACAATTGAAAACTAACACAGTGCTCTAAAAATATAATATCTGTGGGTAAGATAATAACACCAAAAACAGTATTTTTGTCATTTCAAAACCAACCTCATTCTTTTCAACTGCCAGGGAAAAGTAAGTTCACAAAAGATCTGAATGGTCATGGAGGAACAACAAAAGCATGGAACATATTAAGTAACAATTACTTAAACGATGGATAAGCGTCAGGGAAAAGGTCACAAAACAAATAACAAAAATAGCATTACCATTTAAAAAGGAAAAAAAAAAAAAAAAAAGCTACAAGTTTCTGCATAAAATGCTTGCAACCCTATACATTATAAAGGATGATATTGTCAGAACCAAAAATACCAAAAGATCAACAACAATTCATTTCTAAGCACGTTTAAGGAATGGTTGGGTACTGTAAACTTCAACAAATGACATTAGCTGAAGAGCCGCAGGAGTGAAATCTAGCAGTCATATGTACTGAAATTGGTAATGTATTTGTTAAAAACATCATTCTTTCAGAGCATACCATTATGAGGCTACAAACTCTACTTTAAAAAGATAACACGCACCATGATATACAGTCCATCATAAAATGCACAGATATAGCCCATTATGAGACTAAAAACTCTATTTGAAAAAAGATAACACACATCATGACATATAGCCCATCATAAAATGCATAGACATAACAAAACTTATATGGGATCCAATCCAACACTCATTAGTATAACAAATTAACAAGAATCAGCAATACAGGCAAATGATGTGAGTTCATAAAATTCAGAAAAATATATCAAGAAATACCATGGGTGGCCTTGAGAGAACATGCCCTTCAGGACCAGTAATGCCAAGTTCAATCATTCTTTTCTGTCCTTCAAATACAGCATCTCCATTTTCTGCATGGACCATAGGCAAGGCACCAAGAGACTTGCACCTCTTGAACCCTTCTAATAGAAGCTCATCACTGATCATAAAAGAACCCTTGTACGCCATAAAAAACTTGAAAGAATTGATACCTACAATGTGGCAATATTTTATATAAATAGAAATCCCGAATACTGGTTCAGCAAGGTCATTGATGATAATCAAATCACGGTCAGTAATTAAATCAAACTGACAAACTAATAGAGACCTTTCTCCTTAACCATAATTTCCATCTCCTCAGAAACAACTTCATCCCATTTGGTTATTGCCATATGGAAACCATAATCCATGCAAGAATTCTTAACCTTATTTTCATAGGATCTAAAACCAGCACTTAAACTCCCATTAACTGGTATAACAAAGTCAATGTGCATTGTTGTTCCACCAGCTAATGCCGCAGCCTGACCACTGTAGAAGTCATCAATGGTTTCGGTGCCCATGAACTCCATAGCTAGGTGGGTGTGAGGATCGATTCCTCCTGTTAAAATCACACAAAAAGTAAATAAGCAAATAAAATAATTAGCAGTAAAACAGGGCCAGATCTATAAAAGAAAGAAGGTATAAAAAATAGTGTGGGCATAGTTGTTGCATTGAGATACCTTGGGTAGCATAGCAAATGTCATACAATGACCCAACCTCAAATGATGTAGTATATAAAATATTTAAGTATCATTGAACCCACTTTTGCATGATAAACCCAAATCTTATTCAACAATGTATTCCAAAAAACCATAAACTATAAATGCACCCGAGAAGTATTACTCTGACTCTGGCATTTAACAGAAAACTTTGCTGCTAAAACAGTAGATGACATAAAAAAAGATATATCCATAAGTAATCATTCTTATTAAGCTCTCCTCTCAAAGCTTCATAGCATACAACTAGAGAAGATGAGGATGAATTCCACATTGAAAACATACATAGTAAAAGAAGGGTATATGTACTAATGAATGTCACAATCCAATAGATTACTCTTCTAGCTATAAAGCTATCTACCAATATATAAACCAATTATAAAAGTGAAAAACATAACTAACATTATAACTAAGTAACAAAATTTAACAAGGTATCAAAACCTTCGACAAAACATCATAAGTCAGGACCAAGCTCCACCAAAGGCTGACTAAAAAATAAATAAATATAAAAGGACTTACATGTGAAGGGAGTATAAGAGAATCCGCATGTGAAGCTAGATAAGATTAGAAGATTAATATTATGTTTCGTAAAATAAGGCTATTATATACCATGGTTTCCACAACCCAATTGACCAGTCTTTTGGGTTATATGACTATCAATCAATATATAAACCACTTCTACTAAAAAATTAAAAACGTAAGTATGAAATTTTAGTTGTGTGAAAACTCAACCTGGCATGACATATTTTCCAGTGGCATCAAGCACAGTTACATCATCACCCACCTGTCAATAGTAACTAAAGTATTTATTCATTCATAAAGTCATAAAATGCACAAATGAAAGAAGAGAATATCAAATTCAAAAATCTGCAATGAAGCATTAATAACAGATAGATGTAAGAAATTTCTATAACATGAGTAGTACAATTCACATATCTGTTATGTGTGAGGAAAACTGAATCAAATGGAATGTTTTAAGATGAGAGTTAACAGGTTTAGCTCATAAAAACAATTATCTACATGATTCTTTCTACCATTAAATCTTATGTCCCAAAAAAGAAAAAAGAAAACCATTTTTCAGGTTCTGTTCTTTTGTAATTATGATAAACACATTAAATGTTTGCCACCAGCAAAGGAAAAAGAACAAAGAATTTTAACTTAAGACTCTACTAGATTAAATATTGATTCAGAAGAAAATAAAGACGTTGAACAGTGACAACTCACTCACAACACCTTTCTATGGACTACATGGTACAATTGGATCAAATAAGGCCTACGCAACAAATATTCAATTACTTTTAAACTTACATCTTATTCAAATGTTTGTTCAATGACTCTCACACCATAAGATTCTGTGCTAAACTATACACCAACAAACCTAAACTAGTGGTCACACCTCCAGTTGTAGGAAATACAAGAATTGGTACACAGAATATTAAACTGGATCACTCATGCACAAATTCATTAAAAGTCATGGTCAATGATTGCCAGACTGAATTTGCTGCACCCAAGCTATCCATGGTATATCTTTATTTTATGAGTAATGTTACACTACTAAAAAATTTGCCCAAATGATAAGGCAAACTTATATGTATTACCACATCATCCCAAAATTAATGCGTTGGATACAAATCAACTTGTCACATCGTTTGAACATAACTTTTGGGTAAATTTTTTAGAAGGATAACATTATTCTTTTTTCTATTCTTTTATTTTATTTATTTTATTTTTTATAGAAGCATTATTCTTATTTTATTTGACACCTTTAACTTTCCAGTCTGAAACAGTGATTTATTAGTCTTGAGTTTCAACAGTATACAGAATGTAGACAAGAAAACACTCATGCTATGCAAACACTAAACTATGAAACACACACACACATACATATATATAGTTGTTCTACTATAAGTTGAACTGATTTTAATAATATTAATTCCAACATGAGAGCCATTAAGAAAACACTAATGCTATACAAACAATAAATTATGAAACACAAATACAGACATACACATATATATAGTCTTTCTACTATAAGAATAAACTGATTTTAATAATATCAATTTCAACATTAAGAGTCATTGAATGCAATGACTTTTTTCATAATTAATATTTGACATTAATTATCTGTATATCATCAATCAATCACAATGTTGGAAGTGATATTATTAAAATTAGTTTGTCCTCATAGTAGAAAGACTATATATATACATATATATATATATAGTCAATGTCTTCTAACTTTTAAAAATTAAAACGAATTAATTAAATTCATTCATTACATTCTCTCCTATTCAATTCAAATGCAATAAATGAATTTGATTGATTCGTTCTTTCTTTTAAAAGTTAAAAGACATTGACTATAGAAGTTCTCTCCATATATATATATATATATATTACCTACTTTCACCTTTTATATATGTGTCAGATTTTCAGTATATTCACTTTATATACTTTCACTTTATATCTTCAATGACTCAGTATTGAGTTAATTAATTAGAGTTAATTTGAGTGCGCAGTGAGATGAGAATTGATTGATTGAATATATCTGATGAAAACAAAATTAAAAAAGGTACCTTAATGTTAGGGTTTACAGCAACAATGATCCCATTCTCCACATAAACATCAGCAATCTGCTGATGGTGAGCATTCACAACAGTTCCTCCCTTGATCAAGATCTTTGACGACGACGACGACGACGCTTGAACTCCACACTGCGCTTCTCCATATCCATTCCAACCATCATACGCCTTTCAAACAACAACCAAAAAAAAAAAATGAATCGGCTACCAAAAATTAAAATCTTTTCTCAGCAACCAAGCAGAAAGTCAACAACTCAACTCGCTACTAGTTACCTCGTAGTTTGATGATTCAAAGGTAGAAGAGAAGGCAGAGAGAATAAGAAGAAGAGTGAGGGAGGAGGAGAGAGGTGTGAAAACAAAAGCCATCATGCTACACTGGTCTCTGCTGCTGCTGGCGTCTAAGCGGTTCCGTTGGCTTTTTCTTCTGTCGTATTTCAATTTTCAAAACGATATATAGGATCGCAGAAAGATTCTATTCTTTTTTTATATTATTAAAAATGGCCCAATATAAATTGAAATTTTATTTTTTCCCGAACAAAACCCTTTTTTTTTTTTTAAGAGATGTTCCTACTTTAACCATTCTAGTTTGACATAATTACTAATTATCCTCCTATAGTTTCAGTTAATCCTTCTTTACCCTCTACCATTATTGAAATAACTGAAATGATCCAAATATTTATATCGTTTGCCCTTCTATTTACCAGTCAAACTTTAATTTTTAAAGTCAACTTTGATAACGAAGAGTTTTTTGGATATTTTCATAAACTATACTATTTAATCTATTTCATAAATCGATAAAAGGACATCAATGATTTTTAAAAATATTGAGAACTTTTTTATTATATCAAACTACAAAAGAAAATAGGATAATTATTTTTAGGGTAAGAGAGAGAAGATTAAATTAAGAAAAAAGTAGTCATATCTTATGTTTTAAGATTTAAATGAGATTTGAACTCTTAATCTTTTAAAATAAAAATATATATATTTAATCACTCGTACCGAGGAATTATATACTCTAATAAAAACCTATTTGTTATTAGAAGTGTTTTTACATTTCAAATAGATGAAACATTAATGGGTTAAAAGTATGATCTTTTGGTTTTGGATTAAAAAATGAATGACATTTTATCTTGCTAATAATGAATTTTTATTCTTATTTTGATTTGTCATTTTGGTTTTAGGATGTTTGGTTGTCATTTTCGTTTTGAAAGATTAGTATGAGCTTTTCTTGTAAAATAAAGATTAGTTATGTAGTGGACGCCTAGTAGGAATGGATTGATTGATTGTTCCTGATACTTTTGACAAATTGGTGGAATATTCTAATAACTTTGTCAAAGTTTTTTAAATTATTAATAGGTGAAGATGATATGGATTTGACTTGTCAAAATAGAGAGATTATGCTTCTATCTTTCTGAAAACGATATTTTTAACATTTTAATGAAAAAAAGGGAAATTGCTGAAAATAATGAAATTGAAAAATAAAAATTAGTTTTAACCCAAAAGAAAATTAAAATCTTATATTCATTGCATGAATTTTCATATTCATGTTATATGGATTTTTTTCTTGCTTTGTAGAGATAGGGTTTTTGAATTGTGGTTGTTAGTTCTTGTTTTATTATTATTATTTTATTTTTAATTACAAAAGTTTTTTTTTTTTTTTAGAATTTGTGTTGATAAGAATTCTGTTTTGAGTTTTCTTTCTGTTTCAATTTCTAATTTTGTTTTTCATTTTATCAGATTTTATAGTTGTTAGAATGTCTCAAACATAAGAAAAAATATGGTCAATAGGATGTTGATTGTCGCCATCGAGTTGGTTTGTATATTTATCTATTTATTTATTTTTACTTTAATCTTGGATTTAATTGGCAGTTGAAAGCAGTTGGATACTACTGTTCATGTCATCTTTTGTTATCAAGGTTACGTATGCTTTTAATGGCGGCGATATGTGAACTTTGACTCTTGAAATCGACTTGAGATTTGCTTCATTTTACACGGTGTTTATTGACTTTTGCAGTGACAAATGTTGCGGGAGAACAAAAACAAGTCTGCACGATTTGGTTATTAATGATGTTAACATGTCTGATATAGATGGTTTCGATCTTCTTGAGCTTGAGGGGCTTCAGATGGACCTACCAGTCGTAAGTAAGCAGAATTCCTCTCTCGCCATTAAAAAAATATATTTGATCAGTAAATACGCTATACCAAATCTATACGTAATAATATTTGCTTTCGTTTTCGCATTCAATTGAGTATTTTTCTAATCAATTGAGAAAAAAATGATTTTAGTTAGAAGTTTTGTTTTCAAACCTATAGTCATGATTTATATATATATATATATATATATATATATAATATTTTTATAATTATATATATTTGATTTTTAAAAGTAAATGTCTATCAATCAAACTCATCAATTGTATTTGAATTAAATAGAAAAAAAAATTCATTTTGGAGAAATAATGTAATGGATAAATTTGATTGATTTAGTGCAATGGATAAATTTGATTGATCGGTCCTTATTTTTTAAAATCAGGTATATTTGATATAAAAACCATATATATGAATAATTCTATAATCAGTATCTCCTAATTTTAAAATGTTAAGACAAACCAATCAAATTCATCAATTATATTTGAATTAAGTATGAGAGAATTTGTTTTAGGAGATAGAATATAATGGATAAATTTGATTTATTCGTTATAATTTTTTAAAGTTAAGAGACACGGGTAAAATTATTTATATACATATATATATATAATTGTCAGATTAATTATTTTCACATTTTTTTTCTCAAAATAGACGTGACCGTTTGTCCACCTTCCCTAGTTCTAGCATGGCCCTTCTCATTAGGAGACTTGCTTTGGTCCTTAGGTTCAATTTTTACTTTTCCTAATAACATGTTGTCGTATGTTCTTCAGCTCGTCCAATCCGAACACGCAAACAAATAGTCGCAGGCACCATGTTCTACTCTTTTAAATCACACATCACAACGATAAATTCAAAAACAAAACTTTTAATTAAAACCATATTGTTCTATAACAAAAACCCACCTGTTATGGGTATTTTTCGAATTATCTGAATGAGCTCGTAAAAGCTCATGAGTTTAGTAAAGTGGCCCAAACAGGCGGGCCCAATAAGCAAGGCCCAGTATAGAAGCTTGCAGTTCACGGAGGCTATTTGACCTTCAGCGAAGTCCAGTCCGTATTCTTGACGACGCCAAGATCATTTCCCATGGTAGCGATGTCGAGTTCGCTTACTAAGTCCATTTACATAGCTCCAGTCCGTGTTCTCTGCAGCTTCAGTCCGTTTTGACCCAGTTCGCCCAGTGCCAGTCCAGAACAGTAATCTGGCGTGTCTTGCACGATAAGAAGGATTATTCACCTAATGGCAGCGTAATTTGAGAAAATCTCACCTAACCAACATGGGTTAGCGTCTAAATTCACGCTTTGACAGAGTTGACCTGACAAATGTTAGGAGTATTAAATGTAATTCAGATACATTAATTGTAATTCATCATGCTATTTTGTTTTATTGTTTTCTATTATAACACCTCCCCCTCTATAAATAGGGGAGGATTTTCATTGTAAACAAAGAAAGAAACATTGAGAGAAAACATTGTCATTACTTTGCAGAAATATAGAAGAAAACAATGGACGTAGGCAGTTTAAGGGGTCGAACCACTCTAAAAATCTATGTTTTCCTATTCTTCTTTCGCCTCTTTCTTCTGCTTTTATTCTGTTTCTTGTTTGTGATCTTCTCACACTGTAGCATTGGGCTCAAAGAATCTCGTTGACTAATTTCTCATATCAATATTTTGGCGCTAGAAGGAGGGCCCAACTGCAGTCTCTTGTTTGTGACTGATATGGCGAAAGGAAGAACAACGAGAACTTCTGGTACAGTAGATGAAACGATGGAAGAGAATTATCAGCAACGTTGCACACAGTTAACAGGTACAGGACCTTTGAATGCACATATAGATGGGAACGCCCAGGTAATACCTCCTCTCCCTTCGTGGCAGTCTGCGCGAGATGCTACGGGCGGGGACGCCGTACAGGCCTTGACTCAACGCTAGGAGGTGTTGGAAACCACAATAGCGCAGATCACAGACGCTTTGAGGGGGTGCTGACTCAAGCCTAAGTCCAGACCGCTCAGCGAACAGCGGAGATCCCACTTACTGGACAGAGAGCCGCAACGGGAGTGCCTTTGCAGTAGGGGTCCATCTATTCTTCGAACAGACGGCCTGAAGCTCGTTCTCCGCGAGTTCAGGAAAATGAGAATATGACCCAGCCTTCTGGGTTAAGAGTGAGAGTAAACCATGATGGACAAAGACAAGTCGAGCTGAGTCATGAGCGACCACGAGTTTCAGTTTGGAGGAATGAAAATGAGCCATGACATCAGCAGGGGGGCTCACACAGAGAAGGCAGAGTAAATAGATTGGAAGAGAGACGCGGAGTGCGGGATCAGTGTTCCCCCAAACAGGGAAAGTCAACGAAGTAGACGATCTCCAAGAAGACAATCTGAGGCCTAGAACCCGATAATTGAGCAACTTCTTGAAAGAGTCCAGCAGCTGGAGGCAAGGCCTGGGGCTCGGGAGCTGGGGAAGCGAAATGAAGAAATGAGCCCCTTTACAGTAGAAATAAAATAAGAACCACTCCCTGTCAGGTTTAAAGTCCCCAACATGTCGTAGTATAATGAGGATTTAGACCCCTATGATCATCCGGATGCCTTCAATATACAAATGGACTTGCAGACTACTAGTTCATTAGTCAAATGTCGCGCTTTCCCCGCGACCCTTGGTGATATTCCACGAACGTGGCTCAGAAACCTCCCACCTCGTAGCATTGGTAGCTGGGAGGAATGTCAGCAGAAGTTCATCAATCAATATAAAGCATTGAAGAAGCAGCTCGCACCGGCTTGCTACCTCGCTACCATTTTTCAGCGTTCCGGTGAGTCATTAAAGGATTATATTAGCAGATTTAGGAGTGAGGTCAATAATGTGGAGAGCCCATCTGATGAGGGAATCTTGACTGCGATATCGGCTGGGCTCAAAAAGGATGGTAAGCTCTATGAAAGTATATATAAGTCACCTGTGAAAAGTCTGGACGAGTTCTATGAACGAGCCCACAAGGAGATCATGTGGGAGGAAGCTTTCGGGTTGAAGAAGGCTAATCACTAGAAAAATGAGGCAAACAGCTCCTACCAAGGGAAGAAAAGGGATCATGGCAACAGCGAAGATCGAAGAGGTCGCTCAAATAATCAGATATCGAAGCGGTCTAGAAATGAACCCAGAAGAAACCATTCTCCATCTCAGAGCCGCTACCGTCATTATAGTATCTTGTCAGACAGGCAAGATAGAATCTTCCAAACTGAGAAGTACAGAGAAAATTTTGGAAGACCGAATCCCACCGGTCTCCTCAGCAAATTCAGAAATCCGAACAAATATTGCACATATCATAGGGAGAAAAGGCATTATACCTCAGATTGTAGGGAGCTCAAGGACGCTATTGAGAACTTAATAAGAAACGACCGTCTGAAGGAGTATGTAGTGCGACCTGCCGATGACAGATCCCAAAATCAGTGTCCTCAATCAAACCAGCAGCCCGCGTAGTAGAACCAACAAACTCAAGAACAGGAGATCGATCCCACGGTAAAAACCATCTTTACCATTCATGGTGGTTCCTATATTGCAGGCCCATCCAACAAATCTCATGAGCGTTATGTGCGGGAAGCGAATCACGTTCTAATAGCAGGGCGGAGTGATCAAGAAGGGCCTGCAAAGAAGGTAAGAATGACTTCAGTAGATATTACTTTTACAAAAGAAGACGCAAGGGAGGTGCATTGGCCGCACAATGACGCCCTCGTTATTAGAGCAAGAATCAGTAACGTTGAGGTCCTGAGGATCATGGTCGACACAGGGAGTTTAGTAAATGTAATGTATAAGGAATGCTACGACTAGTTGGGCCTGGGAATTGGTCAATTGAAGCCGTCCCCAGCACCCCTCTACGGCTTTACTGGAGATACTGTTATTCCAATGGGACAAGTTAGACTGTTGCTCTAGATTGGAGACCCAGCTCGCCAAGCAACTATATTGGCAGATTTTCTCATCATCGACAGCCCGTCCGCATACAATGTTGTCCTGGGGAGACCAGCGATGAACGATCTATATATGGTTGTCTCAACCAGGGCTATCATGATCAAATTCCCCACACCCAGCGGGGTAGGTTCTGTACGGGGTGAACAATACACGGCGAGGCGTTATTACGAGAAAGCAGTAAAAATAGAGGTCACGAGCAAAAAGATCAACATGGTGTCAGGAGGAAAGCCACATGAAACAAGTGAAAAAGGGGTAAGCCACGACCTCAATCCTTGAGAAGTGGATACGGACAGAACAACGGGGCTAGTTGAAGAGCTTGAGCAAATGCAGGTCACTGAGAAAGACACGGGGAAGTGTTTAAGTCTGGGACGGGACCTAGCACCAAATATAAGGACTCAGCTCATTGATTTTCTCAATGTGAACTTGGATGTCTTCTTGTGGAATCACGAGGACATGATCGGGATCGACCCAAAAGTTATGTCACACAAGTTGAACATTGACCCTCGATATAGACCAGTTCGCCAGAAACGTAGAGCCATGACTCGGGAGCGTTCTGATGCCATTAAGGAAGAAGTAGACAAGCTGCTAGCCAATAACTTCATCAGGGCGGTCCAGTATCCAATTTGGCTTGCCAACCCTATGCTCGTAAAAAAGAAGAATGGGAAGTGGAGGACGTGTATTGACTTCACAGATTTGAACAAGGCATGTCCAAATGACAGTTTCCCCCTTCCCAGAATTGACCAGCTCGTGGATGCAACTGTGGGTTACCAGCTTTTAAGCTTCATGGACGCCTACTCGGGCTACAATCAGATACCCATGAGCCTAGAGGACGAAGAACACACCTCGTTCATCACTAACCGTGGCATGTATTGTTACAAAGTCATGCCCTTCGGACTCAAGAACGTAAGGGCCACCTACCAAAGACTTATGAAGCTAAACCCGCTAAAGTGTGCATTTGGGGTAGCTTCTAGGAAGTTCTTAGGCTTCATGGTGAATGATAGAGGTATCGAGGCCAACCCAGAAAAAATCCAAGCGTTGATTAATATGAGATCTCTTGAAAAGATAAAAGAAGTGCAAAGTCTCACTGGCCAGGTTGCAGCACTTAGTAGATTCATCTCAAAGGCGACAGACAAGTGCATCCCATTTTTCGACGTGCTCAAAAAAGTGAAGGATTTCAAGTGGATTGAATAGTGCGAGCAGGCTTTCCAGCGGTTGAAGGATTACATGGGCCGAGCTCCGATTTTGTCAAAACCAATTGATAGGGAGAAGCTCATCCTGTACCTGGGGGTATCTCAACACGCCCTTAGCGTAGCTCTAGTACGGGAAAAAAGCGGGACATAGCTTCCAGTATACTACGTAAGCAAGAGATTGTCCGATGCGAAAGCTAGATACTCATAGATAGAGAAGCTCGTTTATTGTTTGGTGACCGCATCAAGAAAACTTCGTCCATATTTTCAAGCTCACGCAATCGAGGTCCCAACTCGATATCCTTTGAAGTAAATCTTCCAGACATCTGATACCTCAGGTCGACTATTGAAATGGGCGGTTGAGATGACATAGTTCGACATCGATTACATTCCCAGGCCAGCCATTAAAGCCCAAACCCTGGCAGATTTTATCGCAGAATTCACAGAGCCCGTAGAGGAGGAAGCTGAGCCCTCTAAAAGACAAATGTGGGAATTATATGTTGATGACTCATCTAGCGAGCTGAGAGCTGGAGCGGGCATTCTACTTGTCAGCCCAGAGAGACACAAGATTTTCTATTCTTTGAAGTTTGGATTTCGGGCAACTAATAACGAAGCTGAGTACGAAGCAGTATTAGCAGGATTGCGATTAGCAGGCAGATGCAAGCTGAATAGATCGGAATCTTTAGTAATTCCTAGCTTATGGTTTGCCAAGTCAGAAGAGAATATCAAACCCGGGGGTCGAAGATAGTTGTATACCTCAAGAAGGTCTATGAATTACTCAAAACTTTTCAGAAGTATGAGGTAACCCGAATCCCGCGAGCTTAAAACACGCATGCCGATGCACTAGCTCGCCTAGCAACTACTCAAGCAGCAAAAGATTTGAAGCCTGTGCCTATTGAACTCCTGCCAGCCCCAAGTATCCAAGAGAGAGATTCGATAATGGCCCTAATAGTAACAGAAGACTCGTGGATGAGTCCGTTGATCGAATACCTACAGAATGGAAAGCTTCCCGAGGATAAGAATGAAGCCCGTCAACTGAGAGCACGAGCAACACGATATTGTATATATGATGATATGTTGTACAAAAGAGGATTCTTAACTTCGCTCTTGCGATGCATCGATGGGGTAGATTGTGAAAATGTACTAAAAGATATGCATTCAGGCCACTACGGGAATCATTCTGGGGGGCTCTCACTAGCTCAGTGGGCGTTGAGACAAGGATTTTACTGGCCCACGATGAATAAAGATGTCATTGCCCTAGTCAAAAGATGTGATAAGTGTCAGAGATTCGCAAAGGTTCCACGAGCTCTACCTGCACTCCTACAACAAATGATAAGTCTATGGCCTTTCGCGATATGAGGAATGGACCTCATTGGGCCTCTGCCAACTGCTCGTGGAAATTGTAAGCATGTTGTGGTCGTTGTGGATTACTTCACAAAATGGACAGAAGTCAAGGAGTTGGCCGAAATCTCCACTACGAAGATAATAAAATTCATATGGAGTAATATTATTTGTAGGTTCAGGGTACCGCAGCAGCTAATAACAGACAACAGAACTCAATTCAGCAACGACCAGTTCCTTAGGTTTTGCAGCGATCTGGGGATCGTAAAGAGTTTTTCAGCAGTTGATCATCCGCAAGCCAACGGTCAGGTCGAAGCCGTAAACAAAATCATAAAGCAGATCCTGAAGACGAAGTTGGAGGCCAAGAAAGGGGCATGGGTGGATGAGCTGCCAAAAGTATTATGAGCCTACCGAACTACAGTTCACAGCACGACATAGGAAACCCCATTCTCTATGGTTTATGGGTGCGAAGCTATGATCCCAGCAAAGTTCGAGGTAACAACGCACTGCAGAGCTACGTTCAACCCTGAAGATAATCACCAGCTCCTCGCCTCTAACCTTGACCTCATAGGAGAAATGCGAGATACAGCTCAGATGAAGTTAGCAGTTTACCAGCAGCAAGTTACCAGATATTACAACAAGAAAGTTCATACCCGGCGCTATGATGTTGGAGATCTGGTGCTGAAACTCATTCTACCTGCAGCTCGTAATCCTGGTGAAGGCACCTTAAAACCAAATTAGAAAGGCCCCTACATCGTCAAAGAAAATTTGGGAAATGGAGCCTACCACCTGACTAATATGGATGGAGCTGAGGTCCCAAGAGTGTGGAATGCCGAAAAACTCTATCCATACTTCATTTAATTTGTTTGATTTGAATCGTCTTTTTTAATGTAGTGATGTTCTGGCAACATACCCATATATAAATACAATACAAGCAGATTTGCTTCACGTCTCAAGTTAATCTATTTTGATTTTATTCTGTCAAAAACTACCTCGCTCCAGTTATGATATGACCTGAGAACGAGTTCTGGAAGGAACAATCGTATCCTGTGAGCTGGCGACGCTCTGGAAGGAACGATTGATGTCTGTGAACTCATCAAAGTTCTGAAAGGAAATATCGTGTCCTGTGAGCTCGCAACGCTCTAGAAGGAACGATTGATGCCTATGAACTCATCAAAGTTCTGGAAGGAACAATCGTGTCCTGTGAGCACACGACGCTCTGGAAGGAACGATTGATGCCTGTGAACTCATCAAAGTTCTGGAAGGAACAATCATATCCTGTGAACTCGAACGCTTTGGAAGGAATGATTGATGCCTCTGAACTCAATAAATTAAGCAAACTTACGAGCTTGTGGACTTACAATTCCCAACGAACTCCAGGTCGCCATCTTAAAATCTTATATGATTATAAAGCTCAAGCGGCATTGCATAAAAAACATCATGATTGGAAATTACTTCCTTAAGACCGCAACAGGTTAATACATGGCAAAAAATTCTTGACAGATGGAAATAAACATCAAATTTATAATATCCAGAATATTACAGAAGTCTTAAAACCTCAAAAATGAGCTAAGCAATTACATATCATAAAAAGAAAAATTTTATAAATGAAGGCCTTAAACATCCTAGTCATCGCGATCTTGAGGATCTGGAGGTGCTGAGCTTGAGGGCACCTGACCACCTGCGCTTCCTTGAGGGACGCTCTCTGGGACCATGGACGAGACCTCTTGAGGCTGGCTTTGATCTTCATCCTTAGTAGCTTGGGTATCCTCAGCGTAAAACTCCACGTTTTTAACTGCCTCCTCATCAAAGATAGTATAATCCAGCTTAGGATATTTTAGCCATAGGGTATACAGGAACCTCGTTTCTGTGTCCGCCCTTATCTGTTCAGCATGAGCTTCGGCCTCAGCAGTACGAGCTTCCGCTGCAGCCACCTCCTCCTTGAGCTTCGCAATCTCTCGCTGGGCTTCGTCGACCTGCTACTCTTTCTCCTTTATAGCGACCTCCAGCTCCCTCTTCCGATCATCCAAGAGGGTCTTAGTGTTTTTAAGCTGGGAGTAAAGTTTGGCAAAAACAGACTCATGAAGGCTCTTCTGCTTCGCCATGACGATCTCGACTTCGAATCTGGCCGCCTTAGTGACGTCCAGTCTGGACTAGAGATCCTTAGATCTATCATTGGCTATGACAAGTTCCTCTTTCAAAAGAAGAAGCTCATTATTGCGCTCCTTTACTGCCTTCTTAAGCCTTTCGTTGGCAGCTTTGAGACTGTCCTCCTGCTCCTCCTTCGCCAACTCTTTGTCCAGCGCCTTCGTAAGAGCCATAGCGGTCTGCGCAATGAACAGAATAATGAAGAGAACGGGGTTAAGAAAAAGTAAAGAGTGAAGAAAAGGAAAAATTCGACCTTGACCGACTGGCGAGTAGCCCAAGAAAGTAGGTTCACGCGGGTGCAAGACTTCTGGTCTAGATACTTCGCTGATTTGTCTAAAAGGTTTGGAACCTGCTCGGACAGGACGTCAAAATATAACCCCCTAGGAATGTCCATAAGAGGTGCTTCTACAGTAGCCTGATGGATATTTTCCTAATGCACTAATTACAAAAGGTTGCGTGCAAGTATACACGGTCACAATGTAATATAATGGCAAATCAAGGTCGTTCCCACAGGGTCAATTGTTAAATTTTATATATCAATTACCAAAATTGATTGAGACAATTTTATTCAAACTATCAAAACTCAAATAATGGTGAATAAAAATATAGTAAAATAAGAAAATAATAACAAAATAAACAGCCAAAGTAAATGATAAAACTAGCAGCAGATTGGTAGATCTAAGGCACAATTTCACATTTTTACTTCATCAACCTATTCTCATTTTATTCTCACAAATATAATTACTTTTATTTTGTATTTAATCGGGTAAAACTCTAAATTAATTACCAGCCTCTTTCGATCGGTCAAGTAATATTATCCAGAATAATTAATCTATTATATGTCTATATAGATTAAATTAATCTGAACTCATTAAGTTTCAATTATCCACGCATGATTACACAATCCAATATAAGTATATGTCTATCCTACACAGATTATGCTATTCTATTGATGTCGAACACATGATACCTTTGTCAAGCGTATCATAGTCACCAGATCTGTCAATTAACAGGCCTTATTTGATTGACAGCATTAAGATCCAATAGAATAGAATACAAATATAAAAGAAAACAATCATTCATTAATTCGAAAACTCATTGAATAGGCGATGAAATAAATCGGCTACATTGTAGCCTTAGAAATTGAAATTAGCCCGACATAGAGTTGAATAACACAGTATAATAAATTGAAAGGAAAATAAACGACATTAAAACAATCAATCAAAGAAATGGAATAGTCACTGTGTTATATTTTTTGAGTCTGAAGCTTGAATAAACTGAACTCTGGATCTTGAGCACACCCGTTTCTGACGATGTTGAGATTGCCTAGAAACTTCGCTCCTGTGCAACCCCCTCTGGTGCCGTCCGAATGAGAGACTAGAGAGGCTTTTCTTCCGAAAACTCCACTCAGCCGTCACTCAACCAAAACCTCTGCTGCTGTTTGAAAGAGAACGATCAAAGAAAAACCCTATTTTTTTCTCTACCGACCTCTCTTCAAACCCTATATCTTTTTCTCAGCCCAAAAGTCCTCTTGTCTGCTGCTTAACAATCTGATTTTATATGAGTAGGGCAATCTTTTGAACGCATCGGTTGACTTCCCTTTTCGTTCTTGATTCTCTGTCAATTTCCAGTGCAAGTTTCCTTCCAGAAAAATCCTCCCAATTGCTCTCTGTCAATGCTCGAATCACTGACTGCTTACCAATTTAATTTGAAATATCTTCTGCCAGACCGCTTGAATTTCCTTCAAAATATTGATCCCTTGCCTAAATTATCTTTCACAAATCAATTGAGACAATTCTGTTGATTTTCTATGCGTGAAATATGCAAGGAAATTTTGCACCGCATGATTGGATCGCTTGACGCTGGCCTGCAAGTCACTTACGCGCAAAACACGAAAAAATCACTGGACGCAGCCCAAGGTCACAGGCCACAAGCCCGCATGTGCTTCCCGCGGGTAGCTGCTGGTGTGGGCTGCTGAAAACCAGCCAGCAGCTATGACCTGTGGGGTAAATTACAAAAAGCCTCCTCAATTTTTGGAAATTACACTTTTGTCCCAAAACTTTCAAAAATTATGCTTTTGCCCCAAAAGTTTATAAAATTTATAGTTCAGTCCCTGCCTTCCATTTCTGCACAAAACACTCAAAAAATATTAGATCACCCCTATTTTACTCGGGTTTTCATCACAATAGTATAGGTTAAGAATATATAATCGTGCATAATTTTAGCCCAATCAAATACCCCCAAACCTAACTTTTGCTCGCCCTCGAGTAAAAACTCTAACAAAACAAAAATAAAAACAACCAAAAATTAAAATCACATCCATTTTCGTAGGTAAACACGATGACATTTAGCATATGCCACAAGCCTTTAAACCTCTAAGTGTCCCTAGAGGAGGAGTTGTGTCTCCTGAGGGTTTACCAGCTACGATACCCACAAACGCAAAACAATCAAGTTCAAACTCAACAACAAATCTTCCAGTGCTATCTTTAAGAATAATCACTTCACCTGAGATCTTGAACCTCGACTAAAAATAAGTCACTAATAATCCTCACACAGTCGTCCGTCTTCTCCAACTCATCACCCAGCATTCGAAATTCGATAACACTACGCATACATACCATGACCTTATTTCGCCTCGACTCTACGTCTCACTGGAAATCACTCATTTTATTTTATTTCACAGAATCCTACGGCAACACTCTCACAACATACAAGCAATTAGGAGGTTATGCATTAAGAAAAATTCAAATATTTATAATGCTTGTATCATCATTTATGAATTATAACCGCTAAGCACAAAATAGGTCTCTTGAAAGAATCAGACATCTAAAGTCAGTGCAACACCCATAATTCTGACTTTAAGCAATCATGATCTCTTATTAATCAGCAGGTCTTCTCAAGGGATGTAACGGGGCTAGGGGTTTTGGCTCACAAAGAATTGGAATACGGTCAACAAAATGGAGCTTGAACTCCTTCAAAGATTATTCATTCCATCTCTTAAAATATTGCAATTAACACTGAGCTCAATTTTTCTAACTGAACAACGCCTCCTTTATTTCGTCATCAAATTTTTTATTTTTTTTTATTTTTTATTTTTTTGAATAGATCGTTGTCCTCACTTAATAACTCCCCCAAACTTGAGTTTTTCTGCACCCAACACTCCTTTCTTCCAACCATTTTTTTTTCTTTGAAATAAATCCAAGCTCCAAGGGTAAGGATTATTTTTTAATTTTGGCTAGGACAAGGATAAATTGTAAGGATGAAAGAAAATAAAGGCTAATATGTGTTTGGCTTCAAATTGGTTTTAGGCGCACACATATTTTAGGTTTGGAAATCTTGGTTTCTTAGCCTTTTTTCTGGAGTTAATCACACACATGCCTGCCTCATGTCTATAAGTTCACATAACGACTCAAAACTTCAGAAAAATTAAAGAATTGCAATGAATTTCTGACCTTAAAGTCCAAACAAAGCCTAAAGAGACCAACTAGTCATGAAAAATTTTTGAAGAGTGTTTAAGAGTGGAAATAAATATAATCCCTCTAAAATGAAACGATATGACTCAAAAGTTCTCACTAGGGTAGTCTCCACTAATAGATCACATCTATGCATACATAATATCTCTACATTCTCCTACTAGGTTCAAAGTCTTTGATAACATCAAACTATGCTTACGACTTTCATGGCTCTTCCCTAGTCAAGATTACCAATCACATAGCGCAATAACTCTCCTCTCGATAGCACATGGTCAATTTATTAATTAATTTTGAAACATGAATGTTTCCACCCCCAAACCTAGTCCAAACATTGTCCCCAATGTTTGAAAAACTAAAGTCATGAGAACGAAAATAAAATGAAATAAAAATAAAACACACTTAAATATGAAAGAAAAGAAAACAAAAAAAAAAAAAAAAAACAATCACAAAATAGTAGACAAATAGAAAATAAATGGTAAAAGATAAAACAAAACAAAAATATAAAAACAAATAAAAGTAAAGTGAACAATGCAAAAATAAAAGGAGTTACTTGAAAACTTGGGTTGCCTCCCAAGAAGCGCTAGATTTTTAGTTTTCAGCTCGACTTCCATCGGTCTTCAATTGTTCTGATCCACCAAAGTGATAGTGGATTTATGACGATCCACTTCACCACCGTAATAATGCTTCAACCTTTGGCCATTAACCTTGAATGAAGTCTTCAGCTTCTCATCTTCAACTTCCACTGCTCCATATGAATATACCGTTTTCACGATGAAAGGGCCTGACCATCTGGATTTGAGCTTGCCTGGGAACAATCTAAGCCTGGAATTAAATAACAATACCTGTTGTCCTGGTACAAAATGCTTAGCTAAGATTTTCCTGTCATGCCATTGCTTTGTCTTCTCCTTGTAGATGCGAGCATTCTCATATGAATCCAGTCTGATTTCTTCAAGCTCATCCAATTGTAGAAGACGTTTATCACCAGCTTTCTTCAAATCAAAATTCAATGCCTTAATTGCCCAAAAAGCTCGATGCTCCAACTCTACTGGCAGATGACATGCTTTCCCATACACTAACCGAAATGGGGACATTCCAATTGGTGTTTTATAGGCAGTTCGATAAGCCCAAAGTGCATCATCAAGCTTGATAGTCCAATCCTTCCTTGATCTACTCACAGTCTTCTCTAGAATACCTTTAAGTTCCCTGTTTGAAATTTCCACTTGTCCACTAGCTTGAGGGTGATATGGGGTTGTTATCTTGTGAGTGACCCCATATTGCTTAAGAAGACTCTCAAATTGACGATTACAAAAGTGTGAACCTCCATCATTGATAATAGCTCGAGGTGTTCCAAATCTGGTAAAAATATTCTTCTTCAAAAACTTGGTCACCACCTTTGCATCATTTGAAGATGTAGCAACAGCTTCTACCCACTTCGACACGTAATCCACTGCCACCAAGATATACTGATTTTGAAAGGATGACGGAAAAGATCCCATGAAGTCTATTCCCCATACATCAAACAGCTCAACTTCTAAAATATTCTGCAGCGGCATCTCATGTCGCTTCGAAATATTTCCTGTCCGTTGGCATTGATCACATGTCTGCACAAATCTCCGTGCATCTTTAAAAATCGTCTGTCAATAAAACCCAGCCTGCAGAACTTTTATGGCAGTCCGCTCTCCACCAAAATGACCCCCATAATTGGATGAGTGACAATGTCGTAAAATATCTTCAGTCTCTTCATATGGCACACATCGTCTCAACATCTGATCGGCACATTGCTTGAACAAATATGGGTTATCTCATACATACCTTTTCACATCATGGAGAAATTTCTTCTTCTGCTGAAATGATAAGTTAGGGGGAAGTACATTGCACACTATGAAATTAACAAAATCTGCGTACCACGGTGTCTCTTCATTGCTACACGAGAAAAGCTGCTCATCGGGGAATGCCTCATTGATATTTGTCTTATCATCTACACCATTCCCTTCCAATCTAGACAAATGATCCGCAACTTGATTTTCTGTCCCCTTCTTATCTCTTATCTCTAAATCAAACTCCTGTAGTAGCAGTACCCATCTGATCAGCCGTGGCTTGGCATCCTTCTTGGTTACAAGGTACTTAATGGCATAATGGTCAGTGTAGACTACCACTTTAGACCCAATCAAGTACAGTCTAAACTTATCAAATGCAAATACTACGGCCAGTAATTCTTTTTCTGTTGTGGTGTAATTCATTTGGGCTTCATTCAATGTCTTACTGGCGTAGTAAACAGTGTGAAAAATCTTATCCCTTCTCTGACCAAGGACAGCCCCTACAGCAAAATCGCTGGCATCACACATTAACTCAAATGGTATGTTCCAATCTGGAGCAGCAATAATCGGAGCTGTTACTAATTTCTTCTTCAAGGCTTCAAACGCTTGCAAACAATCTTCATCAAACTTAAAATGTACATCCTTCTCCAGAAGACTACATAATGGCCTTGATATCTTGGTAAAATTTTTGATGAATCTTCTGTAAAAACCTGCATGTCCAAGAAAACTCCTAACTCCCTTGACTGAGGAAGGTGGTGGGAGTTTCTCAATTACTTCTATTTTTGCTCGATCCACTTCAATACCATTTGCTGAGATTTTATGCCCCAAAACGATACCCTCCTGAACCATAAAGTGGCATTTTTCCCAGTTCAACACTAGGTTAGTCTCCGTGCACCTTTTTAACATCTTAGCAAGATTCTGCAAGCATAAATCGAAAGAATCCCCAAACACCGAAAAATCATCCATGAAAACTTCCAAGAATTGCTCCACCATCTCAGAAAAAATGGACATCATACATCGTTGAAATGTTGCAGGAGTATTACATAATCCAAATGGCATTCTCCTGTAGGCAAAGGTACCATAAGGACATGTAAAGGTTGTCTTTTCCTGATCTTCTGGAGCTATGGCAATTTGGTTGTACCCAGAATATCCATCCAAAAAGCAATAGAATTCATGTCCAGCTAACCTATCAAGCATTTGATTAATGAAAGGTAGCGGAAAATGATCTTTCCTCGTGGCTTGATTCAGCTTTCTATAATCCATACAAACCCGCCAGCCATTGACCACTCTCGTTGGAATAAGTTCATTCTTCTCATTTGTCACCACCGTTATTCCACCTTTCTTGGGAACACATTGAACTGGACTGATCCAAGAACTATCCGAGATGGGATAAATGATACCCGCATCTAACAGTTTAATTATCTCCTTCTTTACCACATCCTTCATAATTGGATTCAGTCGGCGTTGAGGTTAAATAGTTGGCTTGTAGTTATCTTCCATTAGGATTTTATGCATGTAGAAAGATGGACTAATACCCCTTATATCAGCGATTGTCCATCCCAAAGCTAACTTATTTTCTCTCAACACCCGCAATAATTTCTCTTCTTGAACATCGTTCAGTGCTGCAGAGATGATTACTGGCAAGGTGGACGCCTCCCCAAGATAAGCATATCGTAAATATTTTGGAAGTGGCTTAAGCTCTAAAGTCGGTGGCTTTTCTATGGATGGCTTAAGAATCGACGATGCTAAAAGAGGCTGAGCATCATGCATATGTAACACCTCATACTTTGGAGCTGCTTCAAGTATTTCCAGATAATCTTGGACTTCTTCACGATTTCCTTTACTTGAATCTAACAATGCGGCTTCCAAGGCATCTAGTGGAGTTTCTTCATTGTGTACCTCCTGAATACAATCATGCAACACTTCCACTCTTTTGCATTCATCAGAGTCACCAGGAAATTTCAAAGCTTTGAAAACATTAAAAGTGACTTCTTCATCTTGTACTCTCATTGTCAACTGGCCCTGCTGCACATCAATCACAGTCCTACCGGTGGCTAAAAAGGGTCTTTCCAGTATGATAGGAATCTCTCGGTCTTCTTCCATGTCAAGGATAATGAAATCTGCTGGGAATATAAGCTTTTCCACTTTCACCAAAACATCCTCAATTATACCTCGAGGTCTCTTCACAGATCAATCTGCAAGTTGAAGAGTAATTGACGTTGGCTTAGCTTCCCCTAAACCTAATCTCTTGTAAATGGATAAAGGCATCAAGTTGATACTTGCCCCCAGATCGCACAAGGCTCTTCCTTCAAAATTCTCTCCAATTCTGCATGGAATAGTAAAACTGTCAGGATCCTTTAATTTCGGAGGTAACTTCTGTTGTAAGATTGCGCTGCATTCTTCTGTGAGCGCTACAGTCTCAAACTCTTCCAACTTCCTTTTCTTCGATAAGATCTCCTTCATGAACTTTACATAACTAGGCATCTGTTCTAATGCTTCTGCAAAAGGTATATTGATATACAGCTTCTTGAATACCTCCAGAAACTTCGAGAACTGCTTGTCTAGTTTTTGCTTCTGAAACCTCTGAGGAAATGGTAACGGTGGTATCTGAGACACTTTCTTTTCTCCCATTGGTTTTGCTGGTCCCTCTTTTTCATCCTTCTGCTCTTTCTTCAGCTCTTCCTCTTCTACAGCTACCTCTTCTTCCGTTGATGGGTTAGGCATCACAGTAGATTTTCTTATGCTTTGATTCAGCTCCTTACCATTCCTCAATGTGATAGCCTTGCACTGCTCCTTGCCTTCCTTCCTAGGGTTTTGCTCCGTATCGCTGGGTAAGTTTCCATACGATCTACTGCTGATAGAATTAGCAAGTTGCCCTATTTGCACTTCCAAGTTTCGAATTGATGCACTCTGGTTCTGTAGTTGAGCTTGAAATTGATTTTGCTGATTCTGCTGATTCTGTAACATATTCTGTTGATTCTGCATAATAGAATCAGTTTTCGTCATGTACTGCAACATCATTTCTTCCATTGAAGGCTTCTTCACTTGAGGTTGAATTTGTTGTGGTTGATTCTGAAAACCAGGTGGGAATGTAGGCTTCAATTGTGATGCTTGATCTTGATTTTGCTTCCACGAGAAATTGGGATGATTTCTCCACCCAGGATTGTAGACATTTGAATATGGATCATTGCGTTGTCTGTTATAGTTGGCTACAAACTGTACCGACTCCTGATTACCCGGACAACTATCTGTTGCATGACCACCTCCACATTCTTCACAACTAACAAATGAGCTTTGGATTGCGTTAATGCCACTTGCGCCCATACCACAAGCATCCAATCTCTTAGTCAAGGCAGAAACTTGAGCTGTTAATGCTGTAATTGCATCCAACTCGTGAACACCTGCCACTGATTTTCTAGACTTCGTTCTCTCAGAAGGCCACTGATAAATATTAGCGGACATCTCTTCAATAAGCTCAAATGCATCCTCCACATTTCTTTTTAACAGAGCGCCCCCTGCTGCAGCATCCACATTGGACCTTCCAACCTCTGATAATCCTTGATAAAAAGTCTGTATTTGCATCCATTCTGGAACTCCATGATGAGGACACTTCCTAAGCATCTCCTTAAACCTCTCCCAAGCCTCGTATAATGATTCTCCTTCCCTCTAAGTGAATGCAGCAATATCATTCCTCAATTGCGCTGTTTTTGCTAGAGGGAAGTACTTGGCTAGGAACTTCTGCGCCAACTCATCCCATGTAGTGATAGAAGATTGAGGCAATGAATTCAACCAGCCCTTTGCCTTATCCTTTAATGAGAAAGGAAACAACCTCAACCGAATAGCATCGTCCGTCACTCAATTGTACTTGAAAGTGTCGCAAATCTCCAAGAAATTTGCGATATGCTCATTTGGATCTTCATTGAGTAAACTGCAAAATTGCACTGCTGATTGAACCATTTGAATGGTTGCCGGTTTGATCTCAAAATTATTCGCTTGAATGGCTGGTCTGCGAATGCTTTGATGAATCCCTTCCACAGTTGGTATAGAATAGTCTCTGAGCGGTTTGGAACCCTCGGGATGTGCTTGATTATCCCCCATTTTTACTTTATGTTCTGCCAAACGCCTAGCTTTTCTTATTCCACAAACTGTTCTCTCAATTTCACTATCGAATGGCAATAATTCAGTGCTTTTAGACTTTCGCATAAACCGTTTGCTAGCACCTGAAAAAAAATGCAAAACAAAATTGTCTGAAGTAAGATTGTTTCAACTAGTATTGATATCGATATTATAAAACAGCACGTTGTCCCCGACAACGGCGCCAAAAACTTGATGGATATTTTCCTAATACACTAATTACAAAAGGTTGTGTGCAAGTATACACGGTCACAATGTAATATAATGGCAAATCAAGGTCGTTCCCACAGGGACAATTGTTAAATTTTATATATCAATTACCAAAATTGATTGAGACAATTTTATTCAAACTATCAAAACTCAAATAATGGTGAATAAAAATATAGTAAAATAAGAAAATAATAACAAAATAAACAGCCAAAGTAAATGATAAAACTAGCAGCAGATTGGTAGATCTAAGGCACAATTTCACCTTTTTACTTCATCAACCTATTCTCATTTTATTCTCACAAATATAATTACTTTTATTTTGTATTTAATCGGGTAAAACTCTAAATTAATTACCAGCCTCTTTCGATCGGTCAAGTAATATTATCCAGAATAATTAATCTATTATATGTCTATATAGATTAAATTAATCTGAACTCATTAAGTTTCAATTACCCACGCATGATTACACAATCCAATATAGGTATATGTCTATCCTACACAGATTATGCTATTCTATTGATGTCGAACACATGATACCTTTGTCAAGCGTATCATAGTCACCAGATCTGTCAATTAACAGGCCTTATTTGATTGACAGCATTAAGATCCAATAGAATAGAATACAAATATAAAAGAAAACAATCATTCATTAATTCGAAAACTCATTGAATAGGCGATGAAATAAATCGGCTACATTGTAGCCTTAGAAATTGAAATTAGCCCGACATAGAGTTGAATAACACAGTATAATAAATTGAAAGGAAAATAAACGACATTAAAACAATCAATCAAAGAAATGGAATAGTCACTGTGTTATATTTTCTGAGTCTGAAGCTTGAATAAACTGAACTCTGGATCTTGAGCACACCCGTTTCTGACGATGTTGAGATTGCCTAGAAACTTCGCTCCTGTGCAACCCGCTCTGGTGCCGTCCGAATGAGAGACTAGAGAGGCTTTTCTTCCGAAAACTCCACTCAGCCGTCACTCAACCAAAACCTCTGCTGCTGTTTGAAAGAGAACGATCAAAGAAAAACCCTATTTTTTTCTCTGCCGACCTCTCTTCAAACCCTATATCTTTTTCTCAGCCCCCAAAAGTCCTCTTGTCTGCTGCTCAACAATCTGATTTTATATGAGTAGGGCAACCTCTTGAACGCATCGGTTGACTTCCCTTTTCGTTCTTGATTCTCTGTCAATTTCCAGTGCAAGTTTCCTTCCAGAAAAATCCTCCCAATTGCTCTCTGTCAATGCTCGAATCACTGACTGCTTACCAATTTAATTTGAAATATCTTCTGCCAGACCGCTTGAATTTCCTTCAAAATATTGATCCCTTGCCTAAATTATCTTTCACAAATCAATTGAGACAATTCTGTTGATTTTCTATGCGTGAAATATGCAAGGAAATTTTGCACCGCATGATTGGATCGCTTGACGCTGGCCTGCAAGTCACTTACGCGCAAAACACGAAAAAATCACTGGACGCAGCCCAAGGTCGCAGGCCACAAGCCCGCGTGTGCTTCCCGCGGGTAGCTGCTGGTGTGGGCTGCTGGAAACCAGCCAGCAGCTATGACCTGCGGGGTAAATTACAAAAAGCCTCCTCAATTTTTGGAAATTACACTTTTGTCCCAAAACTTTCAAAAATTATGCTTTTGCCCCAAAAGGTTATAAAATTTACAATTCAGTCCCTGCCTTCAATTTCTGCACAAAACACTCAGAAAACATTAGATCACCCCTATTTTACTCGGGTTTTCATCACAATAGTATAGGTTAAGAATATATAATCGTGCATAATTTTAGCCCGATCATAGCCTTGGGCGATGATCCCCGAGCGGAGGACGTAATCTGTTTCCCCTTCTCCTTCGAAACCTTCTTGGCAGGAGGGGGCTTGCTGGGGGCATCATGTTCTTTCCTCTTTACTCCCTGGTAAGCCGCAGCCTGTTTGCCTTTATTCGCAGCAGCAGCATCCTTTCTTAGATCCATGGAAGCTTGCGACTGAGACGCGGATCCTGCAACCTTCGGAGTACCAGTTGAAGAGACCGAGATGCCAACTGGAGGGACCTCAAGGATTGGCGATTCGACTGTACTTGTGACCTGGGGACCCTCCTTTGCTTGGGACGAGCTGGGAGCAATTGACGCCGCCACGGTGGAGCCTCCAGGCTGGCGAGTTCTCTTCCTCGAAAGGTCAGCTAGTTTCAGGGGTGCCATTTCTGCAGCCTCTTTCGATATGATCTCAATCTCGGCACCGTTGGGTGAAGAAGACAATCCTAACGAACTTGAGCTAGCAGCGACGTCACTTTCTTCAAAAGCAGATCTTACAGGTTGAGTACGTTGAGACCCTACGTGCTTGGAGTTGATTAGGCTGTCTTCAGGATTGGAGGCGAGTTGGTAGTAGCGAAGAAGCTCAGTTGTCAACTTGACGTCGTCCTCATGAGACTTCTGAGCAGAGAGAATCTCAAGATCTGCTGCCTCACTTTGAGTCAGATCAAACTTCCTCGCTTTAAGGTCTAAAAAAAAAAAGGGCCTGAGGTTAATTCGAATGCAAGACAATAATAATTTTGAGCAGGATAAGATGCGATCTGGGGAATTTTTACTTGGTTCAGCTCGAAAGCTGAAGTTCTCAAGATTTACCAAAGAGGGGCAAGATACGAAGAACCAATGTATTTTGTAATTGCCTACATTGGACTTGCCTTTAGCCTCCCCCTATGGCAGAACCTCCTTATATTGAGATTGATATGGTGAAACATAATAAAACTCATCTCGTGGGCACCCCGTAGTGGTGCCCTTAAAGGCATAAAGATACTTCAAGATTCTGGGAGAAGGAAAGGGAAGGTCATATTTCAGAAAGAAAATGGCTATGGAAGTTATTTGAGCATACGAGTTGGGGGTTAATTGAAAAGGGGCGAGCCCCAAATCATTTAGGAGTTCGATCAGGTATGGGAGAACTGGAAACCTAAACCCTGCTTCTAAATATTGTACGCTAATGGCCACAAAACTCTTAGGAGAAGTGGCCGCATGATCAACTGGAGAAGGTTCCATCAGGCGACAACCCATAGGGAACTAGTATTCTAGCCCTAATCCCGAGAGATCCTGATGCGATATTTTTATGGGATAATGTTTGAACATATCGCGAGCCTTCCTAATTTTTACGGCTTTAAGTTCTTTAGCCTCAGCGGACTGGTTTCCCCCAGGGTTCGTCCGAGCCGTGATCCCTTCAGCGGCTTCTCTGCTTTGTGAGGGTGCTTGATGAATCTCTTTCACTTGCCCCTCGGAGTTGGAGGTATCATCCTCTCCTACTATGTGTGTTTGACGTCTGCGACCTGAAGATATCTACAAATAAAAAGAAGCGGTTAGGCACTAAATGCAGACCGTACCTACAAAGTCTAAAGCTCCAAATCTCCTAATTGTTATTTCCCTAGTCAACAGGTTACAAACGCTGTACAAAGTTTATATCATGCAGCCCCTAAGGCATACCCTAATGATCTACAAACTGGCAGTCTTTCTACAAGCGAGCTCAAGCACGCTTGAGTCACAAACAACAGACAGGTGACAGGGTAATGACTCATCGGATCAAACCAACAGAATATGAAAAGGTGCAGGCATTTGAACAAGTATTCAAGTAACAGCCAAACCACATTCAAGCCAACAAGAGTACCAAACACTCAAACAATGCCAAAAATCAAGAGAAAATGAGGAAACTGTAAAGAACCTTAAAGCGAGAATAACAGTTATGAACTTACTGTTGATCGGAGTCGGAGACGGTAGCCTGGAATGTGAACGTGACAGAGCTGAAATCCCAGAACTAGGAGGCGAATGAAAGAGGAAAAACGGAGAAGAAGACTGAAGTTTGAAAATGACAAGTGGAATGTGAAAGGACAGAGTCCCCGCTTTATATATGAGTGCGAAGTCGCATCCCTGACCGATAGATCTGATGGCTTACCAACCGCCTCAAATCTGATGGTGAGGCGCAAACCTTTGAAAGTGGCCATCATGCACCGTCAGTTGAAGAGACGTGCATTAAATGCCCACTGCAGACGCTGAGTTATCACCTAGGGAGTTGCCACGTGTCTGGAGAAAAAAGGAAATTTGAAAAATGGTGAAAAAAGATCGAGTGATAAATCCCGCCAGATGGCTTTCACCAGTACAATTCGGAGCTCCTAGGCCACAGAACGCCCTAAGAGCTGAGGGGCTGATGTTATGGATATTTTTTGGATTATCTGAATGGGTTGGTAAAAGCTCATGAGTTCATTAAAGTGGCCCAAGCAGGCGGGCCCAATAAACAAGGCCCAGTATAGAAGCTTGCAGTTCACGGAGGCTATTTGACCTTCAGCGAAGTCCAATCCGTATTCTTGACGACGCCAAGATCGTTTCCCACGGTAGCGATGTCGAGTTCGCTTGCTAAGTCCGTTTACATAGCTCCAGTCCGTGTTCTCTGCAGCTTCAGTCTGTTTTGACCCAGTTCGTCCAGTGCCAGTCCAAAACAGTAATCTGACTTGTCTTGTACAATAAGAAGGATTATTTCATCTAATGACAACGTAATTTGAGGAAATCTTACCTAACCAGCTTAGGTTAGCGTCTAAATCCACGTTTTGACAGAGTTGACCTGACAAATGTCAGGAGCATTAAATGTAATTTAGATACATTAATTGTAAATTATCATTCTATTTTGTCTTATTGTTTTCTACTATAGCACCTCCCCCTCTATAAATAGGGGAGGATTTTCATTGTAAACAAAGAGAGAAACATTGAGAGAAAACATTGTCATTGCTCTGCAAAAATATAGAAGAGAACAGTAGACGTAGGCAGTTTAAGGGGCCGAACCACTCTAAAAATCTGTGTTTTCCTGTTCTTCTTTCACCTCTTTCTTCTGCTTTTATTCTGTTCCCTGTTTGTGATCTTCTCACACTGCAGCATTGGGCTCAAAGAATCTTGTTGATTAATTTTTCACATCAACACCACCTGAATGTGAAAAACAAAGGCAAGCATCATTAAATGTCATAATGCAATGAAGAGGTACTCGCTTACTTACTTATGATCGGTAGGTCCGTCTCAAGCCCCACAAACTGTCTCCACCTTCACAGTAGCAGCAGCAGTGTGGGTTGAAAATGAGATGGCCTCCGTTTTCTTCACACTTCTCTCCTCACTCAGTTTTCTTCGTATTCTCTCTAGCCTATCTTCTACCTCTGAATCATCAAAGAAGAAAAAAGATAAATTCTGCAAAAAATCAAAAATAAAAACAAAATAAGGGAAATTTGGCTATTTTGTGCCTTATTAAATGAGAAAATTTATTTGGCATTTAATAGATTATCCATTTTTTCCTATCCAAAACACAGTTTGACTTTTGAATAAACACTCCAAATACCCCTGGAGGCGTATAAAATGATGATAATGCTCCTAACAGTAACAGATTTTTTTAGGTTGATATAATTGATCATTTGACTTTGGGGGTAAAAACGAAAATTCAATGAAAATATTAATTAAAATATAAAAAATCAAACTAAATAGTATTAAATATAAAATTATAAAAAAGTATTTTATTTAAGAATAAAAATATAATATACAAGAATAAAAAATAAATAAATTTTCCTCTTAACTCCTCTCTCTCTCTTCTTTTCCCCTTCTCCTTGTGCATCTCCAGCCAGATTTGCAAGTGGATTAACGACGGTGGCATAGTGAGTTCGATGGCGATGGAATAGTGAAGACCTTGGTTTGAGGTTTGGTCTCCCATGGTGGATACCTATTTGGGTCTCCAGTCTCTATCATGGACACCTAGTCTCCAATGGTACGGGTCTCCACTATGAGACACGAACTAGGTCTCTACCGTGGGAGACTCAGTTCCCCTCCACCATTGTTCGTTGTCTTCGTGGTGTATTTTTTTTGTTGTTTGACTTTTTTTTTTTTTTTTGGTTGTTGATTGTTATGTTTTATTTTTTTTTGTTTTTTTGGTTGTTGTTTGACTATTATTTTTTGGATTATTGATTGCTATTGATTGAGTTTTTTATTTTTATTTTTATTTTGATGGTGTATGTTGATGATTGATGATGGTGGGAGACTGATGATGGAATCTGCATTGATAGATGTTAAAGGTTGATGATGATAATGCTAGAGTAATGACTGGTGAAGATCCAGATTGGGTCTCGACCGTCCATCCAATTGGATAGATGGTGGTGATCTAATCTGGATCTTAATTTTCTCAAAATTTTTAATTAATTTATTTTTTATTTTTTAAATTTTATGGGGTGATCTCCAATGTCTATCTCATTAATGGATGGTGGAGATAAATTTTATTAGTATATTAATTTTCAGTTTTAAAATATTATTTAAAAGATTTTCTATTTTTCATCAATTTTTTATTTTTATTTTTAATTTAGTATACTGATCTCTACAATCCATTTATAAGATGGAAGGTAAAGACAAGTTTTTATTAGTTTATTAATTTTAATTTTAAAATATCATTTTTATAATTATTTTATTTTTTAAATAAAAATTTGAGGGTTAAAAAAATCTTTTTATTTGTTGTTTAACTTTTCTGTTAACTTTATAACATAAGAAGAATTTTGGATAAAAATGAAGTTATATGGGGGAAATGGATAATCCATCAAAAATTAGTGTGTTTTTTTAAGATATTTCATTTTTAAATATATGATGATAATGAACTCTTATTTAGTTTAACAATATCTAAAATTTGAATCGCTGAAAAGTTGTTGATATTAAAAAAAGAAAATCAAAACATCAAATTTCTAAATCCATTAATCAAGCTGTCACTAATAATATTTTGTTTCCTTCTAAAAATTTACCCTTAATATAGCATTTGGGCCTTAGGCCGTGTGTAGGTTATTATGGTAATTGAAATGACTTTTGATAGATAATATTCGAAAGAAATTCTGTTTGAGAATTATTAGTGATGATCGTTTTCACGCACCAAATGGAGTTGCCATAGTGGTTTAAGCAGTAGGCCCTACCTTTGACTCTCAACTCTTAGGTTTAAGTTCCATTAATAAAGGTGAATTTTTTTCACTACATGTGGATTGTCTCTCACCCAGACATGAGTTGCTCCCAGTAGAATGGAAGTCTTTTATTCGAGCCGTGTTATCACTGTTGTATCAACTTGATCTCGGTTAGCTATTAGGCTACTCCTAGCAACGGAAAGGAAAAAAAAATAGTAATGATCATTTCTTTGATAATATTTACAAAGAGATTAGATATATTCAACTTAAATACAATATTTTATCAATTAATTAAGCACATCCGATCACATCATTCTACGGAGATAGACAAATTTAAGTAGCTGATTTTTTTTTTTTTTAGCTTTTTTGTTTAAGTATAATTATTATATATAATAAATCATTATTATATAATAAAAATTTTATTGATATTAATACTTAGAGCATATAAATTTAGAGGTTTCCAATAAATTTACCTTGACTTGTTGAAACTAAATTCCATGCTCGATGTAAGAAATTACTACTATAATGGGAGAAATCTACTCCCATGAGAGACAAACTTTTCACACTTGATGATAGGACCTATTGAAATTAAACATCATCCACAATTTAAAAATCTACTTTAATAATAGAAAAAAATCTATTCTCATAATAAAAGAAGAAAACTCCTCATAGTTATTGATAATGCATATTATGAGAGTCAAATCGATTATAAATAGGAATAATTCCAAAAAACTCATTATAATTTATAAAAATATCTATTTTATCATCTATGATTTTATTTTTATTTAAAATGTCACTTGATATTAATAAAAATACTCAAAATATCCTCTAGAGGCATATGAAATGACGATAATACCTCTGATGATCACAAATTAATGATGAAGTTATAAGGGGTAAAATGATCATTTTTTGTTAATTTTTTAACATTAAGGGAATTTTGGATAAAAATGAAACTATAATGGTAAAATGAACATTTTTACAAACTATAATGAGTTTTTTTAGGATTATCCCTTATAAATATAAAAGAAAAATATAATGAATTGTTATAAAATTAATAACATAATATTGAAAGGGAATTGAATTAAGGATACAATAAGTAATAACAAATAAATAAACAAACATAAATGAGATAGAGAGATATAATATTTACTCAGAGTTTTGCTTGAATCAATGAGAGAGAATGAAATTTTCTTTAATTTAAAAAACTTGAGAGAGAGATCTTGCACACCAAGTAAAGAGACCAAGCAACCTATTTATAGACAAAAAAATTGTTTATCCACCGCCTCAACATTTGTATGAATATAATACTATTGTTAACATTTGTGTTTATTAAATTGATGTTTATCCAATTTATAATACTCCCCCTTAGATATACATCAATTTAAGATTTATTAGCAAAAACCTAATAGGATAAAAATCTAAATAAAAGATATATCATGATCTGTTAGATTAAACATATTATAATCTTCTGGATTTAACAGTATTTGGACGTACTTAAAGGGACTGCTTTATTAAAAACCTTGTCAAAAAAACCTAATGGGATAAAATCTGATCAAAGGAAAAAAAGAGTACAGTACACATATATCTATATTGATTTAACATACTCCCCCTAAAAGGATACTTTATAATTAATTATGTAGTTTACATACTCGACACATTCCAATCCATAAGTCAATTTCCTGAACGTTGATGTTGGTAATGTTTTGGTGAATAAATCTATAAGGTTATCTGGGGAGCGGACTTGTTTAACATCAATCTGCTGACTTTTTTGGAGCTCATGAGTATAAAAGAACTTTGGTGAGATATGTCTGGTTCTATCTCCTTTGATGTATCCTCCTCTGATTTGAGCGATATATGCAATATTATCTGCATATATGATTATGGGAGGATTTGAAGCAGTAGATAGTTCGCATGTACTTTGGATATGATGAATGACAGATCTCAATCATATATATTCCCGGCTTGTTTCATGAAGTGCAAGAATTTCAGAATAATTGGAGGATGTAGCAACAAAAGTCTGTTTTGTTGAGTGTCATGAAATTGTTATATCATTATAAGTAAAAACATATCTAGTTTGTGAACAAGCCTTGTGAGGATCTGAAAGATATCCAGTATTAGTATAACCAATCAAACCTACACCACTAGTAGATTTTGAATAGAATAACTTCAAATCTATTGTTGCACGAAAATAACGAAAAATATGTTCGATACTGTTGTGCAAAATCGCAAGTGGACGAGCCGAACAAATAATAAAATGATGAGAGAAGTATCGTCCCACGAGAATTGCTATTAATTAATGCCCAAAATTAAAATAATTCAACTTTTATTTGGTAGACGAAATTAGGGGTGAAAACTAAAATTAAATTTAAATGCAAATGTAAATAAATAAAAAGTAATTCAATGAATGAAAATTCTAAGGTTCTGATTTCACCATAACTAATCTGTTCCTCCCCTTTGTTCTTTTTAACGAACATTAATTATCCAGTTGCTAGTCGAGATTCCCTGAATTATTCACATAGCCCCTCCCGAGGTCTAAGAAAAATACGCTATAAAGCTTAACTGCTATGTCTCCATGCAAGTTAAAACATTAATGAATTCATTAAGATTTATGGATCCCTTTTATAGACTACACAAACCATGCAGGTATATTCCTATCCTGTATGTAATTTATGACATTCAATACAATGAACTAGACACATAAATCAGCTTCTGCTATCATTATGATTAACAATTCAACTAAATAGTGATCAGTTATTTAGAAGTATTAAGCACAGTATTAAATGCATCAACCAAGATAAAAAATTCTTAATTAAATTGAACAAATGATTGGAACATCAAAATTAGGCTACATCATAACCTTAAAAAAATAAATCTATTTCATATTAAAATTTACAAAGACTAGAAGATTAAACATAATAAAAGATAAGAAAACTTAGTGGATTGACGCTTCGCCGTAGAATTTCTTCCTCTGCTTTGCTCCTCCTCTCCAAGCTCTCTCTCTTTCTCTCTAAACTACTTGTTATTTTGGTTTTTGATGAGATGCTTGGAAGGTGATTCTAAGGCCTATTTATAGGCCAAGTTCACCTCCAATTATATCATCGCATGCATCATCTTTTCATAATTTTTCACCGTTCTACATCATCGCTTACATCATAATTCATCTACCTCATTCAAGTCAACTTTCATATTACATCATTGCTTACATCATGGTTCACCTACCTCATGCAAGTCAACTTTCATATTACATCATTGCTTATATCATAATTTTCATTACATCATTTATTACATCAGCATGACATAATATTTATTTTTAGAATACTCTATCTTTAAACCGCGATAATTTCTTTATGCAATCTCAGATTCAAGTAATTCTTGAGGCGATGAACTTGCTGCGAATGATATTCATTTTGTAACGATGATCTTGTCTCGAACAATAGCACTTGATGGGGTCCACATGCGCTTTTTCATCAATTTTATTCTGAAAATAAAAAAAAAATGAAATAATTTACTTAATAATAATAAAAATATCTAGAACTAAGTAAGAATTCAAGTTTAAAAAGATAAAATAACTCTATAAAAATAAAGTTATCACACCCCCAAACTTAAGATTGTGCTTTCAAGCAAAACTAAAACTAACAATTTAAGCTAAAAACATAAAAATTAAAACACAATCCATTTTCGTAGGTAAACACGATGACATTGAACGTATGTCACAAGCCTTTAAATCTCTAGGTGTCCCTAGTAGGAGGAGTTGTGTCTCATGAGGGTTTACCAGTAACGATACTCACAAACGTTAAAAGATTCTACCCATAACTCATCAACATCTCACTAAATACAAATTAACAGAAGTCTCATACATGTATGATCTTGTATCAGGACTAAGGATAAGTCACTAATGATCTAAAACATAATCATCAACAATCTCACACCACTCTTAAAGCAATTTCATTTCAAAACATCGTATTCACATGTTATGGACTTATTTCGCCTCGACTCTAATCCTCACAAGATATCTCTCATAACCCTCATGAATCCTAAAGCAAACACTCATGCAATCATATATGATAGAGATTATATGAAGGCATAGCAAGCGTCATTTACATCACATATAAATATAGACGTTTAAAAAGAACCGCACTTTTAAGTGAATAGATCTCATTATTGGAATCAAATACTAAGAACGTAGATAGAGCATGATGACATACTTCAACTCTCGAATTGTACTTCCTCTTGAAGATCAATAGGCTTTATTAAATATTATATTTGGGCTATGGTAAGAAATTTTAAGGTACAGGTTCAACAAGAACAAAGTACTTCATTTATTCTCTTTAATTCATCACAATTTTTTTTTTTTTTTTTTTTTAACTTCCATCCCCTCTTGTACATCTAGGCATTGTAAACTTATGCTTCTCATATATATATTCTTTCACAATGCTATTTAGAAACACTTCAATTCCCTTCTCCTCTTTTACTGTATAGCATGATCCCAAGCTTCATAAGGTATGACTAAATTTAAAGGCTCAATAGGGTCATTTAATAAGGGTAAACAGAGAAAATGTTTAAAGTGTTTGGCTTCAAAAGGTTTATGATGTGTCTCAATTCAAAGTAGGAAAGTAGGCTTTTATGGAGTAAACATTGTCTATATCACTTCTAAGAAGTCGATCCAATTTTCAAATCAAAGCAACTCATGTTATCTACAATGATGATTTGTTCTTTAATATTCAATGCAAAACCTATAGAGATCATCTATTAAGAACAAAGTGAAGAGTGTTTAAGAGTAGAAACAAATAAATCTCTCAAAAAGAAACGTTTAAAAAAACTCAAATCCTTACCAAGGGTAATCTCTACTAATAGTCCATAATTCATGTAAACATAATATTAATCCACTCAATTAACTAAGATTATGACATTCAAAAGTTTCAAATCATGCAAAGATGTTCATGACTATTCCTTAGTAAAGATATTCAACCAAAAACATGCATTAAGACTCCATTAACAAACACAAAGTAATTAGTCAACTTCTTATGACAGAGAAAGAAAAAATTAATAGAAAATAATAAAAATTTTTGCTTGTTTTTTTTTTTTTTTGAAATGAAAACAAAGATGCGTATCAAGAGCACAAAAGTACTCCTTACTCTGCCATCTTTTAGTTTCAACTCGGACCACTTTTTGAATCTTATGGTTTTAATAATAGCAAACTCTACCCCCAAACTTATTTAAGACGGTGTCTCCAATGTTTAATAAGATAAAAAGAAGAAAAAATCAAATGAAAATGCTATTAATAAAACCATAGGGTAAGAAAGTTACAACCGGAGGTTAAGATCTAGTGCACGCTTCTTGTTACCATTTGCTTCAAAATCCCAAACTACCTGCGACATGATTGGATCAACTTCGAGCACAAAGTCTTGCAGTTGGTCAATCAGTTCATCAGCACTTGAAGCTGAGACTAGAATACGCTAGTTTGCTTGAGTCATAAAACCTTGTTCCACAGCATGATCAAGAAAAGCTAATAAACCATTATAGAAACCGTTAGCATTAAGCAAATCTAATGGCTTTTTATGAATGTTGAGATAGGCCCAGGACGCAATGCTGAAGATTTCTTTAATTTTTTTCAAACCACCAAGTAACGCGATAAAGGCATCAGCATTGAGTAACATGTACGCCATTCGCCCGTGTATACTCGTGACTTGAAACTCATTACTTATACTCATACTCATGATATCTTTCCTTTCAGCCAAAGGCTTTACTGTGACACCTAGGATTCTGCTGCCTGCAACATTTGCAGTTACCGCGACAGAACCCCTCAGTCCTAAACTGCCTCCCCTATACACAAAATCTATGTTTCGGACAGCTAAAGCCTTACCAAGTTCAACTGCTGCTTTTGAATATTGTATACTCATACCAAACTTCAGGCGACAAAAAACACAGATGGTTTTGAATTTGCTGCTCGAGGACTTTGCCATTTTTTTTTTTTCATACAAAACTAATTATTTGTTATCAGTCATGAACGCTTATTTAAAGAAAAGGAAAGAGTAAAAGAACAGTTCTACGATGCTAAATAGTATTGATCAGGGAGAAAATAAAATGTTAAGTGTAGAAATGTCAAAAAGAAAGCACAATCTTAAAAAAAAAAAAATTTAAAACAAGCCGCTAAAAATACAAAATTCAAAATGTTCGGTGACGAAACGTCAAAAAGTAAACACAATTATCGAAAAATTTTGAAATAAGCTAAAAAATCCAAAATAGTAGGTGAAGAAACGTCAAAAGTAAACACAATAATCGAAAAAGTTTGAAACAAGCTGCTAAACAAAGAAAAAAAAAATGATGCTATAGTAGTTGTGATTGTGGCTTACATCTTCCTCTGATTTTACGTCCAGAAACGGCTTAAACATCTTCTATGAATTGAGAATCGACTTCCCATCTAGTTTTTTTATAAACTGGCAAACAAGGTCTTTTAAAGTCAGATTCCCAAGACTGTAACAATGTTTCTCTTTACTAAATAACTCCCATAAATCTAAAAGAATGCGTTGAACTTTGCCACAAGGATGCGTCTCAAGAGTCTCAAGGATATTATCCAAAGACTCCTTACTCAGCCCATCTTTATGCATTTAAGTTTATCTTCTCGATTTATGGACAAATATCCAGGCTTTTTATAGCTTGTGTCGCAGTTCCATCTCGCACACTTATGACAGACTCTCATTCTCTTAGCTCTCCTCTTCTTTGAGTAAGAACTTCTTCCCAATCCTGGTAAACGTTTAATGAATGAATCATTCAACTCATCTGCTAGACGTACCTTAGCTTCAATGATCCATCGAATATGCTCTGAAAGACCTAAATATGTTAGTGCCCCAATTCTTTCAACTCTGCACTTGTAAATCTTTCTGAGTACATCTTGAGACAGAGTAGGGAAATGATTTTTAAGTGCTACAAGACTTGTCTCCATCTTTGAAAGAGAAAAGAAAATTGTCAAAGAAAATAATAACACACAAAGAAAACTATTACACACAAAGAAAATAATAACACACAAACAAAAGAAAACTAGTTAAGAAAGAAAAACTTGGGTTGCCTCCCAAGAAGCGCTTAATTTATAGTCGTTAGCTTGACTGTTGAAAAATGTTTTAAGTTGGGTCTGAAAGCGCGATGGTGGATTTCTGTTGAGGCTATCCACCATCCATGTAAGCTTTAAGTCTTTTTCTGTTGACTTTGAATTGACAATCTAGAGTGAACTCCTTATTTAGGATATGTTGATCATGCCACTTTTTGGTGCGTTCTTTGTAAAACTTAGCATTTTCTTTGATACGTTCTTCCACTACATCTACCCTCATGCAGTTACCAACATTATGTGGATGTTTGAGCGCTTTTAGCACATTAAAGGTCACTTTTTTATCTTGAACTCTTAGCATAAGTTGACCTTTCTGTACATCAATGAGAATTCTTCCTATTGCTAAGAATGACCTACCCAAAATGATGGGTATTTCTTAATCTTCCTCCATGTCTAGCACAATGAAATCCGCAGGAAATATGAACTTATCCACTTTTACCAGTACATCTTCTATAATTCCCCTTGGATATTTGATTGATCAATCAGCTAGCTGTAAAGATACTGTAGTAGGTTTTGCTTCTCCAAAGCCTAGTTGCTTGAAAACAGAGACTAGCATTAAGTTAATGCTTGCACCTAGGTTACATAATGGTTTATCAAAGAATGAATTACCAATGGTATAAGGAATTGTAAAACTTCCCGGATCTTTGAGTTTAGGCGGTAGCTTTTTCTGCAAAATTGCACTACGTTCTTCGGTCAAAGCTACTGTTTCATGTTCTTCTAGCTTCATTTTATTTGATAGGATTTTCTACATGAACTTCACATAGCTGGGCATCTGTTCCAGAGCATCTGCAAAAGGAATATTAATTTGCAATTTCCTAAAAACTTCAAGAAATTTAGAAAATTGTTAATCTAGTTTCTGCTTCTGAAATCTTTGAGGGAAAGATAATGGTGGTTTGTATGGTGTCGAATTGTTTGGAAACAGTTTTGACTTTGACTTCTCTGCTTCTTTTTGTTCAACCATCATTTCTTCTTCTACTTTGCTAGATCCTTCTTCCTCGTCTGTTCTTTTAACAGTCTCTTTCAGCGTTTTACTACTTCGTAATGTGACAGCTTTAACGTGCTCCCTAGGATTGGTCTCTGTGTTGCTTGGTAGGGTTCTTTGAGGTCTTGCAGTCAACAGATTTGAGATTTGACCCATTTGTACCTCTAGATTTCGAATGGAAGCAGCTTGATTCTGGAGCGTGATGTCTATTCTCGTCATAAATTGATTAGTCCTTTCGGTAAGCTGAGCGAGTGCTTCTTCAAGTGACAGTTTGTTGGCCTGCTGCTGTTGAAGTGGTGGCAGATATGGTTGTCTGGATTGATCGTTGTTTTTCTATGAAAAGTTTGGATGATTCCTCCATTCTGGATTATATGTGTTGGAGTACGGGTTATGTTGTTGTCTATTGCCAACAAAAAAAGGCTTGACTTGTCTGGTTTTCATCGCACTGCCCGTTGGAATGGTCCCCTCCACAAAAATCACAAGATGCCGACTGAGTATGAAAGGCATTAGCTGTTAAGTTTCCGAGTTGCTTAGCTAATGTCTCGACCTGAGCAGAAAGTTTAGTTAAAACATCATTTTCTTATATTCCGAAAACTTTTTTCGGAACTGCTCTTTCTGATGGCCATTGATAGGCATTTGCAGTCATTTTTGCTAATAAGTCTCACGCGGCTTGATGAGGTTTTCCCAAAAGTGCTCCACCTACTGTAGCATATACCAATGTTCTCGTGGAACTCCCCAAACCATTATAAAATGTATGTAGCTACAACCAGTCAGTAACTCCATGATATGGTCACCTTCTTAGTAGATCTTTAAATCTTTCCCATACTTCGTACAATGACTCTCCATCAAGTTGTTTGAATGTGGCAATCTCGGTTCGTAGTCTTGCAGTCTTGGCTGGTGGAAAGAATTTGACTAGAAATTTTTGTGCCAAGGTATCCCATGTGGTAATACTCCCTGATGGCAAAGAGTTGAGCCGATTTTTGGCTTTATCTCAAAGAGAGAATATGAACAATCTCAATCAGATGGCGTCATCAGTAACACCATTATGCTTGAAAGTATCGCAGATCTCCAAAAAGCTGTCAATGTGGGCATTTGCATCATCGTTCGGAGCCCCACTGAACTGGTTGTTTTGCACCATCTGGATAATTGCTGGCTTGATCTTAAAATTGTTAGCAACAATAGTCGGTCGCCGTATTGCCGAAGCATTACCCATTGTGGGTAGAGCATAATCTCGTAATGCTCGAGTATTTTCAGTATTTATTGGTACAATATTTTGTATGTTGTTTGGTCCTTCAGCCATATCTACGAGCGTAGTACTTGCAGCCTTCCTTGTTTCTTTTCGGTTCTTGCGGCAAGTTCTTTCAATTTTTGGATCAAATGGTAAAATTTCTTCCCCAGACTTTCTTATACACCAGAAAAATCACAAGCAATAAAACAAATAAATAAAATAAATAAATAAATAAATGACCAAATTAAAATTTGAGTTACGTAGTATTAGTATTAATTTAAACAAACAATCCCCGGTAATGACGCCAAAAACTTGTTGTGCAAAATCGCAAGTGGACAAGCCGAACAAGTAATAAAGTGATGAGAGAAGTATCGTCCCACGAAGATTGTTGTTAATTAATGCCCAAAATTAAAATAACTCAACTTTTATTTGGTAAACAGAATTAGAAGTGAAAACTAAAACTAAATTTAAATACAAATATAAATAAATAAAAAGTAATTCAATGAATGAAAATTCTAAGGTTCTGATTTCACTATAACTAATCTGTTCCTCCCCTTTGTTCTTTTTAACAAACATTAATTATCCAGTTGCTAGTCGAGATTTCCTGAATTATTCACATAGTTCCTCTCGAGGTCTAAGGAAAATATCCTATAAAGCTTAACTGCTATGTCCCCATGCAAGTTAAAACATTAATGGATTCATTAAGATTTATGGATCCCTTTTATAGACTACACAAACCATGCATGTATATTTCTATCCTGTATGTAATTTATGACATTTAATACAATGAACTAAACACATAAATCAGCTTCCGCTATCATTATGATTAATAATTCAACTAAATAGTGATTAATTATTTAGAAGCATTAAATACAGTATTAAATGCATCAACCAAGATAAAAAATTTTTAATTAAATTGAACAAATGATTGGAACATCGAAGTTAGGTTACATCATAACTTTAGAAAAATAAATCTACTTCATTTTAAAATTTACAAAGACTAGAAGATTAAACATAATAAAAGATAAGAAAACTTAGTGGATTGCGGCTTTGCCGTAGAATTTCTTCCTCTGCTTTGCTTTTCCTCTCCAAGCTCTCTCTCTTTCTCTCTAAACTACTTGTTATTTTGGTTTTTGATGAGATGCTTGGAATGGTGATTCTTAGGCCTATTTATAGGCCAAGTTCACCTCCAATTAAATCATCGCATGCATCATCTTTTCCTAATTTTTCACCCTTCTGCATCATCGCTTACATCATAATTCACCTACCTCATTCAAGTTAACTTTTATATTACATCATTGCTTACATCATGGATCACCTACCTCATACAAGTCAACTTTCATATTACATTATTGCTTACATCATAATTTTCATTACATCATTTATTACATTAGCATGACATAATATTTATTTTTAGAATACTCGATCTTTAAACCGCGATAATTTCTGTATACGATCTCCGATTCGAGTAATTCTTGAGGCGATGAACTTGCTGCGAATGATATTCATTTTATAGCGATGATCTTGTCTCGAACAATAGCACTTGATGGGATCCACATGCGCTTTTCACCAATTTTATTCTGAAAATTAAAAAAAAATGAAATAATTTACTTAATAATAATAAAAATATCTAGAACTAAGTAAGAATTCAAGTTTAAAAAGATAAAATAATTCTATAAAAATAAAGTTATCAGATACCATTCCAATGACGTCGTGTTGGTTCATAACTAAACCTAGCCAACAAATTTATTGAAAAAGTAATATCAGGTCTAGTATATTGTGCTAAATATAATAAGGGACCAACTGCACTTAGATATTATACTTCTGGACCAAGTATCTATTCATCATCTTCTTTAGGTCAAAATGGATCTTTTTTAGGATCAAGAGATCGAACAATTATAGGGGTACTCAAGAGGTGAGCTTTATCCATATTGAACATTTTTAGGATCTTTTCAATATATGCTGATTGATGGATAAGTACTCCGTGTGATTTGTGCTCGATTTCCTGGCCGAGACAATATTTTGTTTGTCCCAAATCTTTCATCTAAAATTCTCTTTTTAAATAGTTGGTAGTTTTTCGGAGCTCTTCAGGTGTTCCAATTAAATTCATATCATCAACATAAATTGTAATAATAACAAATCCAGATTCTGTTTTCTTTATGAATACATATGGACATATAGGATTATTAATATATCATTCATTTGTCAGGTATTTGCTAAGACGATTATACCACATTTGCCCAGATTGTTTTAATCCATACAATGATCGTTGAAATTTAATTGAACAAATATTGTTAACTTTTGATTTGTATGCTTCAGGCATTTTAAATCCTTCAGGAATTTTCATGTAGATATCAATATCAAGTGACCCATATAGATATGCAGTCACTACGTCCATAAGACGTATTTCGAGCCCTTCTGAGACTGCTAAACTTATTAAAATCTAAAATTAATTGTATCCATCACAGGTGAATGCGTTTCATTATAATCAATTCCTGGTCTCTACGAGAAACCTTGTGCAACAAGCCTTATTTTATATCTTACAATCTCATTTTTTTCAATGTGTTTCCATACCAATACTCATTTGTATCCAACAGGTTTGACATTTTTAAGCATTTGGACTACAAGTCCAAATACTTTACGTTTGACTAAAGAACTTAATTCTACTTGATAACTCATTTTTCTCTCCAATAGTGCCCTTTTTCTTGTGCTTCTCTTCAGGAGAAATTTTTTCTCCCCCTAATGGTGAAAAAGTTGTCTCATCAAAATGACAATCTACAAAACGGGCAGTAAAGAGATCACTTGTCAATGGTTCAAGATATCTGATAATTGAAGGTGAATTAAAACCAACATATATTCCCAAACAACGTTGGGGTCCCATTTTGGTTCTTTGAGGAGGTGCAATAGGGACTTATACAGCATAATCAAAAGTGCGTAAATGAGAAATATCAGGTTGGTGCCCAAGTACAAGTTGTAATGGAAAGTATTGGTGATAAGCTGCGAGCCTAAGTCGAATTAATGTTACTGCATGTAGAATAGCATGTCCCCAGGCAGAAAGTAGTAATTTCGTTTGTAACAATAAAGTTCTAGCAATCACCTGGACACGCTTGATGAATGATTCTGCTAGACCATTCTAGATATGTACATGTGGGACTGGATGTTCAACATCGATTCTGATTGATGTGCAATAATTATCAAATATTTTTGATGTAAACTCACCAACATTATCTAGTCGTATGCTCTTAATTGGATAATCTGAAAATTGTGCTCGAAGTCTAATGATATGAGCAAGCAATCTTGCAAAAACGATATTACGACTGGATAACAAACATACATGTGACCACCTTGCAGATGCATCAATTAATACCATAAAATAACGAAATGGTTCACTAAGTGGATGAATAGGTCCATATATGTCTCCTTGTATTTTTTATAGAATATACGGAGACTCAAAACCAACCTTAGAAATAGATGATTTAATTATCAATTTTCTTTATGAACAAATAATGCATATATTCTTATTGGATGATAGAATCTTCAGATTCTTTAATAGGTGTCTATGAGAATTTTCAATGATTCTATGCAGCATCGTAAATCCTTAATGACCAAGACGGTAATGCCAAAGTTGAAACGTTATTGGTTTTGAGAGTTTCTGGCTTGAAACTATATAAGTTTTAATTGATCTTATAATTATATAATACAACTCGGATGAGAAAGTTTTGAGTTTTTCTAAAATAAGCTTCTGCCTTGAGATATTTTTAGTGATGTATAAATATTCAACATTCTTTTCATTTGTAGTTTCAATATGATATTCGTTACTGTGTATATCTTTGAAACTAAGTAGATTTCTTCTGGATCTATTTGAGTATAATGCACAATTTATATATTATTTAATACCATTTGTTACTAAGATTATAGTTTTTCCAGAACTTTCGATTAAGTCTGCATGACCTGATATCGTATTTACCTTAGCTTTGGTTAATGACAAATTTAAGAAATATTTCTTATTCTGAAGTATAGTATGTGTTGTTGCACTGTCGACAATACATAGATCTGCACCTTCCTTTTTGAGAATAGATAATTTATCCATATCCGTCTTTCATTAAAGAAACCATATGTCAATACATTATTGATAATAAAATACAAAGTAAAAGAAATTATATTGCTTCTAGAAGAGTACAAAAACATGTACTAATATAATTATAAACACATAAAAGTAAACATGACTATATTAGCTAAGCAACTTCCTAATTGGTATGGATATTTTCATGACCAATTAAGTAATCCATTTTTTCGTTCGCATTATCAAGAAAATCTGATAAGTCCAAGCTTGTGATGTCTATAGGGTCATCATCTTGATCTACAAAATTTGTATCAATTTTCTTTTCCTTCACTTTTACAGAGGCTTGATACAGATCAACCAAATGCTTAGCTGTACGACAGGTATGAGACCAGTACCCAAACATGCCACATTTGAAACAAACATTTTTACAATGTTAGGGGCATTTTTCTCTACATTTTTGTCATTATTATGTTTAGCATTATAAACATTCCACTTTTGAGGGATGTTTTTCTGGTTTCGATGACTTGAAAATTTATATCCACCACGACCATGATGACCACATCCACGACCTTTGCTTGTACTAGCATTTGCTCCTGGAAGTGCAACTGCGTTAGCTGGACGGAGTTCATGATTTTTCATCACAAGCTCATTGTTTTGTTCTGCCACAAAAAGACATGAGATTAATTCAGAATATTTTGTAAACCTGCGTTCTCTTTATTGCTGCTGCAAGAGCACATTAGATGCATGAAAAGTAATATATGTCTTTTCCAATAGATCCACATAAATTAGTATTTCATCACACAAGTTCAGCTGTGAGGTTATCTTAAATAAGGTAGAATTATAATCAGCAACTGATTTAAAATCTTGGAGTTTTAAATTACTCCACTCATGCCGGATTTTGGGGAGGACAACAGTTTTCTGATGGTCATATCTGTCTTTCAGATTTTTCCACAAAGTCAGTGGATCTTTAATTGTGAGGTATTGAGTCTTCAGACTCTCATGCAAATAACGGCGGATAAAGATTATTGTAGTTGTTTTATCTTGTAGAGATGTTTCATTATAACTCTAATATTATCAACGAAACCCTTGGACTGTAAGTATAGCTCTATATCAAGGATCCATGAAAGATAGTTCTTTCCTAAAATATGTAGTTGAGCAAATTATAGTTTTACGATATTTGACATAACTATATGCATAAAGTACCACAATTAGTGACATAATCAAAACGATAAATAATATTGATATTATGTTCAAAGAAAAATTTATATATGATAAATTTCTTTATGAATATCTTTGAAACCTCAGGTTGTCAAAAATTTAATATATATTTTTAGAACTTCAGGTCAAAAATGATAACTTTGGGTTTTAACAATATATATTTAGAACTTCATGTTCCATTTATTAAAATCCATAACTCCAAATTCTAGTACATTATAAATTAAAGAGAATAAAAACATAAAATATAAAGATATATATATATATATAAAAGATAACGAAGCAATCAATTTATATAAATGATATATTGAGCCAGCATAGCCGTGCATGAAATATATAATAAAAATAGTAAATAATGATGACAAGTCTGTACATATATAATATAACAATAAATAAATAAAGTTAAATAGTTAGATATGCAATGCATGATAATAATAATAAATGACCAATGAAATTAGTATAATAATTAAGTCGACAGAGCCGTATATAGATTTAGTTGGCATAGTCAAACTTCTCAATTAGAGTTAAGAGTCAGAATATCAAGAACTTCAGGTTCTGATAAATTTGTTCAGAACTTCAAGTTCTGTATCGTACTGATAATGTGTTATAAAATTAATAACATAATATTAAAAGGGAATTGATTTAAGGATACAATAAGTAATAACAAATAAATAAACAAACATAAATGAGATAGAGAGGATAGAGAAATATAATATTTAATAAGAGTTTTGCTGGAATCAATGAGAGAGAACGAAATTTTCTTTAATTAAAAAAACTTGAGAGAGAGATCTTGCACACCAAGTAAAGAGATCAAGCATCCTACTTATAGACAAAAAAAATTTGTCTATCCACCGCCTCAACATTTGTATGAATATAATACTATTGTTAAAATTTGTGTTTATTAAATTGATGTTTATCCATATTTATAATATGAATGAATAGTTCTAAGTTGCATAACTAATTTAATTTGTAAATAGAAACAAATACGATAAAAAAAAAAAAAATCATTGTTACAAACTTGCAAGAAACAAACATAGTCACAAGAGTCAAAACATGTGCATCCTGTCACATCCAACCATGGAAATTGTCAAGTTTGAGAAGCTAATCAAATATGCCGAATTTATATACATGCCAATTACAAGATCAAATATAATTTAAAAATCTGTTGTCTTGATCTAACTGGATCTAATCACGTACTGGGTTACCACAAAATTCAAAAGCTCTTATCTGGTAGACACGTACAGATCAACGAAGCCATAAAGAAAGATAAAGAAATGAAAAGTAAATATAACCATTTAAGCATTAAATAGAGTGTACATACCAATTTTTTTTCAGATCGAGATGTATGAATCCATGGACTTATGTGTCTTCATAGACCCAGTTCATGGATTAACAAAAATGTGCAAAAGCTCTAGTGAAACATTTGAGTTGCATTAATCGGGGATACATGACAGAGTAAATTGTTTTGTCTGTAAACTTCACCTTCAACAAGCATAGATTTTTTAAATGCAAACTGTAAAGCTAAGATTTGATAATTTAATAATCTACTGTAGTAAATTTTAAATAAAAAAATCTGAAGTGCAGCTATGACAATATTTAGATCATAAGATTAAGCATATTATTGTTGACACCAAGATAGCAATTATTTACAAACTGAACAAGCATGCAAACAAGGAACTCTCTAAGTAGACTGAAAAAAAAAGAGGCACACAATCCTGAGGAAAACAGGCAACCAGTGACTGCTCATTCCATTCCCAATTAAAAGCATAGATAAGCAAGTTGTCATTGTCCCTATCTCATAAGATTATTTAACAGGTTTAAACCATGTTTACTCATGGTAAAAGCACTCTCCTATGTAAGCCTTCCTAATCCATTGCTTCCCTCTTTTAATATAAGCAAGAAGTCAACTTTACAGGTTAGATTTCTCATTTCCTGCTGGACTTCTTCACGGGCATTCAGCAGAAACACCTCTCTGAGGCCACAGTTTATGTACTGAAAGAAGCAGTAGCCTCTAAAAGCAGTTGAGGCCAACCTGCTTCCATAGGAGACAGCTCTCTCTTTTTTGGATATCAATTTTTTTTTTTTTTTTTTTTTTTTTTCTGATATTGAATTTCATAATTTCTTCATAACTAAATAGGATGGTAATCCTAGGTGGCCCACTCGAAATAAGGGCAAAGGGCACCTCTGGTGGCAGTCCAATTACCACACCCAAAGAAGAAACTTCCATGCTTTGGTCCAGGTTTACGAATCATCCGCTTACTGCTCTTAACTCCACAATAGCAGTACATGCATCGCTCCTTGTTGGGGTCAGCCTGTACAGGGTGGAACTGGATTAAAGGCATGAATTGGTGCTTTACCCTGTGAGGTTGCTGGGTAAAGCCAGATGGGCGGTCCAGAAACTGCTGCATTGTTAATGGATGCTCTATAGACTGCCACACCAGTGAATTCGTTATGGTTAACCGAAGTCCACGGTGCATTATATGGGCAAGCAAACGAGCAGTGTTCTTAGCATCATCCAGACCACAGTGAGCACGTCCTTCCCATACCAGGCCAGCCAGCTGGACAGCTTCTTTTAAATTACACTTCACGCTACCAAACACCTCATGGAATGGCACCCTCAAGTTGATCCATCTAACAACAGTTGAAACAAGATAGATTCATTCATCAGTAAGTTTACAGTGCTAAGAATGTATCATTTTCACAATTTGAGGCACAGACCTTAATTGCAACCAATTTTAAGTTATAGTTCAGTCCTAATTAGCAACAATTGTAATAATGAAGCATGAGAGAGAGAGGAGACAGAACAAGCAACATGGAAGCAGGCCCACTTTGTAGTCATGTTAACTAGTGTCACAGCTCCTTTCTTACCATTTTTTACTAAAATGCCCTTCTTCATCCTGTTTGAGACGAAAAGAAAAACATGTTTAATCATGGGAAAAAACAGAACCCCAAAAGATTTCAGTTCCCTGGTAAAATTAAGTATGTCCATCCAAAAGAAGCCTTTAACTAATTTAAAAGAGCAACTCTATTGGGCATGTCTATGTTTAAAAGTTTTTATCTATAAATTACAAGGGCAGCAATCAAGGATTCTTTCCTTAGTACACAAGAGTGGTATGATGTCATATTGTTCGTCAACAATTTTCTGTATCCAACAAAAGCTCCCTAGATAATATACACTCGATACTAGTTCACCACAGATCAAAACATTTTTTTTTAAAAAAATTAAAGTGGGGTGGAGACATATGAACAGATTGAGAGGAACAATTGTGATTTCCCCAAAATAAAACTAGTTCACTGGGTTACAGCAAAAATAACTTATTTTGCCTTGACACACTAGAAATAAATAAGGAAAATTGCACCAACTTAACATAACATATATGAAATTGCATGCAACAGCTAGATTTTGTTAATTACATAGACTATCCCTCAAAACCATTGACTAACTTTTCCCTTAAAAATATAACAATTAATTAATCACAATAATATAAAAATACGTTAATTAATTAGAAAATAATTTTTAAAAAAATTAAGAACTTCATTGGCAGTGGTGGGGCATCAAGCGATCTGAAAAAGAAGTGATCCGTTACAATCTCCTCCACACATGGAAATCAAATGCTTTTGCCGGAACTTCATCAGTGATGAAGCCAGCTTTCTGGTGGCTTCGGTTTCCCCTTTTTTAAGAGAAAAAAATAGTAGATATATATTCTGTCTGATTACTTTAAATTTTTTAGTGTGGTGATGTCATGGCCTATGATTGGGCAACATCTTTTTTTCTATTCAATTATTTAAAATTACATACAAAAAGATCAAAATTCAACTGTTAATGACTATCAGTGGACAACCATTAGTCAACGGTGTTAAAAAGTAGTTTCTACGATTGAGGGTATTCTAGTTGCTGCATGCAATTTTAGATATATTAGGGCAAAACAGTGTAATTTGCCCAAGAAATATGAAAATTAATTCTCAGGCCTCTGGCACAGCCACCATCTGTACAATGTCCCTCCATAATAATCTCCATCATATTTAATCAACTTCATTCAGTTTATCATATCTTTGCCACTATAAAATAATCACCGGTCATACATGACAAAGGTGTTTAATAAACCAGGAGGTTCTAACAGCCCTTGAGAAAAGAAAAAGCAATTGAAGCCTGTTTCTCTCTTTCTTTTTCTTCTCTTTTTTTCATAAAAGAAAAAATATATATATATATATATTGAATTTTTTTGTTTTGAAAGAATTGTCATTTACCTGTTGAAGTATGGTGGTTTTCGAATCCTCTTAAATCGGCACTCAGATTCCAACATAACTCGACAATCCCAGTTTGACCAGGTCACCACAGCGAAGTTTGTTTGTTTGATCCCCCTTTCTTCAAGCCATTTATCATGCATAAGTAATGCCTCGCTTAGAAGAACACCCTTGTCCACCTGAAGCCAAAAAAGGGCATGACAATGACAAACTTCCCACATATTACTGCACCATACTAAGAAACCTTGAACAGATTTGTGGTCAATAATAACCAAGCAACTATTTTTGGAAAGAAAAATAAGCAGTATAAAACTTGGCATTGTGAAAAATTCAAAACCAGCAACAAATAAGTGATGCCAAGTTGCCAACATATCCTTTCAAACACTAAAATTGCCTATGGTAGGGTCACATGATGTCTTGGAATGCTTCACCCAGACAGGAAGAAAACTAGCCTACTAAATCTTTTTATATGAGAAACCTTGTGATAAAATCTTCAGCTATAAATAAGACTTTACTATTTTCAAAAGTTCATTCATGACTTTGAGAAAGAAAAAGAGCTCTCTCACCTCCTTCCTTACTACTCTGTCTCTGTTCGGAACATATTTAACTGTGCGCTCTTTAGAAAAAGCTAAACTAAGCGACAAAAAGATCTGAGCACAATCACATCACAGCATCATATCAGGGGGGTGGGGGCAGGGCGGGATGAAAGTATAATGTATGACATTGAACTAAGGATGTGTAACAAAATGAAAGACAACCACTAGCATACTGAACCCTTTTAATACAACCTAACAAATGAAAAGAAGAAACAAAATTACAAAAGGTGAAAAAAATATATATATGATTAACAAGATCTCAAACCTTCCCTTTAAGATGAGGTTGAATTTTCACTTTCAAAAAAAGGAGAGATAAATTTGTTTCTGATAAAAAAACCATCACTGTCAACTGCAGCAGCAACTAAAAAATGATTCCATAGGAACATACTTTATTCCTCCCCTATAGTTGCATTAGCTCATCCCAGAAAAAGAAAAAGCAAAAAAAAAAAAAAAAAAAGTCTATAAGAAGAAATATAGAATCCATGTTTCTCCCTTTTCTCGTTTTTAACTTCCTTAGCACCCAAGTTTAATGGAGTTGTACAAGAACTTTAATGACTCCAAATACAAATGCATCCAATTTAACAGCAACATGGAGTGAGCATGCACTAGTTCATGCACAAACACACATCTATATAGAGAAGCAACAGAAGAGCAATAAGTCTAGGCAACTAGAATTTAAACAATTTTATGATATCTCAAAATCAGTCCAAACAGAAAAAGGAAAAAGAGAAAAAAAACTGAAATACAATTGAACCAAGGAGAAGTTGAAACAAATAAGCAACAAATTCAAGGATTAGAAAGCAACAAGCATACATTAATGCATACAAATTGGCATCCATGTGAAAACAAAAGAAAAGGAGAGAAAGAAAGAAAGAAAGAAAGTATTCATTCACTAAAGAAAAATCCTCTACTATTGTATATACCGAAACAAGCAAGTATTGCTCACTTAAATTAATAAAACAAATCCTGAAAAGGTTCACACATTTAATTTTATGAATTGATGAACTGTAGATATAACTAGTTAAAATTATATCGGTTGTTCCACATTTACATGTCCAACGCATGCCAAGGTGTCCTCAGTGCAGCCAATATGGGAAGAAAACGTGTTATATGAAAATGAGAAAAAAAAAAAAAGTTGATCAAACAGAACTGCATCTATTGCCTTTGCCTCTGCAGGTCCTTTTTTCACAATCCAATTACTACTGCAGGTTGGCACTTTGGTTGCAATAAAATGTAACAAAGTGGTTGGCGGTTTAAATTTCCAGAGCATGGCACATTAGACCACAAACTTGGGCTGTGTTGCTAACAGAACGATCATGATAAAAAAAACCTTACGAAATTGAACTCTTCAAAATAAGGTGTTAAAAACAATTCCTTGCCACACAGAGAAAGTGAGGATTGAAGAGAGTAGCAAAGAGAAAGAAATTAAGAAAAAGACAGACAGTATGGTCTTCCAACTGACTCAATACTAGGGTGTATCAGAGGAAATTGGGGCGAGAGTCATATTCTGCTAGTGTACATTAAGATAAAAGATAACATAGATATACATCACCAAACAGACCTAAAAAACAACTCATGGTACACAAACTATGTTGATACTTAATTGTACCAAAATTGTAATATTACAATATCAAACTATCTTCTATTGAAATCTAAATCAAAATCTTTATGGACATCTACTATCAATATAACGAACATCTGATTATAACATTTTATATATACATAATCATTACCAACAGCAAAGGGCACTTAACCAACAATTGACATTGCCATGAGATGAAGACACAATAATGTAAATTAAACTCCTAAAGCTGGAAGCCGATCCCCATAAAAATTTCAATATCATTTAGAAAGGAGAAAAGAATAAATTTTATAACCACAAATCTAAAGCCCTAATAGAATTATTTTTGAAAGGAAACAAAGACTTTATTTAATAATAAATAAAGAAGTTACAAGCATAAACCAGAAATCCACCAACACTACAAACAAAAACAAGAACAAAAAACAAGATTGGAAAAATTAATGAACAATCAACAGGCTTCTAATCAAGCAAAATGAAAAATAAAGAAAAGTCTTTAAAGGGTTTACAATTTGCTTTTTCTACCCATAAATCTTTAGACATTTCTTTGTTCACCAGGCCATAAATCGAGGACTACAGAAAGGGCTGCAAATTTGGTCAGAAGACTCATGGGACAACACTATGTGACCCTGCAACCTCTTAGTTGAAAGCCAAATATCTGACCAATCAACCCACCCATTGTATTGAGCTCCATTTAACTTTTTAAATTATTAATTAGCTGCAAATGGACTAAAATAATAAAGCATGGCTGTGTCACATATTTTGGAATTCTACTGCTTGATCACCTGTACAACAACATATCAAAGCATACCAACTCTATAAAATATAAATATAATTGAACCAACCACTCTAACATAATTAAATATAAGGGACTTGCTACAGTCCACTGAGAGACCTACTCCACATTAACACTTGAAGTTAAATGCTAAATTTATGGTATCGATCACATAAGCAATTGAGTTCAATGCCTGTTCTCTGACATGTGAATTTGCACGCTAACAACTAACCAATGAAAAATGAAACACTAAATCTCTTACACCATTACGACATTTGTATAGTTTAACATGAATTTTATAAATCACAGTACTAGTACCTTTTATCTGCTTAATGTGTTTAGCAAAATCTGATCATATAATCATGACATAAATTTTCAAAGAAAAGCCAGAAAACCTGCACATTCCAATCAGGGCAAAAATGGTGAAAAAAAGAAAAAAACAGAAATGCAGCATATGCAAGC